>CM044002.1:3718105-4206597 GCA_024085815.1 Flaveria linearis
TAAAAATAGACCACTAATTTTAACCTCCCTCCATTTCTCAACCCATTCAAGTTCAAACCAATGCGACTTTCATCTCAGACCTTAACCCGTTTATCCACCTCATCATTCGATCGTTACCCGAATATGTCACCGGGTCGAACCCCTTGATGTGGTTCAGAAAGGGTCTTCGGATCCACGACAACCCGGCTTTGGAGTATGCTGCCAAAAGCTCCAACCAACTCTACCTACCCGTTTTTGTCATCGACCCGCATTACATGAAGCCCGACCCGACCGCATTCTCCCCCGGTTCGAAGCTTGCTGGGCTGAACCGTATCCGTTCTTGCTCGAAAGTCTAGTTGATCTGGACTCCAGTTTGAAGAAGTTTGGTTCACGGTTGTTGGTGTTACATGGAGAACCGGGTGATGTTTTGATTCGTTGTTTAAAGGAGGTAATCGCGTACCGTAATCGCATATCGATCGTCTTTGTTTATGCATAACTCTAGTTTTCAAAGTTGAAGTTTTTTTTTGTGTTACTTGACGAGTTTGTTTTGGTTTGTGATATTTGATACGTTATTTTACTTGCAGTGGAACATAAAAAGACTCTGCTTTGAGTATGATACTGACCCATATTATCAAGCCTTAGATGCTAAAGTGCAGGTATTTGTTCTCTAATTAGGAAGTCCGATTTGTTTAATATCGATGGCCTTTAATTTATTACCAATGGAGTTCCTTAAACTCTAGCACTGTTATGACTACTTTACTGTTAATCGATTTTACTTAAATGTGATCCTTGTAAATATGTGATTAAAATTTAAAGGGTATCTTTTTTACATGCAGAGCTATGCTTTAGAGAGTGGCATAGAGATATTCGCTCCAGGAGTCATACACTGTTTAAATCCTGCTGATATCATCCAAAAGGTACTTGTTATGACTCATGAACGTCTAAAGGGTGTTTGGGATTGCTTATTAAAATTGATTATCTGTTTATTTTTTGGAATGAGCAACTTTCAACGGCTTATTCAAGACCGCCTAATTTACTCGCTATAATCAGATGAGCAGTTTGAATAGCAATCATAACACCCTCAAAGAGCTTGTTGTTGTATCACACCACTAAATGCTCCCTAAGTATATATTCATGTTTTCTGTTTACTGAATATTTTAACCTTTTTTCCGATTTGATGAGCAGAATGGAGGAAAACCGCCAATGAAATGCCTATCATATTCAAAAATTGCTGGGAGCCTCATTGGTTATCATCGTCACTCTCCGCAACCTCTATAAGATTCCTCCTGGGGGATGTTGGAAATTGTAAGATATCAGAAGTTCAACTCTTAAACAACTTGTTTATGAAGACATTCAAGAGGTGTGTAATGTGTGTGACTACTTTATTTTTAATGCAGTATTCAACCTTTTTCACTAAGATTCATCATCTTGCAGGATGAACCACCTATATTTAAAGGTGGTGAAACTGAAGCACTGAGAGGCTTAGAGAATCAACTAAGGATAAGGTTATTTTCTGTTGAACTGTTTTTTTTACTGTTTAGATCTTTTCGTTTTATCTGTGACATTTTGGTCATCATAACTACAACAATTTCAGGAATGGGTTGCGAAATTTGAGAAGCCAACACCGATCCTTCTGCATTTCTAAAGCCTTCAACAACCATGTTATCGCCATACTTAAAAGTAGGTTAGTGACATGACATTCTTTGTTGTTATCTTTAATTTTCTAATCCTGTTTGTTTGCATTTGTATGATAGTTGGTTGCTTATCTGTAAGATACTTCTACCAGTGTATCAAAGAGATTGAAAAAGAACAAAAAAAATCATACATCTCCACCAGTTTCCCTTGCGGCCAGGTTAGTATTCGTATTTAATATTTTATTTATAACAGTTGCATATTTAGCGGCTTTAATTCGTGCTTCTGTTGTTTTGCAGTTGTTTTGGAGAGATTTCTTCTACACTGTTGGTTTTGGCACTCCTAATTTTGATCGCATGCGGGGTAATAAAATTTGTAGACAGGTAATCACTTGTGTTTTAACTTGTAATGAACCTGCAGAAACACAAAAGATGAAATTTGGGCCCAATTGTTTGCCTTGTTGGTCAAACTGGAAATTGAAGGGTGTGTTTTGACATTGAGCTTTGAAAGTGATTTTTGACTTTTCAATTGCAGATAATCCTTCTTTTTTATACTTAACTGTCGATGAATAGCTGCAAGAAGAAACTGTTTCTTGAATGATTACTCGACCATTATTTTATAACTTAAAAGCACCTATATTACAATCAGAATGACGGGCTAATGTTTGATATACACACTGATTCATGTGTGAATAAGCACTTATTATTGTCTCCTTCATTATGCAATGTATACATAATTGCCAATGTTTACAAATTTGATTTATGCAACAAAAAATTGTAGATACCTTGGAATAATGATGACGAATACTAGCAGCATGGAGGGATGCTCGGACAGGGTTTCCTTGGATTGATGCCATTATGGTCCAGGTTAATTCCTGTATCACAAACTCTTGATTATGTTCAAATTTTACTTTTTAAGTCTATTTAGATCCAGTGGTCTTCTTTTGAAATATTTTCATTTCGTTGCAGCTTCGAAAATGGGGTTGGATTCATCATTTGGCTCGCCATTCCGTTGCTGTTTTCTACTCGTGGAGATCTGGTAAATGGATACATCATCTCTCATAACTTTTAAGATAAACATAATTACAATGAACCTATCTATGTAACACATCCTCGTTAAATACTTCTATCATTAATATAGTGGTCCATAGGACCGCTCTGATACCATGAAAGAATTCTATCACTAAACACGTACGATGTATTGTTTCACAGTTCATTCATTGGGAAAAAGGGCGTGATTTTTTGAGAGACTTCTTGTAGATTCAGATTGGCGCTCAACAATGGAAACTGGTTATGGTTATCTTGCTCAGCTTTTTTCTACCAGGTATTTACTCTGCTCTTACTTGATCAACAGGCTTTTAAAAGCAGCAAATTCATTAATCTGCTTTTGTTTTTGGTCAGTATCATCGTATCTATTCTCCAATCTCATTTGGGAAGAAATATGACCCTACTGGTGCATACATCAGACACTTTCTTCCTGTTCTAAAAGGTTAGTCTGAGATCTTTTTGCTAGTTTTTACTAGGGTGTTTTGTTGTTTTTACTAATGCTAGTGTCACTCGAGTGTCGGATAGCACATGAAAAACAAGTATAATTTATGTTACAGATATGCCCGCGGAGTATATCTACGAGCCATGGACAGCTCCTTTAAGCATTCAAACAAAAGCAAACTGTATTATTGGAAAAGACTATCCAAAACCAGGTGAGTATATTATTAGTTTACTTTAATTTTATAAATTCAAATCTAACTTGCTGCATAATTTATCGTGATTTCAGTAATTTCTCATGAAATCACGAGCAAAGAATGCAAAGGGAAGATGGCTGCAGCATATGAGTTGAACAAGGAAAAAAACGGCATGGTGAGTGATGAAGACCTGCAAAACTTAAGAATACGGGCCAAAGACCAAAGCCAAATGACCAGTTCGAGAAGACTCAAACAGAAGTTGATTTGATGAGCTGGGGTCGTGTTGGTTTGATCATCTTGGCTCACATTATTCATTCTATTCGATCACACTAATTTGCTGGAAATTCTGATTTGTACCATGCTAGTTTGGGTAACATATGCGGTCAAGTTACATTTGTTTTATAAGTGTGTAGTTATACTACTTAGTCTGTTAGTCTGGTAGAGATGAGCAGCTTGTGATCTCTGAATTAATGAACTTTTGGAAATTAAGTAGGTATTGTTGGTATTTGTTTTTGTATACAATCAAAGAGTTAAAATTAAGTTACGATTCATGAATACCATTTTCAAAGAATAAATCTTATTCTTGAATTTTCATATCATTGATTATTGCCAAATCTTTACTTTTTATTGTGATTTAGTAGTTCTGAAAACTAGAAAAGAAAGAATGAAACCACATGTAATATACATCCTCTCATATCAACCAGTATTGTTTGCTTTCCCCACTACAGTTCATGGATTTGTTTTTATTGTCCGGGTGAAACTTCCTGAGATTACCTATAAAAAATGTTGGGCTGTGAATTCTCCTCTCATAATAGTTAAACGAACTTGGGTGACAACAATCTCAAAATACGTGACATTCAAAAGTTTTTTCTATAAAAAACACAAATCTGTGAGTTTTTTTTAATAAAACGAATAATATTGATTGATATCAACACTAGTAACACCATATCTGGTATAGTTTATTGATTTTATCCTATTGCTCTAAATACGAGTTTGTTAATTTTGAATCTAACCAGGTATCAATGAGTGGGCATAACTGTATTGTTAGAAACTAAAATCCAAATATTATTAACCCCAAATCAAAGCGTATTGCCAAAGAATTTAATTATATATTATTCATGATAAAATAAATGATCAAAGTAAAATAATAATAAATACGATATTTCAAAAAGGTAAATATGTGAAAATGATTTTCGTTTGGGTATGCAATCTTATCATTAAATGAGCGAGATTGTGAATCCAGTTTCTCCATTGCAACAAATCTCTCCCTGAGATCCTCCCAAACGGTCATGAACGTTACGCCTATATAAAACCCATCGCCGATGCCATTGTTTCCAAAGCCACAGACTCCGCCTAAATCACGATATTCCTCCAAACATGTTTTGTGTAAAACCCTCATTCTGCCATTGAGTTTCGAACACCATCGAATCATCGATACATTTGTTTCGTCTAAAACCCTCGATCTTCTGACTCGCAATTGAAGCCCTCTGCCATTGAGTTTCGATCATTTGATTAGTTGTTCATCATCTCCACCACACCGCAACCGCTGACGACAAAGACCGGCCACCGCAAGTTTGGTGACAGTGATCTGACCACCACTTGGATCCTTTCAAGGTATACTTTCTTCTTCCAATCGATCTTTTTTATTGCTTTCTACTACTTGATACTATCACTGCATCCTTCGTAACCGTTGTTTGTTATTTTCCGGCAACTGAACCCTAATCGAAATACTCCGTAAGGCTTGTGATTTTGGCGACTGAACCCTAATCAGTGTTAGTTTTTATGAAATAATTCAAGTTAGGCATATATCATACCTTTCATCTTTTGTCTCACTGTTGACGCCCGCCACACTGATGTTGGGCCGTGAAAGCTGGCCAACCCAATGGTGACACCACGGGCCCACGAGAAATGTGGCCCAGAATGAGAATATTACAAAGAATATTTAAGAAGTTGATAGGAGACATTTGAGTAGACCTTCTGGTCGTTCATCTTTTTTGAACTTGATAATGAAAGGCATACTAATTAATAGTTGTATCTTCTGTATCTAGTTTTTTTTTATATACACCTTGCTGTCTAATACCATAATTCTAACTTTGAAGGTTTAAATGCATGTGTTCTTAATTTGTAGCTTTTGATTTACAAGTGTCATCATGTGTCATATTGGAGCCCACAAACACTTGAACGTGCTTTAAGGTATGCTTATTATGTGACACTATATATTTTAAGATTATCTTGATAGTTTATGTATTGTCTTCTAGTCTCTAGAAACCTTTTTGTCTTGAACTAAAACAAGTAATACTTTTACTAAGCTTATATGGTTCTTGAAGTACAAAGAAATTCTTGATGAACACGTTGTTGGAGCCGAAGGTGGTGGTGCTCACTAGCAACTCCTCACAAGGTTGGCACATACATATTATTGTTAGCAAATTGAACTTTTCTGTTGTGCTTCTTTGATTTCTCTCATATACATGATCATATTGGTGTTTTTATTTGTAGGTTCTTATTGTTCCCGGCATCACGGTCTGGCCATCATGATCGACTTTTCTTGGTTTGTTTTATCCTTATGATAAGTCTTTTTTGCATTATTTTATCTTTCTCAAATGCTAAACATGTTAAAGATGATCCGGCAAGAGTCTCCCCTAAAAACCTTTCAGTGCAATGGACAAATCAAGATAAAGTCTACAAAGATAAATGTTCTGAGCATATAACAAAAGCTGTTGAGAAATGGTTTAGCAAACTTTCATACAAGCACTTAACCTATTTATGCAACTTTATACTGTACCTTTTCACCCTATAGTTATAACTATATTCTTGTGTCAGCTAGTCTTTGAAAACCTTAAAGGCGCAATAGAAGTAGAAAAAAAAAGTATGCTCATTGGTTTAGTTCCGGTTAAAAGTAAGGATTAAAGTTGGAAGCTGAGCATTTATTTGTAAACTATTTTCATATAGTGAAGAGCTAGGAGATCTACATAGGATTACGTGGTTCTTTGTTTTTCTCCACGGTTTCTTACGAGTTTCTGTTCTTTCCTTATGTTATTTGATTTCTGTATTTCTGATCATTTTATCTCTAAATTTGTGTTCTTGCAGATACAGAATATTCCAGCAAATGCTGAATTTTTAAACAATTGTTAATTTAGCGTCCCAGACTGCTGAGTGATCGTGCTAGTGATGGTAAAAATATTCAAACCTTAAAGGTATCTTTACATGCAGATTCTTGTCATCATTTCAATCTTAAGATGATTTATTATTAATGAAATTTGGTACTCGGATAGGTGGTTGAGTACCAAGATAACCTGATTCCAATTAGAGTTTACAAGGTTGGTTTTGTCTTTTAAAATTTTATAATCAGAGTTTTAGTTATATGTCCGCCAAACAATTTTACTATTAGATCTTCTAGTTTTGTCTTTTGAAAAATTATAATGCCTTCTGATTACTTCCAAAACGATCTTGCCAGTTGGAATATTAAGTATGTTGACCAAATATTTTAGTTGCTAATTGTTTGACTTTTGCTTGGATTCCTTTGTTTTTCTATTTATATTTCAGTCCTGTATGGGGTCAAATGCAAAAGCATTGTTTCATTTGTATATCTTGATCTGGATTCAAGATAAGCGTTTATCACTCCCGGAGATAGGTAAGCTGGGTAAGATGTGCACTAAGCAGAATTCCTTCTGCACCTTTAAATTATTATTATTTACCTTATTATATATTTATATTTATAAGAATTAAACTTTCCTCCCCCCAAACCCCCCAAATTTAATGAGAGTTTTACTTCTTGTTACTTGTGGGAGATATTACATCCTATATTAAACTAAAACAACTAATATTTCCTGCTACACTTATAGGGTTGTTGAAATGCAACAGATTTTTGATGAACAAGTTGTTGAAGCTGTTGAAAGAAAGGTGGTGCCATGACATCATTAGCAAAACCCTCGCACACGTGACGCATCCGTTTTATCCACTGCAAATCTACCTTTTTCATTCTCTGCTTTCTCGTTTACTTTTTTATACGTAGGCATACATAATCACATAATTTGCTTTATTTGTGGGTTCTTTTGTGCAAATAACTGTGTAGACCAAATTTTGAAGAAGTAGATCAGATTTGGGACCACTTGAGACACATTTGAGCAGACGTAACGGGGTTACATGTTTCCAACTTTTTTGAACTTGCTAAAGGTATGGTAATTTACTATTGTATCCTTCATTATCTAGGTTTTTTATATTCATGAGTTGTCCGTTTCGTTATTGCAAATTTACAGTTTCACACTTTAGTTTACTGAGTGTCAACATGTGTCATAATCTCAACCCACAAACAAGTGCTTTAAGGTATGCTTATACTCAAACACTGTTAACATTATTGTGATAGGATTTGTTGATTCTTCTAGAAACCTTTTTGTCTATTACTAAAACGACTAATATTTTCTGCTACACTTATAGAGTTGTTGCAATGCGACAAATCGTAGATGAACAAGTTTGCTGAAGAAGTTGTCGAGGCTAGAGGAGGTGGTGCCATGACATCAGTCGCAAAGTCCTTGCACAGGTAATAAATTCTGTTGTGTTGAAAAATTGTGGAAGGATTTTTCATTTTACTTCAAACCCCCTCAGCGCCTCATTGGTCATGTTCTACAATGCACACATAAGTTCACATGGCCTTAAAGCACTTGTTTTTTCTTGAACTTTTTTATTTTCTCTACCTTATTCTTAGTTTGTGGTTTAATCTCAGCCTTACTTGTTGATTCTTATCATGTTTAAGACATTCTTTCTATTGTAATTGCTTTTGCAAACCCTCGTTGCAATGAGTTACTAATACCAACTTTCTTTTTGTAGCGTAATTGGTACCGAACAATGCCAGTTGTGGTGTTTTATTTTTTTCATCATATACTTACCATTATTCTGCGCGGTTTACATCATGACACTTTTTTCATTATCTTGCAAATATGAAATTTTTAGCTCAACTTATTTTCATCCTCTTGCTGAGAGGTCTGTCCTTTTTTTTTTCGAACGTCTAAATCCACCATAATTTCTTAATAATGGTAGATTAACACTAGCCTTTATGACCTTGCTAATGGAGCTCGCTTGTAGCACTATTAAAACCCTTTTAATTGGAAATTATGTGGAGGTTATTATTAGACCATAGTTACACACATGATTGTATAGGGTAGTTTATGTAAATTACACATTCTTGTATCTATATATGAGGAGAAAAATGAATGGAATGTTGAGTAGGTGAAGCCACCAATTCACAGTGGCAAACAATTGGTCAAAAGGAAAAGAAGAAACATCCATTCTTTTGTGCTTTAGACATCCATGTTTCCAGGCACCTTGTTTTCTGAATGGTTTTCTTCTTTGTTGTCCTATAAATAGGACTGATTTGTATCTGTAAAATCATCCCATACAAACATCTCAAAGAAATACAAGCTTCCAGTTACCCCGTGGACGTAGGTCAGTTTAGACCGAACCACGTAAATCATCGTGTTTGTGTTTGTGTGGTCGTGATAACCTAACAACTGGTATCAGAGCTCAGGCTCTTGACAGATTCACACGAACTAAACACAGAGGTGAAGAAGAAGCAGAAGACTTAACCGGTTTAAGAAGCTGCGGTTCAAGGTTTTCTGAACCAACAGCCGGCTGCCGCCTCCGCCGACCGCCACTGCGCCACCGCCGCCGAGCCGCTGCCGCTGCTCAAGCAACACGACCCTCCACCGGAACCGCAACACGACTCCGCCGCCGACAGCAACAAAACACCGCTGCTGCTTATGTTTTGCCAATTGGAGGTTATTTTTGATCTAATTGGTTCTGCTCCAGGAAACCGCCGCCGTACAAGGTTCGATTCCGGCAAGATTTGCCGGATTTTGATTTATTGCTGCTGTTCGGAGTTGGTCTTGCTGTTGGGTTGATTTTGGGGTGCGGTTGTGAGAAGTGAGTGTGTGTGTTTGAAGAAAGATAAAAACAGAAGATAGTGGGAGAAGAAAGCAAGTTTTTTTTGGTGGTCTGCTCACAGGGAAGAAGGGAAGAAAGAAAAGGTGTTTCTTTGAAGGGAATCTTTCTGTGCTTTCTGTGCGTACAGGTGGAAGAAAAGAAAGGTGTTCCTTTCTTTTTGAAGAAAAAAAATCAGTTTCCTTATTGACAAAAGAGGTCCCTGCACTTTTTCACAAAGTCTCCATCATTCACAACTTGGTTTTTTATCGTCGTTCAAAGCTCGAAAAGATAAGTTTCTTGCTTTCGTATATTACTTCCATAAATTACCATTTAGCAGTACGAACCTGTTTGGTTAGTAGTTATTTGTTAATTTGTTATTAATGGAAAAGACGGTAAAATTAAGATTGATAAATTTGATGGAAAAATTTTGGATGGTGGAAGATGCAAATTAAAGATTTGCTTATACAGAAGGAGTTAGATGCTGCTCTAGAACCTCCTCCTACACCAGTACCGAATAATTGGGCATTGATTGACAAGAAGGCGATGTCAACGATACGGCTTGCATTGTCCATGAATGTTGCGTATAACATTATGGAGCAAACCACGGCGCGTGAATTATGGAAGCTTTGACCAATATGTACGAAAAGCCGTCTCCCGCAAATAAGGTGTTTTTAATTCGGGAGTTAGTCAACACTCGAATGAAAGAGGGAAGTTCTGTCACTGAGCATATTAATCTATTTAAATCTCATTTGACACGTTTGTCGTCGGTGAATTTTAAAATAGATGATGAATTACAAGCTTGTCTATTATTGTCATCATTACCTGACAGCTGGTCAGGAACGATCACAGCAATCACTGGATCGATTGAGACACTCACATTCAGTAAGGTTCGGGATTTGATACTGAATGAGATTCCAGAAGGAGGAACTCTGGAGAAACAAGCTCGTTGCTCAGTACTGAAGGAAGAGGGAGAAATATCAATAGAGGAGGAAACCGGGGAAGGTCGAAGTCTAAACGAAGAAGCAAGTCGAGACCTGCAAAGCCAAGAAAATATACAGTGTTGGAACTGTAAGGAATTTGGTCATTTCAGAAGTCAGTGCACACAACCTTCTAGAGATAAACAGGAGGTAAATGCTGCCACAGCCTCAGACTCAGAAGATGCTCTTATCTGCTGTGTCGAAAATACTGTTGAAGACTGGATTATGGATTCAGGAGCATCATTTCATGCTACGTCTAGCACGAAGAAGATGAAGAATCTACGAACAGGTAACTTTGGTAAAGTTCGTTTGGCTAATAATTACAGTCTAGACATTACAGGGATTGGAGACATAGAGTTGAAGACATCATTGGGAACAATCGGATCCTGAAAGATGTTCGGGTTATTCCGGGCTTGAAGAGGATGTTAATATCCATCGGTCAGCTTGATGATCAGGGATATGATGTTTACTTCGGTAAAGGACAATGGAAAGTTGTCAAAGGCAGTATGGTTGTCGCTAGAGGGAAGAAGACAGGCACCTTGTACATGGTTGAAGTACCAACTGACGGAGTAAATGCAGTGTCTAGTGAGCCGAGTAAGTCAAAGTTATGGCATCAAAGACTCGGTCACATGAGTGAAAAGGGGATGAAGATGCTTGTTGCCAAGGGAAAGCTTCCAGAATTAAAGCATGTCGAGTCTGAATTCTGTGAACCGTGCATTCTCGGGAAGAAAAAGAAGGTTACTTTTCTAAAGAAGGGAGAGCACCAAAACTCAGAAGTTGGAGCTGATTCATTCAGATGTGTATGGACCGACATCAGTAGCTTCACCTGGTGGGGCTCGTTACTTTGTGACTTCATTGATGATTCAACACGCAAGGTATGGGTTTACTTTCTTAAACATAATCTGAAGTTTTCGATACTTTTAAGAAATGGAAATCTGCTGTTGAACTTGAAACTGATTTGAAGGTTAAGTGCTTGAAGTCCGACAACGGTGGTGAATACATCAGCAAGGAGTTTGCAGATTATTGTGCTGATAGAGGGATCAAGATGATAAACACAGTTCCAGGAACTCCGCAGCAGAATGGGGTTGCAGAGAGGATGAACAGAACATTATGTGAGAGAGCCAGAAGTATGAGGCTGAATGCGGGGCTCCCAAGATGTTCTGGGCTGATGCAATTAACACATCAGCCTATCTTATCAATCGTGGACCTTCAGTACCGTGGGTTTCAAGATTCCTCAAGAAGAATGGAAGGGTAAAGCAGTTGAGTACGATCACCTGAGAATCTTCGGTGTAGTGCTTATGATATCAATCCTGAAGGTGACAAGTTAGATGCTAAAGCAAAGAAGTACATTTTTTCATTGGATATGGAGGTGATAAGATTGGCTATAGGCTTTGGGATTCTGAAAACAGAAAGGTAGTCCGAAGCAAGCATGCAGAATTCAATGAAGCAAACTGTACAAAGACAGAAAGGTGGAAAATTCAAAGGTTCAAAGGAAACAGTCGAGTTTAGTGTTAAAAATCAGAAGAACAATTCTGCTGCAGAACCCATGGCAGATTCTGAAAACACAGAACCAGAGACTGAAGATGGTGAGAGTGAAGAACAGTAGGAGTTTTCTGACAGTGGGAGTTCAGGGTCTGAAGACGAACAGTCACCACAACAGCCTACGGTAAGAAGATCAACCAGAGTTTCTAGACCACCGAACAGGTACAGTCCCAGTCCTTTTGTCAATTACATTCTCTTGACAGAAAATGGTGAACCAGAAAGTTATTCTGAAGCTGTCAAGATGAAGGACTCGTTCCAGTGGGAGCGAGCTATGAAGGATGAAATGAATTCACTACAGAAGAACAATACTTGGGTTCTTGTTAAGCTTCCGCATGACAAGAAAGCTCTTCATAATAAATGGGTTTTCAGGGTCAAGGATGAACAAGATGGATCTAAACGTATAAAGCCCGTTTAGTGGTCAAGGGTTTTCAACAAAGAAGGGGGTTGACTTTGATGAAATCTTCTCTCCAGTGGTGAAGATGACCACCATCAGATTAGTTCTAAGCATTGTAGCAGCAGAAAATTTGCATCTAGAGCAGCTAGATGTAAAGACAGCGTTTCTACATGGTGACCTTGATGAAGACATTTATATGGCACACCTGAGGGTTCCAGTTGCTGGAAAAGAAATTGGGTTTGCAAGCTGAAGAAGAGTCTATATGGTCTGAAACAAGCGCCAAGGCAATGGTACTTGAAGTTTGATGATTTCATGGTGAGAACCGTTTACAAGAGATGTGAAGCCGATCACTGCTGTTATCTGAAGAAATTCAGGGTTCGTATATCATTCTACTGCTTTATGTAGATGATATGTTGATTGCAGGATCAGACATGAACGAGATCACAAGTTAAAGAAGCAAATGTCCAAAGAATTCGAGATGAAGGATTGGGTGCAGCTAAACAGATACTCGGGATGAGTATCACCAGGAGCAAGAAAGATGGATCTCTAACACTATCCCAGGAAAGTACATCAGAAAGTGTTAGAGAAATTCGGTATTACAATGAGAAGACCAAGCCAAGAAACCACCCTTGGGAGTCACCTCAAGCTTACCAAAGACCAGTGTCCCAAAACAGAAGAAGAAAAAGCTGACATGGCTAGAGTCCCGTATGCATCTGCAGTGGGTAGTTTGATGTACGCTATGGTGTGCACAAGACCCGACATAGCACACGCAGTCGGAGTTGTCAGTCGGTTTATGTCGAATCCGGAAGAGAACATTGGGAAGCAGTAAAATGGGTGCTTCGTTATTTGAAAGGAACTTCAAGATGGGGCTATGTTTCAAAGGAAAGGATTTAGTTCTCAGAGGCTATACAGATGCTGACCTGGGTGGCTGCAAAGAGACATTTAAAAGCACCACAGGTTTCGTTTTCACAGTGGGAGGAACTGCAGTCAGTTGGATGTCCAGGCTCCAGAAAGTGTAGCTCTGTCCACAACAGAAGCAGAATACATGGCTATTGCTGAAGCCAGTAAAGAGCTTGTATGGTTGAAGGCTTTTCTGGAAGAGTTAGGGAAGAAGCAGACTGAGTACATACTGCACTGTGATAATGAAAGTGCAGTGAAACTTGCTAAGAATCCTGTGTATCACAAGAAGACGAAGCACATTGGGATAAGGTATCACTTCGTGAGAGGATTGATTGCTGATGGAACAATCAACTTGAAGAATATCTCAGGTGCTAGAATCCAGCGGACATGTTCACCAAATGTGTAACGTTGGATAAGCTAAGCTGTGCGTGGCTTCAGCTGGTCTCCAGGAATAATGTTGAGGAGACCGGGTAACTGGAAGAGCATTGAAGATACTAAAGTTTCTTACAGAGATACGAATGCACATTGAAGCACAGGTGAAGATTGTTCCGTGGCTTCAAGTGGGAGATTGTTGAGTAGGTGAAGCCACCAATTCAACAGTGGCAAACAAATTGGTCAAAAAGGAAAAGAGAAACATCCATTCTTTTGTGGCTTTAGACATCCATGTTTCCAGGCACCTTGTTTTCTGAATGGTTTTTTCTTCTTTGTTGTCCTATAAATAGGACTGATTTGTATCTGTAAAATCATCCCATACAACATCTCAAAGAATACAAGCTTCCAGTTACCCCGTGGACGTAGGTCAGTTAGACCGAACCGTAAATCATCGTGTTTTTGTGTTGTGTGTGTCGTGATAACCTAACATGGAAGGGGCACCTTTTACCCTAATTCTGATATGGTATCAGAGCACATCTGATCACCAAACCCTACCCTACCGACATGATGGGATTTCATCACAGCTCATGTGATCATTCATTATTCATCTACCGACAGGGCGGTGACACAACATACTTATTACTGTATGTAGATGATATCATTCTGACCACTTCCTCGGCGGCCAAACTTAAACAACACTTGATGAGTCGCTTATTCTCAGAATTCGCCATGAAGGATTTGGGGCACTTGAGCTATTTTTTGGGTATTTCAGTTACTCGAAACAAACAGGGCCTTTTTCTTTCGCAGCAGCAGTATGCAATGGACATTCTGTCTCGGGCTAAAATGGCAAACTGCAACCCTGTTACCACCCCAGTTGATACAACCGGTAAGTTGAGTGCTCTTGATGGCGACTTGGTTGATGATCCCACTAGTTTCCGCAGTCTTGCAGGTGCACTTCAGTATAACATTTACCCGTCCCGACATCTCGTATGCGGTTCAACAAGTATGTATGCATATGCACGCACCACGAGTTCCTCATCTCAATTCCTTGAAACGCATTTTGCGCTACATCAAGGGAACGTCGCACATGGGTCTACACATGCAACGCTCGGCCGTGGGTTCCTTAACGGCCTACACTGACGCGGATTGGGCCGGATGCCCCGATACACGCCGATCCACGTCCGGGTATTGTGTTTACTTAGGAGACAACTTGCTGTCCTGGTCCTCTAAGAGACAAACAACGATTTCTCGCTCTAGTGCAGAGGCTGAATACCGCGGCGTAGCCAACGTTGTCGCAGAAATTTGTTGGCTTCGCAATCTTCTCCTGGAGTTAGGACATCCACCTCCCAAAGCCTCCATTGTCTATTATGACAATGTCAGTGCGATTTACATGTCAGGCAACCCTATACAGCATCAGCGCACGAAGCACATCGAGATTGATATACATTTTGTTCATGATCAAGTTCAGCGGGGTCACATTCGGATCTTACATGTTCCCTCTCGTTTCCAACTTGCGGATATTTTCCCAAAAGGGTTACCACGTGTTCTATTCAATGAGTTTCGTACCAGTCTAAGTATCCGGGATCCTCCTCCTTAGACTGAGGGGGTATATTAGACCATAGTTACACACATGATTGTATAGGGTAGTTTATGTAAATTACACATTCTTGTATCTATATATAGGAGATAAATGAATGGAAGGGGCACCTTTTACCCTAATTCTGATAGTTATTTTCTACACGAGTAGTCAAATTAAAATTTTTTTTTCAAGGTCAAACTTACAAATTTTGTTTTCCTAACAGGTTAGATTTTGAAGATGCTTGTAAAGGCATTCTGGAGGTTGAAAAGGTACATAATTACTATAATGTTAGCTTGTGTAGATATTTTTATATAGTTTTATAGATTTACTATTTCTAATTGATAAAGCAAGCTATAAAACAAGCCACTAATTTCATATCTGATAATCAATGATTGCTAGTCAAACTTGACCATAAAGGTAAAATTTTCATCTCTTTCATCTAACCCTCAATTTCATACTTGATGATACAGGCTTACTAGTCAAACATTTTCATAAAGTATAAATTTTCCTGCCTCTCATTGATAAACTATTTGAGTACTTGTTTTTTATTTTTTATGTATTATGGATTATAAATTTTTATTGTGTGGGATAGGATTATAAAGTTTTATATGTTTTTTTAGTTTTTTGTTTCTTTGGAATTATAGATTTTTATCATGTGTGCAGAACGTAGAGAAGGACAAAGGACATTTTACTGAAAACCTAGTGAAAACATTTGAGGATATTTTAAGGTTCCAAAGGTTAAGTTTCAAGCTTTTATATTAATAAGCAATATATTTTTTAAGTTATTGTAGGCCGTGTGTTTTTAACGGCATAGTCTTAAAGGAAGGAAACCCAAAGATCCTGCAAACACCAATAGAATTACCATCTTATAAAATTTGATCATAAGCCATCATATGATCAACAGAAACCATCATAAGGTCAAATACCATTAGTACTAAACTCCTCATTTTACTTTTAAGATTTCACTAGGAACATGAAACTTGAGTGCTCTTCTTTTATAGATTTCTGATCTTTTGCTTACAGCTTCATAGATCCTATTGTGTTGAAAATTGTGAAAGGATATTTCACTTTACTTCACCCCCCCCCCCCCCCCACTCGGTACCTTGTTGGTCATGTTTTACAATGCTACATTAGTATGCATGGACTTGAAGCACTTTTTTCTTAGACTTTTTTTTTAAATATATCTTTCTCTAGTTGAATATTAGTGTGTGGTTTAATCTTGGCCTTTCTTTTTTATTCGTGTTAATTGTATAGAGTAGTTAGTTTATTTGATAGTTTATGGCTTATAGGCCCAACATAATTTATTTAGGATTTCTTTCCTACTTGAATATGAGGTTACTTTTTATTCAAATGTATTATGAAATCAATCCGTTTACTTTTACATGGTATCATGAATAATTTCAAGTTTTGTGAAGATTGAAGAGAGGTTATGAACTACTCTCCCCAATCAGTTTGAACACAATTTACGTTCTACCATGGTTACGAAGCGTGTGAAGGTGACATAAACATCAACTTTTTTATGCTAGAGGATAGAACCACATATGACGAGTGTGGTGGTTAACACATAATAGGAAAAAAAGAAAACGATGTCTATCAAAAGCTATTGAGATACAGTTGGAGAAGACCCCCAACATTACAATATATCAAATCCAATAATAAACAGGCTCAGATTATCAACACATATTATGAACCTGAACTCGAACGAAAAGAAGACAAACTAATGTCTTGCAAAGAAGACAACTAAGCCAAATAACTACTGGAACAAAGCAGAGGGCTAAACCCTAGATCAAGATGACGATGATTAATAAGGACTCTTTTTGGAGGAAAAATGAGGTGGGTTAAAACCTTAATTTGTATCTTGCTATTTTATACTCATAACTTTCATCATAAATACAACTTTTAGCTCTCATTCATTTGTTCTCTTATAGCTTTAGTCCTTAGTGTGATATCCTATTTCAGTAAAGTCCTTCAAGAATATAGTAAAAACAACTTTAGTCACAAACAAAATATTATAAGTCAAACTTTATAAAGTATGTTTGCAACATTAAATTGATACAATTTAACATATAGTCTTAACACGTATGTATCGGCAGGTTGTTGTGTGGGCTATTGGAATAACAGGCCTGACTCCATTTTTACCTCATCTACTTAAAAGGGCTTAAAACTTGAAAGGAGAAAAGAATAAAATTTGTGTCGGGACTAACTATTGAATTCATTGGGCCCACCGGCCCATTTTTCAGTCAACACTCAACCCTCTGATTCGTTGACTTCCGTTGTTAGTTGCCACCAGTCCACCACAGTCCTCTTGCAACAATCGATCATTTCCCTCGTATATCATTTTCGATCGAGGGCTCTTTTCTTTGTCGATTTTAAAGATCATTGGGAGTTTAAGCGAGTTTAATGCACAATCCCATATCTCTGCATCAACAGGTGCATTTTTCGTAATTTAGACTCTAATTTGATCTGTGCCCTAGTATGTATTTGAGATGCGTTTTGTTTCCAACGGTAGTAAATGC
Organism: Flaveria linearis; assembly: GCA_024085815.1. Classification (NCBI taxonomy): domain Eukaryota; kingdom Viridiplantae; phylum Streptophyta; class Magnoliopsida; order Asterales; family Asteraceae; genus Flaveria; species Flaveria linearis. The sequence continues at coordinate 3,735,594 of CM044002.1, forward strand.
ATCTAAAATGAGAGTTGAAGATGTAGTGCACAGTTAATTTAGTTGAATATTGTTTCTCTATTACAGTTGAAATGCTGTTCGTGTTTGTATATAGTTCTGATTGTCGTGTCTTTATGATGTGTATGATTTCAATTGTTTTTGTGAAAATTTAACAATTGAATATGGGGTGTTTTTCATTGGCTAGAGATTAGTTTCAATTCTGATCTTCTATGATACAATTCCAATGTATAAGGGATTATCTATTATATACACGTTATAGAGGCTAGATTTAATGCTGTATCTTCCATATGTGATGTTATAGCTATATGAATGTTACTAGTTAAGTTAGACATATTATCGAATTGATTGTAGATGAAAATTCAGTTGAACTCTTCTTGTGTAATTAAAAGTTTTAAGTCATGAGCTTTTCATATCAGTAGTCTCTTTTCATGCAGTAACCCTGAAATGATCATACTTGCACCTTAACTAAAATAATGATTTCTCTTGTTCAGAGTGCTCGATCACTAATTTATAGTCTGCTTGACGTGATGAACAAGAAAATCTTGCAAAGAAGAAAAGTTTGTCGTGAATCTATAAATAACACAATTGGTAGTTATGACTTAGTTTTTTGTGTAACTTTTATGTTTCTTTTGATTGTGATTATTGTATATTGTTGCTCACTATGTGCCTCTTGTTGTCTATTGTATATGGATGCCTTATGATCCTGTGTATTGCTGTGCGTCGTATGTTTCCTATTACCTAATTTAGTAATCACTCCGTATGTGATGCTTTTTTGCATATGGCCATTGTGTGTTCCTTGCCTATATTGTTGTGCATGGTTTGCTCATGATGATTGCGTATTGTGTTCTCTAGGCTGTGCTATGCTATTGATTGTTAGGGTTTAATGTTTGCTCTGGAGCCTAAGGGTTTATCTGGAAGCAGCCACTCTATCCCTTGTGATAGAGGTAAGGTTTGTCTACATCCCACATTCCCACCCTCCCAGACCTCATTAATAGCTTGGCTATGGATGAGATTTACTGGGTATGGTTATTGTTATGGATTGGTGATTTTGAATCATGATAACCATTAAACCGTAAACTGCATATATATGTAAAACATGTTTTCCTCTTATTTTTATAAAACAATAGTTTAAGCTTGCTATTGTCTACTCATTTTCAAGTCAGTTAGATGCTATTATGTTCATAGGATTACAACTTTTAGCTTTTAACTTTGGTTTTTATTTCAATAGTCAGCTGTCACTTATAAGATTAGTTTTTTAGCTTTTATTTCATCTTACTGAGATGTGATCTTATGTGCAATATAATGTCTTGTCTGTAGGAAGCACCTGCTGTGGTCAAATCTTACTATGACCAAAGAATTGTTGGATGCCCTGGTGCAGAAGGCGGTGAGACAACTCTACTGCGTTCTCTTCATGATTAGTAATGCTAAGACTCCTCTTAATTAAACCTTATGATTATTTTAACATCTTAACAAATGTTTTGAATCTTTTCAAAACATAGGATGAGCATGATGTTGTTTGGTTCTGGCTAAAGGGGAAAGACATGAATTCTCTATGTGCTCACAATATTTTGTGGTTAGTGCCGCTTAACTTTTCTTATGAAATTATGCATTTTATAACTATATTTTTGTCTACTTCAACAGTCTATTTTCATTTAACTAACAAAGCCAAGGCTGTCTGATATACCAAAAGCCTTTCTTTAAGATAAAGTCTTTGTATTTCTTTAGCTCAAATGAGCGTAATGTATGCAAAGCTTGTGTTGGCGAAATATCCCAAATTGACCCTTTTATACATTATAATTAAATGGGTTGAAAATGTCACCGAGGTTTGGTATAAAGATGTTTTGCAGTCTCATTTCTTTCTTGTGGAATTAAATTAGATATAATAAATGTGGTATCATAGAAGGGTCTTATGTCGTAAATGATGACAATATAAACAATGTTAAACGATACTAAACAAGGAGAAAAAGAACATATCTGAAATTAAGTACATGATGGCCGCATCAGCTTTCTGCTCATTATCTTTTTGTATCACTTAGATTAGACCTCAAGGAAACAAAAAGAAAAAAACCATAAGAAATGTTCTCGATGATGATGACTATATAAGCCAGGTGATAAGTGTCATGTTGAAATTTTTACACAGTTGAAAGTGTTGGGCCCAGGAGGACCTTCAGATAGTCATGGTGATCAAGGTGAGCAACATCATTAATTGCAACGGCTTCCACGTTAATGTGCTGGAATAAGAATCCGGTGACATTACAAGGCAAAGTATATTCTGCAGCCTCAGGATTCAAGAGTCTTGTTTTGTCTTGTGTTTTGTTCTGTTTTGATTTGCTCCGCAGACATTTTTGGCCCTATTTTGCAGCATATATTCCATCTTTCTCGTCTTTTTTGTCAGTTGCAGATTGTTCCATTGTTGTCATTAATCGCGATCATGATCATCTATTTTTGTAAGATCATTTTTCTTTAACTCTTTAGTGGTGTCCAATGCAAACAAAGTAATTGAGCTCTAATGGCTTGAAAATGATAATTAAAAGCCATGTTGATTTAGCGTTTGCAACCTCATTCTTATAAAGAAATTATAACCTTTACGAAAATAAAGAAAAGGTTCCGCTTTTGAAGTCCTTGCTTTGGTATATAAAATTTTAACCATGTAATTTATGGTTGTCAGTCTCGGTTAGGGCAAGAGAAGGACTTGGGCAAGAAGTTTTTTTTTCGAAATTTAAAATTGAATGTCGTTTTAGGGGGGATTATATATTCCTTTTAAACTTTTAATATTACATAATTTTTTTTAAAAAAAACAAGTTTTCAATGTATAAAGTTTAATGTTTTTCAAACATTTTTTGAAGAAATATATAAAACTAGCTTTGGTAACCCGTCTATTACATGGCTTGAATAAATAAAATATTAAGTAGAATAAAATTTTATTAATTATAAAATGATATTTTAAGATATGATATAATTAAAATTACATATGATTAAGGATTATAAGTAATAAAATAATTATATCAATTTGTTTTACTTTTGTTTTCTTACTTATTTTGTCTTCTCCAAAAATAAAATTAAACATTTTGTTTCAAAACAACCCGTTTTATTTTTTAAAATTTTTTTATTATAACACCCAGTTTATTTTTGGTTTATAAAATTTTACTTTTAAAAACACTAATTTTAAAATATTCTGTATTTTAAATTTTTTTTGATGTTTTAGAAAAACTAAAATTATTTCCCTAGAAATAACATTCATAAAAAGTATATTTCTTAATTTTATTAAAAATCTATCTGTAATCCTTATTATTATTATTTATTAATGTAATTATATAATAGTAGAGAGAAGTAAAAGAAATTTAATGAGAATAAATGTGATATTAGTACGCGATCACCCATAGTTACTATTTTATTAGATCAGAAAGATTACAGATTAGAGATGATATATATGTATTTGCACTTTCACTTTAAGTTTGCAAATGTGTTGAGCACAGGTTGATCTTAATATAGTTATATGTAAATATGTAATCCATGCATGGCTTGAGATTCAAATTGTGGTTTTAATTCACAGGTTTCGCACATCTTTCTTAGATGCCAATCCCATGAAAACACGTGCATTCACCCATCACGCACAAGCACAAAAAGCGTTTGCTTGCACAACAAATATTCTTGACAGCAACATGTTATGGTGCAGAATTTGGACATTTGCTAAGCTAAACTTATTCCTTGAAGAAAGAACATGACCCTTCTTTTAAAACATTCACACACCTCATGTATTCAAGTTGCATTTGGCATTTTGGCATCGTATTCATGCCTCGCTTCGCTTTCCATCCTACGTTAACCTTTCTTGACAGTTGGCGGCAATGTACACCAATACATCAATGTTGTCCCTCCATAACAATACTGCCATACCCTTTATATTTCTTGGTGACTCACAAGATGTACCCTTATCATGACAACGGCGGTCGCAAAAAGATAGACACCATTTTCTTTTTTTTTTCTTTTTTTTTTGCATATAGGTGATTCAATGATCGCATTAAACAAGTTGGGTAATGGGTTGATCACATTTTATGGTCAAGTTGTTTAGGATGGCGACCAGCTTTTTTTATGTATTTTACAAATAATAATGATAAAAAACACATGTGATCGTTTTAATTTCTGTAAACTTCAATATGTAACAATATAGTATATTAGGAATAAGTGAATGATCCGAATTAATATAGGGTGATTTTAAACTAAACCTTTTTGGTTCAGTTTTATTTAGTTACATTAGTTCATATCATTATATGTAAATATAAACATCAAGTTAATATGCATTCACATACACGTGGACCTAGAAACTCATGAACACAACGTTACTCTTACACTTCAAATAAAAGTATTACAAAGTTTAACTTTGATTCACGGTTATCCACCATATTATTTTTAATTATTTAAATAATATATATTATGAGAAGTTTAATGCACGGTTGATCCACCATACTTATTACCCTACTTTAATGGGTTGCGTTAATCTTTAATTTATGGAATGAAAAATGTTAGGACACAACGTCTCATATGCTGAGCCCTTCTTGTGAGTTGTGGAGTTGGGAAAGAAATGTGAACTAATGTCGAAAAGTATTTATTTAATATATTCATAATTAGTTATAAACTATTAAAACAGTAAATATTCCGATTCTACGCGTTTGACTTTCCCCGTAAAAGGTATTAACACATATAGCTTTACGCACGATATTGTATATTGTATTTGTTTCGTAAAAGTTCACCAATATAAATATGAGATAAAACACTAGAGTTCTATATACTAGCATGTAGCTAAAGCCTGAAAGTGATTCCCATAACTTTTTTCCATTTGTAATATGAGTTATTAATAAATTCATAATTTGAAATTAAACTGAATCGGATTCTTTGAGTTTATTCTTACTAATTAAACAACCAGTGTTTCTTTTTAATTGTTTTTAAAATCTCCAATTCTTATCTTCTTAATTTCACTTCTTCTTTTCATGTCATTCACCCTTTATTAGCTTAAAGAATCGTTTGTTTTATGAGTTTATTACATACAAAACATGTATATAAAGACACCATCCTTGTGGTTAACTATATTTCTCTAGATACATATAAATGGCTTATAGCAAAACGGTACACAAATGTTAGTAAACTAATGTCCCTCCTATATAATAAGGGTTCACATCTTAGAGCATCTACAACAACAAACCTCTATTTTAAAACCAAACGTGACACATCAGCTACCACATCAACTTTTCACTCGTCCACTTTCAAACACTAAAAACTCTTGTATTTCCTCCAATAATATGTCCAGTTTCAAACACGCCTCCATTTCCAAATCATCACCTATTTTTAATTCTAAAACATTAAATTACATATGTTTTATAGTGGTGGGTTCCACACTCCCATGTTTGCTTGGGTTTGGAATTCTGGACATGAAAAGCAAATTACAAAGCAAACCTCATCTCCAATGGTGTGATGTTCGTTTGCTTTTTCCACCTCAGACTGGACGAAAGAAAACCTCCTTGATGTAGATGCTCTTAGTATGAACAAGCTAGTGTAGATTTGAGAGTATATTATATATAGTAAATAGTAAATGTGTTAGTTTATTGTTAAAAAAACTATACATAAATACACATAGAGGGGTCGTGGTAATATGTTAATGATTTTTTCAATAGAAAACTCAACTACTTTATAGTACAAATTGAGTACAAATTTTCGTCAAGAATGTAATAGTTCTTAAGCTTACAATTGGCATCGACGATTAATACTTATAATCAGGGTTGTCGCCATATTCATACATCTTATGAAGTTAAAAAAGGCAAGAAAGTAATAAAATTTTCAACCCTGTAAATGCTAATGTCCTTACCAGTAAACTGGTGGAGACAATTATGATATTTATAACTAATGTTTGAGGGTAGGATATTTTCTTAGTTGGCTAAATGTATCCCCTCACTTGAATTTTAGTATACTTATTGAACTCGAAAGAATTGATCTGGTTTCTAGTGTAAAAAAGATTAAAAATCTAACAATTTAAACAGAAGGTAACAAATAAAAATAATGTGTGACATGTAAAAATGATCTAACGGTATGTTTGACGGAACCTTATTCCATAGATGCTATAATAACATCAATTTTTGAGTGTGGAAATTTATTTAAACTATAGTGGTAGTTGACAAAGTTAGTGGCAACAGCATATGTTGTCTTGTGTTTAAAAAAGAATTAACCTAACAAGGAACATTTAAAGTTCCTAATCTTTTCTCTCAAATTAAGTCCACCCTAAAGAAGGGAAAAGGAGCACCGTCAAAATTTTATTTTATTACAATTTCAATAGAATAAATAATATAAAAGATTAAAAAAAGTATAATAATAAAAACAAGAAAAAGTTATCACGTTGCTTTGATACCAATTAAATTCTCTCCATCCTCTCTATTTCACACTATATTTGAACTGTAGATATGTATCTCATATGTCCTTATAGGAGCAAAGTGGTAGTAAACCATGTAACTTTTTTTTATCAACATGTAAGAATTTGAATCTTTACTGTATGTTTGATAGGGTTAAGAATGGTTAATAGAAGTAGATTAGATACTGCTAAAAATGATATATAACCCCTTAAGTTATCAAATACTTAAAGAAGTTTGAAATATAAATAAAAAGGTTGCTTTCATCAATATTAGAAATACAGTGTGTTCTAGGGGGTTATGTTCTCACTAGTGTGTGCTTGGTAACGATATATGGTATGGCAATATTGGAGCAAACATTATGGGTTAACAAATATGAGTTGAAATTTGTTAAGTATTGGGTTTTGCAAGGGTTGATTACGGAAATCATAAACCCTATGGGACCACGTGTAATTTACATTTAAAAATTGATAAATATTAGTAAGTAAAACCTGAACTTTTTAAAACTTTAAAAGATGTTACGAAAATACAAATTTTAAGTTAATAAATTATAATTTGTAAGCAATCTTGATCTTCAAACATTTCTTAAGAACTTATTTCAAAAGATATGCTCATAATAGGTTCCATACAACCTATATCATCCGACGTATAAATTACTATTTTTTATATTCTTTTCATATTCATGTGATCAGTGTGTAGACCCAATATATATTTTAACTAAAATCAGGTTTTTTCAATGTTCAGATATCTGTTAACTTGATATTCTAACTTTCAGTCCCGGTAAATAAGGTCAAATGAGTAAAAATTAACTATCGTTGCAACCAATATAATTAAAAGTTATAATGAGATTTTGAGTTAATTATGATAAATAAAAAAAGTAATTCACTATTTAATAAACATTCAAAAAATTACTAAACCACTTAATCAAATTCGATATTCATTTTCCTATTATTCACTTTCGTTAACTTTAAATAAGTCCAAAAATCCTATAAATCAAAAACGTTATGTGTGTTACGTATTAATAAAAAAATTAAAAAAAAGAAAAAAAATTACAAGGAGAGTTTACTCCGTACTCTATGTAGTATGTCCGCCTCCGTGTGTGACTCATAACTTACACATCTTTATGATAAACAATATATTGTGATTTTATGAAAAAATAAATAAATAATGACACACTTAGTAAAGTTCAAAATAGGGAGGGTAGCTCCAAAAAACAAACACGAGGACCGTGAAATCCATGAGAATTTGAATTTAAAAGCAAAAAAGGGTACAAGATGCCTCTGAATTCTGCTCCTCTTTGTAAACAAACAAAATCCCTCATCAATATTGTAAATTTCACTGTCCACATCATTATTATGTCTCTGTTTCACGCTGGATTTCAGGTTGGTGGTGTTCTTGAATCTTGATTATTGAAAGATTAATAATCTTTGCTAGTCACAGATGGTAATCATGATAACTTAGACGCTTGAACTTCACTTTCAAGATAATGGGTATCCATCAATCATCAACAAAAATCAAAAATTTGTATAAACAAATGATTGGTGAATTGAAATTTAAAAGTTTTACCAAATTGGATTATTCTTTCTTTCTTTCTGTCTTGCAGAGTTTGCTTTCATTTTTATATGTCCACTGCACCACCAAGCATCAATTCCCTCCATCTTAGATGTTTTTGAGCCCTTAATCTCATTTCCTGAAGTGGGGTTTCATGATTTTGTCCTCTGCATTTGATTCTTTTCTCTTTCCATCTATATATTTCTCATTATGAAAAAGATTTCTTGCTTTTCATGGTTGCCACTCTCTCTTTTTGGATTTTTAGGCACAATGTGCAGCTGTTTCACATATATGTATCTTTAGTGGTTGAATATTCACTTGTTTTATTCTTTCCCAGTTTGCCTATAAATTGACACTCCCACAACATACATGTATCTCATATTGAAGCTGATACAATTACAAACACAGGCCAGTAACAGCAGCAGCAGCAGCAGTGGTGCTACTTTTGATTAGTTTATTTTTTTCTCCAATTATTCACACTTTTACATGTCTAAGATGAGTTATGCAAGTGCTTCAATGGGTTCTGGTTAGTTCAAACTCCATTCCCTTTATAGTTTTTGTATTTTAATCCGAACGTGTGAATGTATCGTATTACGAAGAATTGTTGCACACCAAGTGTTTGATAAAAATTTCCAATGAATTTCAGGTAGTAGAACAGCTAGGAGAACTGTTGAATTTGGGAGGACATATGTTGTGAGGCCAAAAGCGAAGCACCAAGCAACCATAGTTTGGTTGCATGGCCTTGGCGATAACGGGTCAAGGTAGATACAAGATTTATTAAAATTAACATAAGTTCTTGCATTATTGTTTTCTTGAAGCAGTTTTAAGTCATATGATTGTGTTGTAATGATTTTCTTTCTGGATCATATTATAAACTAACATAAAATCTTGACACGTGCCTTTTATTACTGCAGCTGGTCACAACTTCTGGACAACCTTCCTCTTCCAAATGTAAGCGTGTTTCTGTTCGTTTTTCATATTTTTAGTAAAAGGACATATTGTGACACCAAAAGATGTTACATTTTGCAGATTAAATGGATATGCCCAACTGCTCCTACTCGGCCTGTGACTGCGCTAGGGGGATTTCCTTGTACTGCATGTAATTTATCATGATTAAAACTTTACAATGTTATTCAAATCAAATAAACTTGTGATGATATAGTAACATTTCCTTGATCTTAACAGGGTTTGATGAAGGAGAGCTTTCAGAAGATGGTCCAAATGATGTTGAAAGTTTAGATGCTTCCGTAGCACATATAGCAAACTTGTTATCAACAGAGCCCTCTGATGGTAATTTTTTAGTTTTCTTTTTTTTTCTTTTCTGTACAATAGTCTCAACATTTTATGCATCTTAAATTATAACACTTGCAATTTTTTTTTTTTTGAAACAGTGAAACTTGGTATAGGAGGATTCAGTATGGGTGCTGCATGTGCACTTTACTCTGCAGCTTGTTTTGCTCAAGGAAGATATGGAAATGGAAACCCATACCCGATTAACCTAAAAGCTGTAATTGGATTAAGCGGATGGCTTCCTGGTGCACGGTAAATTTCACAAACAAGAATTTTTACTTGTCACTTTTAAAATAATTCACCATGAAAAACATGCTTAATGTAGTTGTATTTGCATGCAGGAACATAAGGAACAGAATAGCATCAAATGATGCTGCAAGACGGGCTGCTTCATTGCCCATTTTGCTCTGTCATGGACAGTGTAAGTATTTGACATTTAAAACTTATTTATACATCATCAAATAAACTATTTTTACTGATTAGAGGTTTACTAACTGGCGGGTCAGGCACGGGTAATGGGTCTAAATGGATTTTTTTTGCGGTTCAAAATGGGTCGGCATGACTGAATTAACTGGAACTATTAATTTTGCTTTGTAATTAGTTAATATCTCAACATGCAAAAACAAAATTAGAAGGTTGTATGCATGCCACACATTTCAGGTGATGAAGTAGTCCCATACAAATATGGAGAGAGGTCTTCCCAGATGATGAGTTCAGCTGGTTTTCGATATGTAACATTCAGAAGCTACGAAGGGTATGATATTAAGATCCTAAATTTATAATTACAGTTCCACTTAGATCAAAATCATAAACTATATATTTAAGAATCTTGATATGTTATGCAGGCTTGGTCATTACACAGTTCCTAAAGAGATGGAAGAAGTCTGTCAGTGGTTGCAGACAAGGCTTGCAGCCTGAGAGATTAATGGCTTGATCAAATTAACGCGTGCTTGGCTAAAAGAGTAACCGAAGAATAACAAGACAATTACACAGATTTTGAGTTGGGAGAAATAATTAGAGTTGTAGAGAGGGTCTGGTGGAGATGGGATGGTATACGCATATGAATATATATAATGTTGTTTTATATGTTGGTTTTTATAAAAATAAATATTTTCGGGTGTCAGGTTCTTAGATGGGAATATGTTGTTTGACAATTTGAATTTTGGGATTTTATTAAGATTGTATTGTTATATTGACTTTAGATGGATTTATGGAAATGGCTTTTTGTTGTTTTGAAATCCTAGCTTCTCTTTATATTTGCTCAACAGTTCATGATGATGATCCTACGGGCGGGTCAGGCATGCGTAATGGGTGTTACTGCATAATTAGGTTGTGATTTGATGCACTTAATATAAAGTATCCGATTAACGGAGAGCATTTGGCTAGATTACATATAATAAGTGATGATGAAAGTAGAAGTCATGAGGAAGCAAAAGCTTCTCTTCCTAGCGCAGATGTTCTTTTTCTGCAGTTGATAAATCCCTTTTTCTTGATTGTTTATTTGGAAAAGATGAGAATGTTAAATACTTGATGCTAGATCAAAAGTTTTGAGTAACAGATGATTAGTCTACACAGCTACTAAGCAAGTGTCAAGAGTCATATCTGATTGCTTTCAATTCTTATATCAGGTAAAGAAGCATAGTATGTGTGACATTTAACACTCAAAGTTGGTATGCTTTTTGAAAGATGAAAAATGCATAGAATCTCAAATTTCTACATGCAAGATTGTTCTTCTAGCTGTTTGAGTTCTGGTAACTATCGTCAAATCATGCGAAAACTGATACGCAAGTGAAACACAAAGGAAGAAAGGATAAACCACCATTGTTATTCGTTTATTCTCGGAGGGGGCAAAATGGAAATATCAATAGTGGCTAAGGAGTTGTTAGAATATTATTGTTATATATAGGAGAGCTATGCTAGTGGTAGGCAGGATTGGGTTTGTTACAACAGATTGGGCTCCCTGCGTGGAGATTAGGGTTATTCTCTGGTTCACTATTTGGTTCTACTTTTGAGTTATCAAATAAAGCTCTTCTTCCATTTTCTAATCTCAATTGTTATCTAATTGTGCTCAATTCATATTTCAATCTCTATCATTGGTCCGACCTGCTGTAACCGGCTACCATGGTGTCTCATTCTGATCGGTTGGATGCTCATGACCAGCAACTCTCGCAGCTTCAATCGACTGTTTCATCGATGCAAGTCTCCATCGATTCGGTTCAGTCCGATGTGGCTGATTTGAAGAAACTGATGATCTCTTGGATGAACAAACAGGAGAAATAACCGCCCTTGTCGGGGCTGTCATCTCCGCCGGCTAGTGGTCGTGAAGAGGTTCATTCCGGCGATAACACCGATCCTCCATCTCCCATCATTACTTCTTCAGCCAATTCGGGGTCCAAAGTGGATGTTCCCTGGGCTGTTAAGAAGATTAAACTCCCTGAATTTCAGGGTTTCGATCCCCAAGGGTGGATTAAGAAGGCTTCCCTCTACTTTGACATCAACAACACTCCGGAGGACATGCGAATACGTTTAGCTCAATTGAGCATGGTAGGGGTGGCTCTCCACTGGTTTACTATCGTTACGGAGGTGAATCCGTCCCTGTCTTGGTCGGAATTTCAATTGGAACTCCTCAAACGGTTTAGTGGTCTCGAAATCCACAATCCTTATGAACAATTGGCTGCTCTCCAGCAAGGTGAGTCGATTCTCGATTATATTGATGATTTTGAGTACCTTTTGTCTCTTGTCCCTCGTTTACCAGAAGCTCAGGCACTGGGATACTTCATCGCCGGGTTACGGGATGATGTGAAACAGCGTGTCCGGCTGCAACGTCCCCTTTCTCGCTTGGATGCCATGTATCTGGCAAAGGATGTCGAGGCGATGCTTCGTCCTTCGTCGGCTCTGAGCTCCATGTCCCGATTCCGGTATGCGGACAAACCTGGGTTGCATCAGTTCTTGGACTCTCCTCCTCATTTGGGCCACGGAGATTGGGTTGGCCCAGGGAAAGTCAAATTGGTGGACAAGCCTATTTCCAACAAATGGGATGGGCCTAGGGTCTCTACTTCCCCACGAGCGGCCTCGGCTTCCAATAATCCTCCATCACCTACGGGGTTTCGCGATCGCGGAATGCGTTCATTGTCCAGACCTGAGTATGAAGAGCGTCGACGGAAGGGGCTATGCTTCCGGTGTGGACAACTATACGGACCGGCTCACAAATGCCCGGAAGGCCGGCTTCGGGTGTTATTACTTGGGGAAGATGAAGACGAGAATACCGATGGTTCTCATTTGGGTATGGACGGTTCTCACAGCCCTAATAGTCAATCCGACTTAGCCTCACCAACCGGTGAGTGCACTTCTTTGGAATTAGAGGGAGCGTCGGTGCTGAATGGGGGTTCACAAACGTTAAAATTGGAAGGGACATTGTCGGGTATTCCGGTTAGCATGTTGGTCGATAGTGGCGCTTCCCATAACTTCATTTCGAGTCGTTTAGCTCGAGCTCTGGGGTTACCGGTGGTGTCCTTTTCAGGTATTCGAATTAAACTTGGCGATGGTCATTTTGTATTCGTCTCGAATCGATGTGTTGGGGCCGAAATTTGTATTGGATCTTGCAATTTTAAGGTCGATGCTCTCGTATTCGACATTGGTAATTTGGATGTCATTCTGGGTATGGACTGGCTTAAGTCCCTAGGTGAGGTGACTCACAATTGGATGGAGGCGTGGATGAAATTTACTTTTCAGAGCCAAACGGTGACCTTGCAAGGGATATCACATGATCAATCCGGGCCAGCAGCCCTGCAACAGTGGTTAGCCATGGCGGATGGGAGTATTTTGAAAGGCAGGGACCCTTATGGGGGAACGATACAGGGCAATTTGTCGGATCACTTGCAGGAGTCTCAACAGTTGGAGCTGCAACAACTGCTACTGAGGTTTCCTAAATTGTTTAATGAACCCACTGGTCTTCCTCCAATTCGCACCCACGATCATGGAATCACATTATTAACCTCGGAACCGATTGCAGTCCGACCCTATCGGTACCCACATGCCCAGAAGGCGGAAATTGAGAGGCAGGTGCAAGAGCTTTTGAAGTTGGGAATGATTAGGCCAAGTAGAAGCGCCTATTCTAGTCCGGTAATTCTAGTTAAGAAAAAAAACGGGTCATGGCGTATGTGCGTGGACTATCGTGCCCTTAATAAGGCGACGGTACCGGATAAATTTCCGATACCAGTGGTAGATGAGTTATTGGATGAATTGTTTGGGGCAAAATTCTTTACCAAATTGGATTTGAAATCGGGTTATAACCAAATTCGAATGCGAGAAGATAGTATTGCTAAAACTGCGTTCCGTACTCACGATGGCCATTATGAGTACCTCGTAATGCCGTTTGGGTTGACGAATGCCCCGGCAACATTCCAAGCCATTATGAATGAGGTGTTCCGTCCCTTATTACGGAAGAAAGTAGTTATTTTTTTCGATGATATTCTGATCTACAGCCCTTCTTGGGAGGCACATATGGAAGATCTGCAAAGGGTATTCCACATTCTCACTCAACATCAATTCATGATCAACAGGGATAAATGCTCTTTTGCTCAGACCACGGTCGACTATTTGGGTCACATTATTAATGGTCAAGGTGTGGCAATGGATGGTAATAAAGTTACTGCAGTTAAGGAGTGGCCTGTTCCAAAAAATATCAAAGGATTAAGGGGTTTCTTGGGCCTCACCGGGTACTACCGAAAATTCATCCGCCATTATGGTAGTATCGCTAGACCCCTCACTGATTTAACAAAGAAAGACGCATTCGTATGGAATGACTCTGCTCAGGTGGCATTCGATCAATTGAAGGAAGCCTTGAGTTCGGCCCCAGTATTGGCTTTACCGGATTTTTCATCCTCATTCGTGGTTGAATGTGATGCTTCCGGATGGGGAATTGGAGCGGTTTTGATGCAACACAATCGGCCAGTGGCTTACTTTAGTAAGGCTCTAAGTGATAAAAATCTAGCCAAGTCTGCTTATGAACGAGAAATGATGGCGTTAGTTCTTGCGGTCCAACATTGGCGACCCTATCTATTGGGAGCCCGTTTCACAATTTTTACCGATCAAAAAAGCCTCAAGTTTCTATTACAACAGCGAGTATCCACACCAGACCAACAAAATTGGGTAGCCAAATTGTTGGGGTATGATTTTGAGATATGTTATAAACCGGGGCGCGAGAATCGAGCTGCGGACGCATTGTCTCGACGGGCAGAGACGGGGGAGTTCTGTCAGCTAATTTCTGCACCTATTTGGGTTCAAGGTGCCCTCTTGATTGAGGAGGCACGAGCGGATCCAGCCATTCAGAAACTGATGCAAACGGTCTCTAACGACCCTACCAAAATGCCGGGATATTCAATTAAACAAGGGCTGCTGTACTACCAGAATCGCCTTGTTATTCCCAAACAGTCACAATATATTCCAACTCTTCTTCATGAGTTTCATGCAGCAGCATCAGGGGGACACTTCGGATTCTACCGGACCTATCGCCGTTTGGCCGCCAATTTATATTGGCCAGGTATGACCACCACAGTGAAGAATTTTGTGCGAGAATGCGATGTGTGCCAACGTTGCAAAGCAAGTACTACTGTTCCGGGCGGGTTACTCTAGCCTTTGTCAATTCCTAATGCAATTTGGGAGGATATTTCTATGGATTTTATATCCGGGCTACCATCATCAAAGGGATTCACTGTTATTTTGGTGGTAGTAGATCGCCTCTCCAAATACGCACACTTCTTACTCCTGAAACACCCTTACACAGCTCGTTCGGTAGCCGAGGCATTCATTAAGGATATTGTTCGTTTGCATGGGATCCCAAGTACGATTGTTAGTGATCGGGACCCATTGTTTATTAGCAAATTTTGGCAAGAACTCTTTCGTGCGCAAGGGACGAAACTGCACATGAGCTCATCATACCATCCCGAGTCGGATGGGCAAACGGAAGTCATTAATCGTTGCCTTGAAGCGTATCTTCGGTGTTTTGCAATTGATCAGCCAAAATCATGGGCATTGTGGTTACCATGGGCAGAATTCTGGTATAATTCTACGTTCCAAGCTTCGACCGGTGTCACACCATTCGAGACCGTGTATGGTCGACCTCCACCTTCGGTTTTTTCATATGCGTTGGGGGAGATTCGAGTAGATGCAGTGGCAAGAGAATTACATGACAGAGATGAGGCCCTAAAACAGCTTAAGGTTCATTTGGCTAATGCTCAAACCTCTATGCAAATTCAAGCAAACAAGAAGCGTCGGGAAGTCAGTTTTTCGGTGGGTGAATGGGTCTATGTGAAGTTGAAACCTTATCGCCAATTCTCGGTTCAGGCTCGTATTAACCAAAAATTAGCACCGAAGTTCTTTGGGCCTTTTCAGATTGAGGCAGCTATGGGACCAGTAGCGTATAAGCTCAAATTACCCGATTCTTCCAAGATCCACCCAGTGTTTCATGTATCTCTTCTCAAACGTTCCGTTTCAGTACCCACGGAGTCGGTTTTACCTCCGGAACTGGCTGCTGAAACAGAGACTATTCTAACACCTAAAGAGATTGTGGCAGCGCGTATGGTTCAACGGGATGGTGAAGCGTTGGAGCAGTGGTTGGTGCATTGGCAAGGGCAGTCGGTCGATGAAGCTACATGGGAAGATTAAGAGTTGGTGGTTGGTCAATTTCCTAACGTACGTCTTGGGGACAAGACTTTTCTTGAAGGCGAGAGTAGTGATACGCAAGTGAAACACAAAGGAAGAAAGGATATGTCACACCCCAACCTTGACGGCGGAATCGTCGAGGCGTGAGAGTTACGATTGTTCACAGCCACATAACGCTATTGCCTGAAACATGTTAAAAATAAAAGTTCAACATATTGTTGGTGAGCATTCTATAGTTTTGAATACTTAAGTATATAAAAGATGGCAATTCAAGTTATAAGTTAGTGAATAAAGTGATTAGGGATGTTATGAACAATGCAACAATCAAACCTCGACAATGTTTTACAAGTATCAAACGATGTTAATATTCTATTAACGTTAAAAGTATATACGATCAGCTAAGTGTACTTGGATCAACCAAGCAGGCTTGTCTTACCCATAGATCTATGACTTCGCTGGGCTAGCAATAGTTAATGATTGTACATATAATGCCATAACATGGTAACCACAAAAGTTCAACTAACCACAACTCACAAGTAAATTGCCATAAATTTACAAGAATCCAAACGTTTACAAGTGCAATGATTAATAAGTAACATGTTTCACCCCAAAGTGTGAAAATATGAAAAAGGGGTATAGAAGTACTCACTTGGCGATTAAGTATATATTGGATGATTAATAAGAAATAATAGCCAACGTCGTTTCAATGAATTCCTTTACAAGGTACCTAAAACGTATTTATTACAAGATTAAGTTCAATAATAAGTTAACATTTAGACGTGAACTAAGGTTTTAGGATTTTGGGGTTTTGTATATTATATTTGTTCGAAAAAAATATATCTTTTCTAGAAATGAAATTAAGTTTAATATATTAAGTTTTTATGTTTTAACGCGAACTAGGGTTTCGACAAGTATTTGGGGGTTTTTATGCTTAAATAAAGTTAGTTATATATATAGTTTAGTTTAATAAAAGAAAAGTATTATTTATGAAATTTTTAAAGGAATTTAATCCTTTATAGTAATTTGTGAAATTAATTATGAAACGCATATGATTTCTACGAGAAATTCATAATTACGTTAACATCGTGATCAATAATAATTTAATATTTTAAACTATTATTTAAAGTCATGTTTTTATAAAAATAAACTAAGTATAATATCTGTAACTAATATTTTATAAGAACATTAAAGTATTTAATGTTATAAATTTAAAAAAAAATACATAGATACTTTAAAAATAAACAAAGTTTGCAAAACAAATTTTTATAATTTCTAGAAATTTAATACGCACGTTTTAACAATAATTTATACTTGCTATTCGAACCAATAATGAATTAATAGGTTAAACAATAATTAACATCAATTTTATAAAAAAAATGAACTAATTACATTATTTGTTTAAAACAATATAATAAAATAAATAAATAAAAGGTTAAGATAGATTTCAGAAATTAAGTAGATGGTTTTAAAAATTTTTAATGCCAGGAAAAATATTTTTATAATTTTTAGAATTTTTTCTGAAATTTTTAAAGGCTTAAAAAGCACTAAAAAAATAAGTGTGGGTGCCCGGGTTCGAACCCGGGACCTCAAGGTGAGTCTGTGTGCTTGTAACCAGTGAACCAAAGGCCTCAGCCGCGCTTAGGTTCTGTTTTAAATTCCTTTAAACAATGTTAGCAATCCATCCCCAAATCCAAAGAACCCTAGAACCGATTTGATCCAAATTGAAGATCAATTCGATGATGTTAGTGTAAATAATGATGGGGCTTTTGATCCCCATCCAAAATCGAGCATATTGATGTATTTAATTACCTGTTTTGGTGTAATCCCGATAGAGAACAAGATCGAGAAAAGTCGCGGCTACGTGGTAGTTTGTTCAGGTTGAAATCGGTGATGAAAATCAAATTAGTTTTACAGGAAGCTTCGAATGAGGGTTATGATCGAAAGCCCTTTGTCAATTGTGGGTTAGAGGGTTCGAACAGAGGTTTACGAGTGAGTTGCAGGTCCGACGGGTTCGAGGTGATCATTAATGGTCTTTGAGTGTGTTTTTGATGCAATTGAGTTCAAAGAATCATTATGAACGATCCATAATCGGTTAGTGCGGGGTTAATTTGGTCATTTTTAAGTTTTGAGTGGGTTAACCGACCGTTGAACGGTCGGGAATAAAGTTGATTCGAGGTAACGAGCTTTGGATCCGTATTTTTCAATGATTAAACGTGCATAGGGTTCGAATCTTGGTCGTGAGAGTGTCGGGACCTTTAATTTGGGTCAAAACCACGTGATTTCGGGCGTTTGAACTCGCCGGAGGACCGCCGGAGCTTCGCCGGACGGTCGCCGGATTTGCGGGGAAAGGGAATGGTTTTTTTTTTAAAAATTACACTATTAGTCCCTGCGGTTTCATCTTTAGTATTTTATGTATAAACTTTCATTTTGAGTTTCAAAATTAACAAGAATAAAATTATTTATTATTATTATTATTATTATTATTATTATTATTATTATTATTATATTATTTATTATTATTATTATTATTATATTATTATTATTTGTTATTATTATTATTATTATTATTATCATTATTATTATTATTGTTGTTATTATTATATTATTATTATCATTATTATTATTATTATTATTATTATTTAACATTTAAAAGGTATTAATACGTCGTGAAATACGAGATGTTACAGTCTCCCCTACTTTAGGAAATTTCGTCCCGAAATTTGTTTACGAGGAGGCTGAGACGACAAGATGAGGACGCTTGGATTACATTTGATCCTTACGTTCTCAAGTGAATCAGAAGGTGAGCATAAAGCCACAGATAGATCATAGTGATTCTCTTCTTCTTTCTTGATGCAGTTTGCGTTTTCATTTTCTGAGGTACACCTTGATGAACCTTCGGGTTTTGATAAGGTATCAAAAGAAGAAAATTCATCATCAATTAAGCTGACCGCTTTAGTGTTTACTTTATGTGCAATGGCATAGCCATTAGAGGTAAAAGAGAGCCTAAAGTATGTGGCTTCTAGTTACATTATAAGCCTTCACGTTGATTAAGAATAAACGTTAATACAAGATGTTACCGTCTCCCCTACTTTAAAGAATTTCGTTTTGAAATTAAGAATGAACTTAAATGAGCAAAAGAGTTAAAATGAAAGTTAAGTGTTAAAACTAACAGTGATTGATGTTTAATTACAGATGAAACGCTTCACTTGATGGAATCTTACAAGATTCTTGGCATAATGCATGCCAATTTGAACCCTATCAGTGAAATGTGAGACGTTTTGAGATGAAATGTTGGAAAGCGATGCCGAGTTACCATCGTATATTAGACTTATAAATCACAACTTCCAGAATATAATGTCGTGGTAAGGTGTATAAAAGACCAACAATGGTAAGCAAAGTAAATCGTCGGAATTTAAGAATCCCAAACGTCATCATATGAAACGATCTTAACGCATATTTTGTGAATCTGCATTTCTCCTTTGACCAACCATCGGTCTAAGAATAATACGTTATGCGAAGATCTTGGAATAAGTTTACAACTATGGTTAAGAATTTTATTAAGAACAGAAAATGAATCAATCATTCAAGATATCGATCGATGTTTTAACGTCATACCATGGTATACGAATATTTGAAACAGATACAGGTCAATTTCTCGACGTTGTGAGATAATGGGTCGAATTAAATTTTTTAGCCAATGGGTCTATAATGCACCCATTGTCATTATGACAGCTAAGATAAAAGGCACTTAGTGAATGAAAAGTTAAACAGGAGATTCACAGGAACACGGAGGTTAGGTTTTCATGACTACAAGTTACGATGGTTTATGAAACATTATATTCACATCGCAATGAGGATAATAACGAGTCTTGTTGTTCAACACCATGATAGAATTTCAATGGTTTTCAAGGGTAAAGATTCAAAAGAGATTCAAGAAATGACACAGTCAATAAAAAAGGTATTTGTAACCATGTTTTACGAGGTAACAAATTTTCAAATGCAGATTGCATACGTAATTCATCAATCTCGTAAGTACAGTCGAGAACATTCGTATGACTAGAGAGACATAATCACAAGTTGATAATATCTTTATTTGACAAAAGATTGTTTAGGAAGACTACCATCACGTATTTAGGTGTTGATGATATCTCAAAATGAAAGTTGATAAGTAAGGAATAAATGGTTCGATGTAGCTAGATCGAGTCAAAATGTGAAGATAAAGGGAAAGAAATCGATTTAAGAATTTACATGCGTCAAGCTAGGAATCAAAATCAACCTAAAACAATCGGGTCTTCTTTCAAGTTCAGAGATCATGCTTTGGCTTGATAGGTCAAAACACTAACATTGTTTCACCAGTCAAATTACTACATGCTTCTCGTCACTTGATTACAACCTTGGTAAGTTGAAGATCAATAAATGAGAATAGTCATTAAGGTGTGGTTTTCACTCCTAACTTGATGGTGTATTCCCAAGGTATGTCCACCAACTTACCAATCAACCAGTTTGATCCCAACCAACTGTTGAGGATTCACACAAATAAGACGTGGTAACTCACCATTAAGGTAAGGAAAATCACTCCTATCTTAACGGTGAAGTTCTTACAAAAACAAAATATAACAGGATGAACTTCTTCATCAAAATCCAGAATTCACTCCTACTTTGACAAGGACGTTTCATTTGAGAAAATTTAATTCATAAAAATGATATTATCATCAAGGTATGGAATTATGCCTATCTTGATGATTGAGTTCCATAATAACAAGAAAACAATCGAGGATTAACATTTGCCACCAAAGTACGGGTTTCAATCCTATTTTGGTGAGATCATGTTGTTTATGATATGTATGTTCCAATGAAAATAATTGAAGTCAATCCTTATGATAAGGAAATCACCCTAATCCAGAGGATGAAATTTCATAAAAACACAATTGGAAACCACTTATCGAAACGAATAGAGAATCATCAAAGTAAGGGAATCACCCCTGTTTTGATGAGTTAGAATTGTTTAGGAGGTACGAGTGTTCTTAGTCATAGACTGACTTACAAACTCTTACATCTCTCACGGTGCAGACAGTTTAAGGTTTGACTTAATAATGAAGAGAAAAGAATATCACTTAGAAATTCAGAAAATTTCAAGTTACATCAATGTAACTAAAAGGAAAATCATGCTTACAAAATTTAAGATCAAAGTTCGAGGTAATAGGATTTATTAGGATGGTGTTCAAATCTTGGATAATTTAAATCGGGAAGACGAAATCAAGGATAAAATGATTCGACATCACAATGAGATGTGAACATTCGATGGACTTCTTAAGATATGAGGTCAGCCATATCTTATTTGAAGACACGCGTACTTTTAAGTGATCAATTATTACAAGGGTTTCAAGTCAAGTAACGGATTCAATGATCGAATCAGATCACCATTTACACTTTGCCTAGACAAAGTATCCCGAGATGTAGGAATTTCATCTATAGCATTGCATGTTCTTAGTTATAGGTCACCTCCTTAAAAGGACTTAAGAACCATAAGTAAAGGTTTAAAGTTTTAAAGGCCATACGGTTTAGATTCCCAATATCTTTGGGTATATTAAGAGTCATGTTCACGTTGATCAAGGTATAGAAATAGTTACATGAAACGCTTGAGTTCAATATCGTTACACGTTACATGTTGAGCATTTAAACGTAAGAGTTGAAATGTAGGATGGGTTCAATATTAACAGGAATATTATTTAGGTTAAGAATGAGAAGGTATTTAAACTTTGGTGATAAACCAGTTCAAGGATTCAAGGATTTTTAAGATACAAAAGGATGGTTCCATTTGGTAACGCATTACCATTTGGAATCGTTGACACGTCAAGGTAAATTGACTCATTTGCCTTAGAGATTTGTGTATTTTGACCATAGTTTATCACTCATCCCAGAAATCCCCAGGTAAGCATAACAGGTCTCACAATGAGATTTATATGATATGCTTGCCTTAGCCCGAAGGCCTTTTGCCAGGAAATCCAGAATACAGGTGTCTATGTATCACACAAATTTCTTTGGTTCATGAAATCAAGACCTTGATGAGATTGATATAGTATAGACATAGAGTCTAAGGATCCAGATCATAAGTAATAGTATACGATTCCACGTGTCGTCGAGAATAAGATTGAGAGGTTTATGTTCGAGGAGAGTCAAAGATAAGTTTAGGGAGACAAGTAACTAAGTTTAGGCAATCCTATGCTAAGGCATCAAATTGCACATAAGAAGGCATAGCATTATGTAACATGCAAACCATGTATTTACAAGATAAAAATACTATAAGGTGCATGCATAAGCTATAGTCTAGGTCACCATTTCTAATAACCTAAATCCCTATAGTTATGGGCTCTGATACCAATCTGTCACACCCCAACCTTGACGGCGGAATCGTCGAGGCGTGAGAGTTACGATTGTTCACAGCCACATAACGCTATTGCCTGAAACATGTTAAAAATAAAAGGTCAACATATTGTTGGTGAGCATTCTATAGTTTTGAATACTTAAGTATATAAAAGATGGCAATTCAAGTTATAAGTTAGTGAATAAAGTGATTAGGGATGTTATGAACAATGCAACAATCAAACCTCGACAATGTTTTACAAGTATCAAACGACGTTAATATTCTATTAACGTTAAAAGTATATACGATCAGCTAAGTGTACTTGGATCAACCAAGCAGGCTTGTCTTACCCATAGATCTATGACTTCGCTGGGCTAGCAATAGTTAATGATTGTACATATAATGCCATAACATGGTAACCACAAAAGTTCAACTAACCACAACTCACAAGTAAATTGCCATAAATTTACAAGAATCCAAACGTTTACAAGTGCAATGATTAATAAGTAACATGTTTCACCCCAAAGTGTGAAAATATGAAAAAGGGGTATAGAAGTACTCACTTGGCGATTAAGTATATATTGGATGATTAATAAGAAATAATAGCCAACGTCGTTTCAATGAATTCCTTTACAAGGTACCTAAAACGTATTTATTACAAGATTAAGTTCAATAATAAGTTTAACATTTAGACGTGAACTAAGGTTTTAGGATTTTGGGGTTTTGTATATTATATTTGTTCGAAAAAAATATATCTTTTCTAGAAATGAAATTAAGTTTAATATATTAAGTTTTTATGTTTTAACGCAAACTAGGGTTTCGACAAGTATTTGGGGGTTTTTATGCTTAAATAAAGTTAGTTATATATATAGTTTAGTTTAATAAAAGAAAAGTATTATTTATGAAATTTTTAAAGGAATTTAATCCTTTATAGTAATTTGTGAAATTAATTATGAAACGCATATGATTTCTACGAGAAATTCATAATTACGTTAACATCGTGATCAATAATAATTTAATATTTTAAACTATTATTTAAAGTCATGTTTTTATAAAAATAAACTAAGTATAATATCTGTAACTAATATTTTATAAGAACATTAAAGTATTTAATGTTATAAATTTAAAAAAAAAATACATAGATACTTTAAAAATAAACAAAGTTTGCAAAACAAATTTTTATAATTTCTAGAAATTTAATACGCACGTTTTAACAATAATTTATACTTGCTATTCGAACCAATAATGAATTAATAGGTTAAACAAAAATTAACATCAATTTTATAAAAAAAATGAACTAATTACATTATTTGTTTAAAACAATATAATAAAATAAATAAATAAAAGGTTAAGATAGATTTCAGAAATTAAGTAGATGGTTTTAAAAATTTTTAATGCCAGGAAAAATATTTTTATAATTTTTAGAATTTTTTCTGAAATTTTTAAAGGCTTAAAAAGCACTAAAAAAATAAGTGTGGGTGCCCGGGTTCGAACCCGGGACCTCAAGGTGAGTCTGTGTGCTTGTAACCAGTGAACCAAAGGCCTCAGCCGCGCTTAGGTTCTGTTTTAAATTCCTTTAAACAATGTTAGCAATCCATCCCCAAATCCAAAGAACCCTAGAACCGATTTGATCCAAATTGAAGATCAATTCGATGATGTTAGTGTAAATAATGATGGGGCTTTTGATCCCCATCCAAAATCGAGCATATTGATGTATTTAATTACCTGTTTTGGTGTAATCCCGATAGAGAACAAGATCGAGAAAAGTCGCGGCTACGTGGTAGTTTGTTCAGGTTGAAATCGGTGATGAAAATCAAATTAGTTTTACAGGAAGCTTCGAATGAGGGTTATGATCGAAAGCCCTTTGTCAATTGTGGGTTAGAGGGTTCGAACAGAGGTTTACGAGTGAGTTGCAGGTCCGACGGGTTCGAGGTGATCATTAATGGTCTTTGAGTGTGTTTTTGATGCAATTGAGTTCAAAGAATCATTATGAACGATCCATAATCGGTTAGTGCGGGGTTAATTTGGTCATTTTTAAGTTTTGAGTGGGTTAACCGACCGTTGAACGGTCGGGAATAAAGTTGATTCGAGGTAACGAGCTTTGGATCCGTATTTTTCAATGATTAAACGTGCATAGGGTTCGAATCTTGGTCGTGAGAGTGTCGGGACCTTTAATTTGGGTCAAAACCACGTGATTTCGGGCGTTTGAACTCGCCGGAGGACCGCCGGAGCTTCGCCGGACGGTCGCCGGATTTGCGGGGAAAGGGAATGGTTTTTTTTTTAAAAATTACACTATTAGTCCCTGCGGTTTCATCTTTAGTATTTTATGTAGAAACTTTCATTTTGAGTTTCAAAATTAACAAGAATAACCCCTGGACTTCATTATTCCTATTATTATTATTATTATTATTATTATTATTATTATTATTATTATTTATTATTATCATTATTATTATTATTGTTATTATTATTATTATTATTATTATCATTATTATTATTATTGTTGTTATTATTATTATTATTATTATCATTATTATTATTATTATTATTATTATTATTTAACATTTAAAAGGTATTAATACGTCGTGAAATACGAGATGTTACAGGATAAACCACCATTGTTATTCGTTTATTCTCGGAGGGGGCAAAATGGAAATATCAATAGTGGCTAAGAAGTTGTTAGAATATTATTGTTATATATAGGAGAGCTATGCTAGTGGTAGGCAGGATTGGGTTTGTTACAACAGATTGGGCTCCCTGCGTGGAGATTAGGGTTATTCTCTGGTTCACCATTTGGTTCTACTTTTGAGTTATCAAATAAAGCTCTCCTTCCATTTTCTAATCTCAATTGTTATCTAATTGTGCTCAATTCATATTTCAATCTCTATCAAAAACCTATTAACTTAAATAGTTAGTGTAAGTAGGGATCATTCATACTGTTTAACTGAAAGTAAGTCCCTAGAGTTTTGTTTTGATTATGAAGCTAAACCAAAGCTAGCTTAATTTGCAAATTAAATATCAAGACACACACGCAAAACCCAAGAACACAAGATTGATTTGCTAATATGTGAAACAAGCAATCACTTCCAATTTGGGTTTTGTTACTCCATTGTAAACTTGATGTTTACTAAAGATGTATAGTCGGTTACATAGGTATTAATGTATGACAGTTACATATGCTTGTGCCTTGTGGTATGATTCTAGGTATCATAATCTACCATATACGGTTCCAGTTATGGGCGGTTTCGGTCTAGGTGGAATTTTTGTATTAACTAACTAGGGTGTGCCAGGCACGATCTATTGACATACAGTAAATAAGTTGTCGATTAATGTAAGAATCAAGAACATACAAATACCTAAGTCACATTTAGGTAGTAATGATTACAATCATCTAGAGTTTAACATAACTAGTTTTATACCCGTCCGGTGGTCGGGTATTTAATGTTAAATTGGCAGAACAATTTTCTAATATTCTAAACACAAAAAAAATTTGTTTGAGATCAAACTCGTTTATGTTCTTCCTGTAGTTGGTCCCAACACACCTGATATACAAACAAAGTAAATCATGTACTTTCAATCTAATATCACCATAATTGATCTGCAAACTTTGATAGTTTGATGGTGGTAATGATATAAGGAGAAAGATGGGGTAAATAGAAGATACAAGAGCAATACGAATTACACATAATAATCTAGAATCAATTTAAGTGGTTTATGTTTGTGTTTTTTTCTTTTTTGTCGACCTTCACAGCTGCAATAATTTTTCGTTTTAAACTATAATCACCAAGCAAAAGTATCACTCACTTAGCCATCAAAATTGACAGTCATACTACATAAAACTCTAGTAGGTGAGTAAAACAATAACTAATCTAAAACTTATAATAAGTAAGTGACGTAATAAGAATTAAGTTGATAATTTACATATAGCTTACTCCAAAATAGTTAAATAAAAGGTTAGTACGTGGGTTGAGTTCTTGTTTTAAGTTGACTTGATTTTCTGTTAGGTTGTGTTGTGTTGTTCTCTCGTGACCCATCCAAATTGCAACCCCTCAAACACATCTGAAAACTTTCAAACGAACATACAGTTACTTGGAAAGTTGTCTTAAACGGGCCAACCGGAACACTTTTTAAACCATGTGTAGATATTGTTTACAACATTTGAACACATATTTGTTAGAACCACATGTAGACAACCTTTCATTAAATCAAACTAATCATGTTCTGTTCAATTACAATTTTTTTCTGTGGTCTTGACTCCAAAGTTACAACTACCCAAATTCAACACACATGTGATTGCTTTGGCCAACATTTAAGGGATATTGAATTAGTTCAAGTAATGGAAGTATAGTTATAGGCTTTCTTAATTTGAATAACATTTAAGAAATTGAACTGTGAACTTATTCTTTAAATTTGTGGTTTGCGATTATGTTTAATTAATATGTGTAGTAAGCCGATTACCTTATAATAAATTTAAGGGGTTTTCGGAATGTGGAGTATGAAGAGTATGACCATTGTCATTTCAGTTCTAATTTGGAGTTCAAACTACTTGTTGTAGATCCTTTGAATACGTTATCAGAATACTCACATGAAGATCTATACACCGACATCAACCTTCATTTCAAAATCATTCAAGAGTATGATAAATCAATCTAACCCCCTATGAAAATTTTAACGGAGAAGGAAATTATAATAGAGGTTTGCAACATTTATTTTTAAAATGATGATATTTAATAGTCCTTGAAAACCCAATTTCAGATTTCTTATGAGAACTTGCAACAAAACTACAAACAAATATGGAATTCACACGTGATAAAATCTGTTATAAACAATTCGAGATCTTCAAGAACGCTCTGCACTCATATGAGAACTTGGACTTGACCTTCATATTAAAGAAGATAGGATAAATTGAAGAATCGCGCTTGAAGTTGCATAAAGGCACGTCTGATTAGGATCTGGCAAAGGTAAATTGTCATTTGATCATGTAAAATGTCATTTGATCATGTAAAATGTTGCACAATTTCATAAAAAAATATGAACCGACGAAATTGATATCGAGAATACACCTTAGTTTCGGTTTAAATCCCATGCGAACAAAATATCTACGGATGGGTACAAATGATGGAATCAAAAATCATCTCGTATGAATAACATATTTTATAATATATGTCACATACAAACATGAACATGAAGTTAATGATAAATACAACCATCAACAACATAAAAAAATAAACATCATGAAACAAAAAGGGTTGGTGGCACCTTAATAGTCTAAGAAACTCCTCTTGAGGCAAATTGTGTTGCTGCCGTCGATTTCGTATGTCCTTTTGCTAGTCATATAAGTTAATGCATTTTACCTTTATAAATCCCTCATCTCCAAATGTGTTGCTTCAATTTGGGGTTCTTCATTAGAAATTATGTAATTAAAGTTAAATGATCCAAAAGTTTTAATGCCTTCAAAGAAATTATTAACGTAAAATTTTTTGAATCATTCCCCTTTCACCACTAGAAATTTCATAATGATTAACCTTTCACCTGACATGATCAAAACCAAACAGGTATAAACACAATTAAAGCAAATCTCTTACAGATCATCATATTTAATCGAAAATTTAAGACCCGAATGATAATATAGAGCACCTCTGTATATAAATTACTTACCCTAGGATTGAATTGCATTTCTCAAAGTTCAGAAGGAGGGGCGATAAAGCGATGATGGTGCAATGGTGGTGCTATGGACTATGAGATGTAAAGAACCGGCAATGACGATGAAACCCGTAAAGTCATAATTCTTTATTATAACAACTAAATCAACCAGTTCCATGTTGTAAGAGTGCAAATCATTACAACAAACAACTCACAACCTCAACTTGACATACAATATAAATAACAAACAGAGGCTTACAATGAAGATGAGGTTCTTGTTAAATGATTCCCAAGCTAAATCGATGGCCGGTGGCGGTGAAGATAGGAGCGCCGGAAGGTAGAATCTATTACTTCTCCCTCTTTGCTTGTGTGCCTATTAAATAAAAAGGATGTTGGCCCGATTATAAGGGAAGGTTACCGATTTACAAGCA
This sequence comes from Flaveria linearis, assembly GCA_024085815.1. Classification (NCBI taxonomy): domain Eukaryota; kingdom Viridiplantae; phylum Streptophyta; class Magnoliopsida; order Asterales; family Asteraceae; genus Flaveria; species Flaveria linearis. Next base: position 3,763,928 of record CM044002.1, read on the forward strand.
ACGTCGGGAGGTTGACAGAACCCCTTGAAAACCGTCGATAACCGTTTGGTAACCGCCGTAACCGTCGATAACCGTTTGGTAACCGTCGTAACCGTCGAGTTTAAACGGTCAGGATTTGATTTCAGCATTTTTCAACGTACAAGATCAATTCTACCAGCGGTTACACTCACCGCTGGTAATATAATATATAATATCATTCAATATAAACTGGACCATCTGTCCATCTCTTATCTCTAAGTTGGATGTTGATAAAGATACTTGATTTGTTACATATCATAACATATATTGAAAAATTACCCAACTTAATTTGGGCACAAGTTATGGAATATGATACGAATTGTCGTTTCTATAACCCGTCATACGATTAATACAACCAAACAATCGCACAATAATAAAAATGAACCCATATGTCACGATTAAATTAATATCCAAGTGGAGAATACGGCTATCAATTATCTAGTCAAATAATACGATTAAGCAAACTGTTAGCATTGATAGGAAAAATGGTTTCATATATATTTTTATTCGCTGTCATTTATTGTTATTATATCTCGTTAACTTCATGAGACTTGTATTTTGTAATAATAATACAATGCAACGCTTAACTTTGGAGTGAGGATTTCATAGTTTGATAAAGCAATTAATGAAGAAGAACTTGAAGCACTTTGTGATTTCAGTGAAAGATTTTAGTGATACAAAATGGTAGGAATTTTGATTACATATATTGATAAAAACGGTATATATATATAAACTCGTGCATGATTGCATGAATGAGAAATTAGCCCATATGTATAGTAGTAATTTAATGAGAATAAACATGTCACTAGCTAAGAAGTACACGTGGCATGCAACAGTTATATCCACGTGTTAAGAGAGCCATGTGTTTCGGTTACATATCGCAATTGATCAGATGCATTGTCAAAAGTCAAAACAAAAACATCCATAAACACACCTTCTTCCTTCCATAAATCATAATAATCCATACAGATCCCTAGCAAAATCACCACATAATTAACGAACGACAAATTAAGATAAACATGGCGAGTCAACAAGCCACTTTTGACGCCCAGGCTACCGCCGATGATCAGCCCATGCAGGTATTCCAAACGTACACCATTTTCCCACGGTTCATTTCTCCGATCGTCTAATTTACAATTCCAATAGACCTTTATCCGTCATCTCATTTGATTTGATTTTGATTTTGATTGCAGTTGCATAGAGATGCAGAAACCACCCAACAGCCACCCCTAAACGCTGGTGTTATACAGCAGGTGTTATATGTTTATCCTTATCTTTTTACAATAATATTCACTTACAACGGTTAAGAAACGATTGGATCGGATAAGAAACGACCTCTTTCGTCAGAGGTGTATCACAAATAAAATACGAAGATTAAGATGGTTTGGGCACGTGAAGAGGAGAACGATGCTAACACCTGTTAGCAGTAGAGAACTTTAGCTTAGAGGGTAAGAGGAGTATGGGTAGACCTAGGTTGACTTGGGACGAGATTATTAGGCGAGATATGATAGACTTGCACCTCTCTGAGCACATGATCGAGGATAGGAATGAGTGGAAGCGTAGAATTAAAATTAAGGACTTTTAGTGGGTTTTGTGGGTGTGAAGGGTAAACGGTGACATGTGGTGAGACCCCGCGTGAGGTGTAGTTTTTCTCATCTGTCCTTTTTGGATGTTACATGCCGCTTTTTGTGATGTGCGCACTATCTAATTCTTCATGTGATATTTACCTATGTGTTGTATGCTATATATTATGATTGCTATTGTTATTGCCTTTGTTAACGAGTCGGGGGTCTATTCGGAAGCGGTCTCTCTATATAGAGGAAAAACTCGCTACCACATACCCCTCCCAGACCCTGCTCTCCAGTGGGATACACTGGGTATGTTGTTGTTGTTGTTGCATTCACTTACAACGGTTATTTTTCAGATTCGATATAAGATTGAGTATTTAATTAATTTGTTGATTATTCTAGTGTAATTAGATTTGGATTGACCTGATCAAAGTTTCAATTCTCATGGCATTAATCAAACAAGTTAGGAGTGCGTACTTATTTAAGTTTAGACTATTTTCAGCCGGTTGTCATGTCCGCGCCGCATCAGATTTTTCGTTTTTTGTTTTTCTCGTTTTGCATGATGTCCGTTTCATTTTCCCACGTTTTTCCCAATATGCATTGTTTCTAGTTTATGAAAATTCACATAAAATACAACAACATACCCAGTATATCCCACTAAAAGCAGGGTCTGGGATGGGTTGGATGGTGACAAATCTTACCTCTATCTTTTAGGATAGAGAGACCGCTTCCAATGAGACCCCGGCTTGAAAAAAAAAGATTCTTGTTGTAAAATTCAGAGTGAACCGCCGAAGTGGTTTAATCAAAAAGTGTTTCACGACTCCTAGATTATCGAGAATTTGATGTATGAACTTCTTACATGTTTTGTGTATACAGACTGAGAATTCGGTGAAGACGATGGCACATGGAGCAGCCATCATGGCTGGAGGAGCAGCAAGTGGTGTGATGGGTATAGCACAAGGAGCGGTAACAGGTGCAGCCAACTTAGCCGAGGGTGCTGCTGGCGCGGTGAAAAACACCTTTGGGAGTAATCAAGGCTCATAGAACATCTAGTAACATCCACATTGCCTGATTTGATCCGAAACTTTTATGTCGTTCCATAATAAGTGTTTAGATGTTTGAGATTGTTTATTAAAACAATTAGTCAATCTTAATTGCCTTTTGATTCAACATATAACCAAGTGGAAATTGCTTTTACTAGTATTATAACTCGGTTTTTCCTGAGAAAGAATCACATGTGGTAGCAGCAATACACAGGATACTAATGCACATATTTATCTATTTCTTCTATATATGTGTGTGATTATTAAGAACTTTTAATAGAAGATTGAGCAAGTCTGATGGTTGACCGGCCAATGAATCCAACGGGGTCAACACATCTTTTCAACAAAGGATCATCATGTGGCAAAAGTGTTCTTAAATCATCCGATGCAAGAATGATGATATTCACAGCCCTCACAAGAAGCACTTGTAATGCAATTCTCAACAGGTTTTGTGCTCCTTCTGTCTTTTCTGCTTATTGCCTCAATTGATGGGATTATAGTGTGTTCCATGGTAGCTTTATCTGGTAGAATAACCTCAAAACCCTGCATATATGTATGTGTGTAGATCAATCAAATACGCAATAAATTTATTGAATCATAGCAAATGTAGACCTTAAAAGATGTATACGATGATTAGATGTTCTTATATGATGGATCCCTTTGACTCGGGTGGAAAATAAACACGACAAATAGGTTGTTGAAAGTAACTTATAGTTTGTTTTTAATGCATACAACCTTCTAAATAGGTTCACTTTGCTATCGAGGTTGGACACAAATGCATATTAAGGTCAACCTAACCCATTCGGCTCATACAAGTCTTGGCCCATTAGTACATTACCGGACGCCCCTATCTTACCTCCTTTTTTGGAAAATCTAGAACCAATTTAGTCTTTTATTCAAAGATTTAGATTATAACTGTAAGAACGCGTGTATGAAATGGACAAAAGATGTTTTCATGACGGCCCAACCCGTTTTGACTAGTAAAAAGTGACCTGTTTCAAACTGAACCCATGTTGACCCGTGCTATAGGAATATGTAACAAATGATTTTCAAACGTGAAGACGTCGATTAGTTACCTCCTTTTGATTTTTTTCTTGATAGAGTCCGAGTTTTAGGATTGAATCAGTGGGAAGAACTCCGATTCCTAACGGGCTTCCAGCTTCAAGCGGCTTTAACTTAGCTTCCTTAAGCTCACTTGCAACACACTCACCCATATGTAACACAGGAACTGAACACCCTTTTGAAACTTCATCATACCATGAATGTAATACGTTACATGGCATCACAACACAACAGGCCCCTGATCTTTCCAGAAAAGCCCGTTTACGTCTCAAAATTTCCACAATTTTGGTGTCGTCATTCATCTTGTTCATAATTGGATCCGAACAAAGAACAAAAGGTAGCACATTTTCGTCTTTCGTATACTCATTACTCGTGCTTACGAGCTTTTTAACGAAATCCAGTGTGACTTCCGTTGACACACCTCCGATTATTGCCACTGTATTTGGCTGATATAATAATGAACCTTTAACAGAAGTCTTGCTACTCTTGAAGCCAAATCTAGACCATAATTGTGTGCAGATGCTGGTTTGTTGCTACTTTCTGGAACAGGGATTACATTCATTCTCGTTTTATGCATTCTTTTCGGCTGATTCAATTTACCGAACAAATGTGATGGGTAACTTGATGTTCGCAGGGGCATTTTTAACTGCAATGGCGACTATTTTAAGACTTTAAAGTCAAAATTTCACTATCACATGTGCCTCACAAAGAATATTGTATCTATGAATATAATCTTTCTTGAACATTTTTAATTCAACAACTAAAAGCGAGCAACTTTTCAAACAGAAAACCAATAAAGAAATAAGCCCACCTTCAAAATGTGCAAAATCTGGAATCTTGTTTTGTAATGAGCTTCATATCAGCAATCTATGGATGCTGCTTAATTTCTTTCATGGAAAACAACTGCAAATCAAAAAAATCTTTGTGCTTTTAGTGTTTGATGAGATTCTTGAATTATGCACCAACCAATAAGAGAAGAATATCACAAAAGAAGTTGTGGAAGGAATCTCTTTGACTGTCATTCTATCTTCCCAACGTTCCAACTTGCAAAGAAAGGTGGTGTTGTCCTCTTGATCACTAAAAAGTGTAGAAAAGTGACTAGAAAACAAAGAAAGAGGAACATGAGTTTTGTTTGATTGTTCTCATCTTACAAATTGGTGCGGTATGTGTGGTTGGTGCAAGGTCTAACAGTCCTTTCTAAAAAATTAAAAGAATGAGGGTACAATTGCTTAGTACCAATCTTTTGAAGATAGAATTAGTAGTTAAATTGATGACTAAAATGTTTAATTAGTCACGCCAGTAAAAGGAGGCGGCAAACTCAACAATTCTCAGTTGAATTTTAAACTTCATTATTATTATTATGTGACATTTTCTCTTACTTAAACTAGTCGGAGTATTTGTGTGCTGCCAACTATAGCCAGTAACCACTGAAATTTGATTTTCAAAACGTTTGTTGGAAGCAGTGTTATTCCTTTATCACCTTTTTATTGATGGACACCTAGTGTTTACTCAAGGCTCAAAAACTTGCATCAAATACTGTCCAGAATACATATGGACTATATGGTAAAATTTTGGTAGTAATTTAAAAATATAAAAAAAGGTCATAAACCAAAGTCCAAATATTTATATAGTACAAAATACGAGATAATCAAAACAATATATAAAATAAATTAAACTAGTGTGTATTCATCCACGTGTGTTGCGCGTGTAATGAATCGGGCTTAGAAAAAACTCAGTTGCGGTTGCTGACCCTAAAGGGTAGCCATGCCAAAACAACCGGTATCATCAGTTCTCATCACAGCCCGGCACTAGACAACATGAAATAACGCTCAACCAAAGGATGCATCAGGTTAGATGAGTTAGAATAAGTGTCGATGAGCCAAGGGCATCATCAATAACATCCTTCCCAACAACATGCAAAACCCAAATCATCAAAAACGTAAAAGTCTCAGATGAACAAAAACCCAAATCATAAAAATGTAAAAGTCTCAGATGAGCAATATCCATCATCATCATCGACATAAACCCAGAAGAGGATGGATCTGAAAAGTGTAATGCTTCAACCGGCCAAATAAGTGGACATAAGAACACATCCTTCCCAACAACATGCAAAACCCAAATCATCAAAAACGTAAAAGTCTCAGATGAGCAAAAACCCAAATCATCAAAAATGTAAAAGTCTCAAATGAGCAATATCCATCATCAACATCGACATAAACCCAGAAGAGGATGGATCTGAAAAGTGTAATGCTTCAACCGGCCAAATAAGTGAACATCAGAACACTTACCGACATGAGAACGGTCGCCTGCTCTCCCTCAACCGCAGACAGGAGGCCGACCGGCGGCTGTCCCCAAGAGAGCTGAAGCCTCCAACATTCGGCCTAATGGCCGCAAGAGACCATACCCCTGAGCAGATGTCGAACTCAGGGAACATCGAACGATTTGAACTACAACAGCCCCAGCACGGTTGGCGACGTGAAAGGCGAAATAGATAGGTACAACCGGTGAACCCACCACCTTAATCTAGGCGGAAGCGGAAGGGCGCTGACCGGCGCCACCTAGGGCCTGTAATCAAACGCCCGGCAGCAAGGGCAAAATATGAGGACATCAAAGAGAAAACAGGCGCCGCTTAGGTGAACACAGGAGGCGGAGGAGCAGCAACCCTAGCCATCAGACCCGTCACGAAGGGTCTCTCGAAAACCCTAGCCACCAGGGACCTTTGAAGCAGCAGATTCCCTCACAACAAAAAATCTGAAAAAAAACCCTTTAAAAGGTGGATCAAGAAGGACCATATTGCAAATACCACAAACTGTTGTGGCCAAAACAAATCCATCAAAACCTATCTATTCATGGATTTGCATTATTCATAGTATAGAATACCAATAGAAAAGCATCACGTGATACGTTGGAACTCAATTACTATGTTTTAAGATATAGTAAATAAGTGTTTGATTCAGTTATATCAATTTCATACACTATAATCATAATCTTTTTCACAAAATGTCAATAAATTATCCATTGGGACACTTATAATTAGAGGTGTATAAAAAACTGGTTCGGTAGAAAAACTAGTCAGGTTAAAAAAAACCGCTTTGATTAACCCGATTCGAACTGTCGGTTTGTATACTGGTTTTGTAGCCCGACATCCAAAACCGGTTTGAAAACCGGCTGAAAGGGGAAGAAACCCAATTAAACCAGAAAAAAAACCGGTTTCTCTAAAAAACCGGTTTAAAAACCGGTTAGATTATAGTATTCAGTTTGAAAACCAGTTTGAAAAAAACCAGTGTAATCTTAGAACAAAATAACCGATCCGATTTAAAAACCGAACCAGCTTAGGGAAAAAAAGAGTTTGTACATCTCTACGTATATTCATAACTAACATATAAAAATCCTCTATATGAAAATCTTAACAGATCATATTAGTTATATTTTTTCCAAAGAACTCCTAATCTACTCGTACTAACCACCTAAAACTTAAACCTTTAATTTTTTGAATAAAAAAGTGACTTCCTCTTAGAGACATCACTTTAGTTGCATTATTTAAACATTATTTATCAAGTACTATAATAAAGTAATCCATGTAATATACGTATAAACTCTTATCACAATTCGACCTGTCAATAAATTATTGGGTGCATTTCATCCATCGTTTGGTACCTGACCACATCAATGGTTACGTACGGAATAAATGAACCAAAGACAACAAATTTGCAGAAACGAGATTTGGAGCTTTGTGACCCTTCATCTCTCCTAAGGACCAAACTCCAACATACGCACAACAAATTTTATAATAAATAAATTAATAATAATAAGTCCGGAGTACATATGGCCATGTGCCTCCCAGATTCGATCACGAAATGCCACTAGGCACGCATCTCTATGCAATCATACTTCTCACACCTTTCAATTATTGCTTTCTGTGTTTATAATTGCACACACTTTCATTTTCTTACATCCTTTTGAGTTTTGTTCACCCTTCAAAGATGTGGAACAGTCTCCCTTCTGATTTGCTATCCAACGTCTTCTCCTACCTCCCCCACACTCCTTGGCCCGTGCAATGGCCGCCTGCCGCCACTGGCACAACTGCGGGCGGTCCACCGCCACGGATGCAATCCGCCACCAACATCCGCCATGGTTCGTTGCCTTACCCACCCGCAGCAGCAAACTGTGTTTTGTTCATAACCCAATTGAGAGCACTTGGCACCTGCTCAGTTTGGAACATGTTCCTGGGCTGACCCGACCCGTGTCCTCAATTGCAGGACGCGGGTTGATACTGCTTAAATCGACTGGCAGCGTGCCCATTCAGCTGTCCGTGTGTGATCCGTTCACTGGTCAATTCCGCCACCTTCCGCCACTGCTGAAACCGAGGACAAATCCAGCGGTGGGAGTCATAGAGGTTAGCCCCAGCCAGTTCAAAGTGTACGTGGCGGGTGGGATGTCCAAGGCGGCAAGTGGTGGCGCCGCCTCGTATGAGCCTACGTTAGAGATGTTCGACTCTAGAAGTAATGAGTGGACACTCATGGGGTCCATGCCAGTAGAGTTCGCAGTGAGGCTTACTGTATGGACCCCTAACGAGAGTGTCTACTCGCATGAGGTCCTCTATTGGATGACCTCAGCCCGTGCATATAGTATAATGGGCTTTGAGATGAGTTCAAACAGATGGAGGGAACTCAGTGTCCCAATGGGTGACACGCTTGAATTTGCCGCCATGGTCCCACGAGACGGAAAGCTAGTGGTTGTTGGTGGGACCCCGGGCGGGAATGTGTTAGTTTGGGAGCTAGGAGAGGGTGGTGAATGGAATTTGATTGAAAGAATGCCAGTTGAATTAGGAAAAAGATTTATTGGTGGTGGTACCAAGTGTGTGGGAATTGAAGGGTGTGTGTTTTTATACTTTGAAATTGCTAAAGGAATGATGGTGTGGAGAAAAGATAGAAATCACAAAAATAAATGGGAATGGTGTTGGATTGAAGGTTGCAATCAGTTAAGTGGGAAACGGTTAGAAAATTACCCGATTAAAGGACTGTTTCTTCACCCAAATCTTGCTTCTTCTTCATTCTTTTAGGAGCTGCAGTTGAAAATAAAGAATGAATGCAAATCCAATATAAGCTAAAGATAATTCTTGACCAGAAGCTTTTCTCCATTTCGCTACGGAACTACCATTTTGTATCATCGTATAATGTAATAATGTGGTGTTTCAATGTGTAGATCGATAGAAAATATTTGAATGCCAACGCATATAGACCAATTTAAGCATCATGTAGCCATCTTCCGAGCACATATCATACCTATGATTTTAGATACTAAGATCTATCATAGGATTTAAACAAATCACATCTTATATTCGTACTTGATATAATTAAAGGCAAAATCGATAGGTTGGACAAGTTGGGCATGTCACAACGTAACATTCTATGTGGGTCAAAACGGGTCAAGTCGGGCTCATTTTTTGTCAATGAAATGATTTAGAAGGTTTTATAATATACTTTGTGCAACTTTTAAAAGTTTGGCCACCCAAATTTTAGCTAACCTTTTTTTATCAGTTAGGGATAAACATAGCCAATATTGATCCATTAACAAGTAAATCGGTTGGAAGTGCCACCTCTGTATAGAACTTTTTATTTCAGCATTAACTATCATGGAGATAGTTTCATCATCAAGTACTAGCAATCTAGCATCATGTGAAACAATACAAATTTTAAAACTTATAATAACTAAAACAACGAAAGGTTTTGTTGTATAATAGGCTGAAATTTAAAAAGATCATACACTTTTACATAACCCATAGAAATCAATAGTTTCAGCAAAGTACAGTGTCGCTAAACATCCTATAGAGGAATTGAAACCAACATCAACATGGTGTAAGGGTTACAATTAAAAGGACTGAAATCATAATTTACCGCTTTGCCCTCATAGATATCTTCTTGCAAGGGCTCGGACCTTTGTATCAAAATGTGAAGATGTTATACGAGATCCTGGTAGGTAGAGAGGATTCAGAAGAGTCTGCAAGAAGTTGAAAAAAAATTAAAACAAAAATAATTGATATTGAAAAGTCCGTAGGAACTTTGGAGGAGTTATTCAGACCAATATATAATTTACCTTCACTTCTTCATATCTGTATGTAAAAATGTTTTTCTCCATTACACGTAACATACTCAACTTTTGACCATTACATGTAAAGTAATCTTGTATAATAGGTAAAATAGGACATGGCACAACACCGTGTCATCATTTTACCTTCTGTAAAAATGTTCTTGCGAACTATGATAGCATCATAACAAAATTTTAAGTATTCTAAATAATATGAAAAGAAAAAAAATTCGTTTTTGCTAACAATGACAAAATGGTAAAGGCAAGTTGAATTTTATGTGATTAACCCTAACTATTAAAATTCATAACACTTCATAAGGTGAGATGAAAGGAAAAAAAAAATTGCCTTTATATAAAGCTCGTGAACCTCCTGAAAGAAGCTCTTGATTCCATCATCATTACGGGAGTCATGAAGCAGCATCAATCGTGTATGTATAGCTTGAGTCAAGAAAAATATATAGAAAAAGACAGTACTACAAACTCATGTAATAATACCTTAAAGAAACAGGAATCACATAAGCATAAACATTAAACAGTTACAAAAGCAATTTTATCCAACAAAACAAGGATATGACCAGCTGTCACGTATACCGACACCACCAAATCATTGAACCTGTCAATTGCTTTCAAAAACCTGTAGACAGACATGTTTGAAATAATGTTACATGAGCAAGAAGCCTAGAAGATGAACTTGAAAAATAGGGAGCTTTCTTTATTGAGTGTTAAAAAGGTGATTATGAGTCTTACATAGCACTAGTTGTCCACGCAAGATCCTGTACAACATCCAAAGCGGCGTGTAGGATAAACTGATGCTGATGTGCAGCTTCTTCTTTCTAGAGTGACATTGCTACAATATGAGTTTTTAAATACAATACTGGTTCTTGAAAAAAACTTTATATCTAAAAACATATACTACAACAACAGATGTGAATTTTCGGATTGAAAACATAATTGTAAAAGTTGAGTTTAATGAAAGAAAAACAGATTCACATCCTTTGACATATAGTAAAGAATTGGGAAAATGCACAACTGATTTACTAGAAGAAATCATACTTTAGGAGCAGTCCCAACTTCAGCCTCATATATAGGAATGTCATTTCTGCTAACGATCATAAAACATGCTGTGCTAGCCATTTCTGTCCACTACACAATAGCCAGTGGATCCAATTATACGAAATCTGCAACAAGAACTTAAAGTAAGCTGTAAGCACGTGAATCACATTCACAACCCAGAGCAATCATAATCAATAAGTTCACTGGATTTTAACATATGCATATAATCCCTCTGCAAAATTAAATTTCACAAATGCAAACTTCATCCTAAAAACTAAACCTCAACTAATCGAAAAAAAGAAATCACAAAATCAGGTGCCGGAACATACTACATTAGTTATCTATAATGCATCCTTGATTCCTTGACTTTATTTCATGATTCAGTTCCATCTAAGCAAGAAGCAACTCAATTGTGATCTTAAAACCCTAGAAATCGCTACAACCGAAAAGATCCCAAAGCAATAACAGAAACTCAACAGAAACAAACATCAAATAGATCATCATAATAAAACATATCAAAACCTCAATACCATCCCTGTAATGATATGTAGTGCATTATACAAAAATTTATTGCGATGGCCTTCTATCAAGGTTAGGGCTAGCATTATATAGATATATGATATGTTGATGTACAACAGCTCAACATGTGTAATTTCGAAAAGAGAATGAGCGGAGTACGTACACCGTAATCTGATCGGAGATCTCCGGCGGAGCGATGGTGGGATACGGCGGAGTGAAGACCGGAGCACGCGATCGGACGGATTAACTGATCGAGTATAGGTATTGAAGTTTTAGTTTGACCCCGTAGTTTATGTTAACTGCATTATAGTCCTCTAACTCTATCTGAACTCTTTGTTATACCCTTTACAAAATGGCGTGGTGACACCCGAGCGTTTTTGTTCTGAAGTGACTGAAGTCTAGTTTTTCCTTTGTTCTTTTTGTTCGGAGTAAATTGTCATTTTCGTCTTTATGGTTTGGTGAAAATTGTCACTTTCATCTAATAGTTTATTTTTTCGCATCTGGGTCCCTGTGATTTACAAATCTTGTCATATTCATCCAATTCGTTAACTCCATCCAACATTCTCCGTTAAATGAAGGGTATATTGGTCATTTTACATATATGTTTTATTTTTCTATTTTTTAAACCCCATTTAATATATCTCCTTTAAATAAATTACTATTTTAATCCCTGTGGTTTGAACATGTTTGCCAATTCAGTCCAAAAATCCCACCACCTTTGCATAAAACACCATATCAACAGCACCCGTGATGGAACCACCATGTAGACGTATGGTACAAATAACCCACACAAGACCGGGTACGCGAACCCGAAAGCCCAACCCATGCGGGCGGAACGGGTAAGCCAGCAGGACACGTGCCCCGCATTTAATTACATCGGAATCACCCCAATCATAACCGATAATTCAGTAACGGTCGGAGAACATAAAAGGTAATGGATTTGCCGGGGAATAATCCATGTAAATCAGCACATGATTACAATAGACAAACACTATAAATACTAGGTAAGGAGGATCGAGATCCTCACAAAGGAATACACACAAAAGCTCCCCCTTAATTCTCCCTATCACATATTTCCATTCAACCAATAACTCTCACGCCGGAGGGTCGTTCCGGGGATATTTCCCCCTGGAACGTCTTAACTGGTGTTGTTTTCATTGTGCGTAGGTGTGAAGCTTCAGAGAGCATCGGTGGATCGAAGTTCAACAAGACCGGAACCATCCAGAGTTGGACCTCCTATTTACACACCACACCACCACCACGCCGCAAAACCACCACCACTCCATCAGAACGAGCAAATCATCACCACCACCCTATCATAAAACCACCAACACCACACCAGACGGGCACCACCACCACACATTAGATCTCCACCACCACACATTAGATCTCCGCCATTACACACTAGATCACCACCACCATGTGGACCCTAGAAACCAATCGTTAATCTCGAACTTATAACAAACCCCTTCGAAAACGTATTTGGAACCCTTGAAAACGAGTATTGTAGAGGTATTAGTAGGGTTTGATATGCATTTTCGAAGTGGTATGTTACAAGTCTAATATTGATTGTCGATTTTAGGGTTTACATGGTAGCGATGATCCGATGTGCGTGGTGGTGGTGGGCGCTCTAGTGTGGTGTTGGTGGCTTTTTGATGGGGTGGTGGTGGTGGTTCGGTGGTTCTTGTGACGGGTAGTGGTGTGGTGGTTGTTTTTGGACTAAATTGCAAATACGCTCAAACCACATGGACTAAAATAGCAATGTATTTAAAGAGTATATATTAAATCAAGTTTAAAAAAAAGAAAAATAAAAACATATATGTAAAATGACCAATATACTCCTCATTTAACGGAAATTTTGGATGGAGTTAACGGACTGGATGAATATGACAAGATTTGTAAACCACAGGGACCCAGATGCGAAAAAACAAACTATTGGATTGAAGTGGCAATTTTCACCAATCCACAGGGACGAAAATGACAATTTACTCTTTTGTTTTTTTAAGTGGGTGTTTGGGAGTTTTTTTTTACTTTATTTTTAACTTATTATTTTTAAAAAGTTAAAAAGTCATTTTATAGCGTTTGATAATCTGATGGTTGTGAGAGAAATAAGTTAATAAGTCATTTCATACTAACTTATTAACTTATTTGACAAGTCAATAAGTCAAAAAGGAGTTTTCATAAGCAATCCCAAACACCCTCTAAATTTGGTTATTTAATTACAATTTTAATATTTAACTTTTTTATTTATTTATCTTTTATGATGAAGCTTTGAAAATTAAATGTCTACATATAAAGAACTTGTTTTAAGGATTAAATTTTTGGTTTTAAGAATATAATAAGTGGCGAAGCCAATGCATTGGGAGGGTGTGGAAAGGCCCCCCGACCCTCGTGGATCAATTTTTTTTTGAATTTTTAGTGCAATTTTTTTGAATTTGTAGTGCAAATGTTTAAAAATTTGTTAATGTTTAGCCTAATTTTATCGAAATGGGGACACTTTTACCGCAAAAGCGGGATTTTTTAACAAGTTGGGGGCACACTTTATTTAAATTTCAAGTTAAATTTTCGCTCTTTAATTTTGTCCACCGTGCTAGAAAATTCTGACTCCGCCACCGAATATAATAACATGTGTTGTAAACCAAAATAAACTTTAGTAAGCACTGGTGCACAAGCATCATCCATATATATTCGTTCACATTTATCATTGTACACTTGTACAGCCAATTTTACGTGGGTGGTAACTCCATGTCACCATGTCCCCTCAGCCCCCCTAGATTTACGAAAAAATATATGTTACACATATTCATGATGGTATGTGCATTGTTTATAAAAAGATAAAGAAAACATTACAGTTTATATATAAATAATCAAATCATTAACAAAACACATTGTAGTGTTTTTTTTTAATTATTATTTTTCATAAAAAATAGTTTAAAATAGAGAAGTGACAGCGACACAAAGGGTCGTAAATATTAGATATTAGTTAATATACATTGTGCTCTGCGGACGCGGAAAACCATAAATAAGTTTGTTTTTCTAACAAATGAATATTTTATCATGTCCTTTTTTTGTTTTTTATGTGCTACTTTATACACGTATTCAGGATGATACGTGCAATGTTTATAAAATGACAGAAAACATGATAGCTTAAACAATCAATTATTAACAAAACATATTATAATGTTTTTGCAAAAGTTGATTACGTAAATAGAGATTGTGAAGGAGATACAAAGGGTCGCAATATTCGATATTGATACACACATACATTGTGCTACGGAGCACGCAAAACCACAACATGTTTGTTTTTATTAAGACGAATATTTTATCATGTCATCTTCTTATAATTATAAGTTTTTATTAAAATTTTATATTAACTTTAGACGTAAAATTACTTTATTAAAAGTTTGTATTAACCGTACACGTAAACGAATATAAAGAGTATAGATGAAGTTTTTGCCATATATAAAAATAAAACAAAGACATACTGAAAACTTATGATACGAAAACTTACTTCTTCGATCCAATTCAATAATTAAAGGCAACCTTAATACGTTAAAAAAACATATAAAAATATATTAAACCTGCCGGCCAATTATATACCATAGTCCCAATATTACAAGATCTGAAAATTAAAATAATTTAACACAACCAAAATATTATACTTCATTTTCTTGTCTTTGTCAAAAAAAATTTATACGTCTTATGATTTAACCGATTTCATCAGCAAATTACATCAATCCTTCGATTTAACAGATTATAAGTCATTATTACTAAA
Source organism: Flaveria linearis (assembly GCA_024085815.1). Classification (NCBI taxonomy): domain Eukaryota; kingdom Viridiplantae; phylum Streptophyta; class Magnoliopsida; order Asterales; family Asteraceae; genus Flaveria; species Flaveria linearis. The sequence goes on from CM044002.1 coordinate 3,779,053, forward strand.
TCGTCTTAAAAAATGACACAGCAAAAACAAAGAGTAATAAAAGCAGAAGAAGTCACCAAGGACAAAGATATACACATTTATAGTTGGAGCTTCTATGAATTGGGTAAGTCCTAAAATCCATAATCAAGTCCCGACTCTAGATGTTGCAAACAAGCAGGTTAGTTTTTTATTTGTTTTTGTGATTACTATTTTGTGAGGGCGGGCCTTGGCGCAACGGTAAAAGCTATTCCTAAGGGACCGAAGGTCTCAGGTTCGATCCGTGGAAACGGCCTCCCCACAAAATGTGGGGGAAAGACCGCGTACATCTTCCCTTAAATGGGACGGACCCTCCCTGTACCCTGCGAAAACGCGGGAGCTCTTTGTAGCACCAGGTACGCCCTTGTTGCGTCTTAAAAAAGAGTATATTAAATGTAGACGATTTTACAAATCTTAAGAAACTAAAGTTAACTATTTTTTTCATATATTAAAATGTAATACATACTTTCTATCTATACTAAAATCACCTATATACTTTCTATCTATACTAAAATCACCTAATTCTTCATTGTATTGAAATGTCATGTCACATCACCAGGTTGCTTGTGAAGTTGTTCTCACTCAAGTCTCAACTCTCACCTGTTAAGTATCATGACTATTCATGAGTCATATGTCCTTCGACTTATGTTGAGTCAGTCAACGTACAGATCCCACTGTTTATCATACGGAGAAAATGCATGACCCAAAATATGAATGGGCTTGTATGTGTCTGAAAAAGGAGTTCATCAACAAAAAAAAGAGAGAAATTGCATGAAATTCATTTAATAACCCTAATAACATAAATCACAAACAACAAAGCATTACATAACACCTCTAAAATCGAACTTAAAAGCTAGATTACACCTTACAAGATATGATACAAACCATAATCATCCACTCTTACATCTGAACGAATGTTTGCATTTGCTTCTGAGAAATGATATCTAAGTTCAGTCGTGAGCATGATCGGACCATTTCTCCGGCGATCGGAACCACCGGAAGGTTATCGCAGTTGCATATCTCGATCATGAACCCATCTGGATCATGAAAGAATAACTGATCCACGTAGATCCCACCTTCTTCCACTCTCTGTCTCTTGTAGTCTATCCCCATCTCCTTCAGCTTCTTCTCCACCGTCCCCATGCTCTCACACTGTAATCACACACAAAGTCTCAATTGGGATGTCGAAATTGGAATTGAAACAAAGAATAGTTTAAGAGTTTGTTACCTGGAAAGAAATATGGTTATCTTTGGGGTTTATTTCGCTTTTCTTGGGGAGATTATTAGGGTTTTCCGATTGCAAGAGATGAATCCCAATGCCGTAGTTAAACAGCCTGCAAATCAATCAATATCAACAAGAACCTTAGAACAATATCAGATCGACATCATTCTCGATTCGTAATTTCGTATTTTGTTTGAGAATCACGAATTACCATGCACCGTTGAAATCGAATGAACCAGGTCTTCTGATGGGTACAAATCCGAGAACATTCGTGTAGAAATCGATAGATTCTTCGACCGATCGGCATACGAGGGAGATGTGATTCAACGACTTGAGGTGCAGAGGATTTCCGGTGATTTCCTTCATTTCCGACGGATTTTTGCACAAATGCGATCGATCAATCGATGGAACTGTGAAGAAAGAACAGAATTAAAGGAACAACGACGATGATTACAGGGTTGAAAAGGATGATAGTTTATTAGGTTGATGTGAATATTAAAAGTTCTACGACTGATCCACAAAGATTCAAAAGATTGTGAATGGTGGATATTGAGAGTGAAGGTGAGCTTATTAATAGACTAAATTTTTGTAAGCTTCTAGTATTTTCTTTTCCACGTGTCATAATAGTCTGAAGATGACACGTGGTTCCACGTTGCTAACAATCATGGGACACCTCATCAGTCATCAGGCTATATCTGCTTGATTTGGCTTAATATTTTACTCCTCTAATATCATACTAATGTAAATCCGGTTAGAAATCGATTTGAAAACCGGTTTAAGTTGAATCAACAAAAATCAAAATTTATTTTTAAGTAACATTTAGATCGAAATTCAAACGTAAAGACATCGGTTTATTATACATATATTGTCTCGGAATCAAGATCGTTCTTTAGAAACATCCAGTTTGTTGATCCATTTCAATTATCCATGTGTGTACTCGTATGTATATTATGGCATGTCTAGACAATGTCTTTGTATGACTTGAAGCGTGTTCAAAGTTGTATGGCACGTCTAGATATAGCGGGGTGTAGAGTGCGACGATGTGTATTTTGTGGTGCATTACACTCTACTAATAACATGTACCATTGGGGAGAGGACGTCGCCATGAACCACCGCTACTTGATAGAGGTAGTACCGTAACTGAGCCCCAACCAAAATGTAAACTAATCTTTAGCTTTTGTACAACAACATGTTCATTCGTCATTTGTAACATCACTAAAAGTTCATAAAAATATAACATTTATTTCTTTTACAAGAATAAAATGACAAATTTTACATGAGTCCAAAATCAATGTAAGAATCAACACAAGAACAATTACCAAGCCACTAGAAAATTTTAAACCTTACAAAAAGAACATCACAACTAAGATAAGATGTTACCATTGACTGACTTCATGTAAGAAGATGTCTTCTGTTTATAAATTTAAGATCAACTAACAACATAATTGTGAATAGGCCGCTAAGAGGCCACTCTTAGTGCTTTATAAATCTCATAGCTCCTAAAACTATAAAAGCGACCAAACTTAAAGACTGGGTTAATATATTGTTAGAGTTAATTACAAGTTTAGTTTCTGTGGTTTGCTCATATTGTAATATTGGTTCTAACTTTTGAGAAATTACAGGTTTGGTTCTTACTGTTTGCCAACTCGTAACACGATTGGTCACTGACACTAACTTCTGTTAAGTTCTTCAGTTAAGTGGATGTGAAAAGTCTAAATACCCCTGCACTAAAAGAAATACTAGAAATGGGTCCCACTCCTCCACTTCTTCTTTCATAATCCGACCCATTCACCACCACCGTCGGCAGCCGCTATCACCACCACCGCCGGCTGCCACCATCGCCGGCTGCCACCATTGGCGACTCCACCTTCAAACTAGACTTCGATTAGGAAGACGAAATTGGTGTTCCAGGTGCATTCTTGATCATCAACAGGCACCATAAAGAATTCTACCTCAAAACCCTCACACTAACACAAGTCGCCAATGTGGGTCGCCTTCATTTCGTCTGCAATTCATGGGTCTACCTTGAAGAACTTACCTCAATCTCTATCGCATTTTCTTCTCCAATAAGGTAATCAATTGACTATCACGACCAAAATCGATCTTTTTACGAACAAACGTTTCATATCATTGTTTTGTTGCAGATGTATCTTCCTGGGGAAACACCTGAGGAATTGGAGGAATTAAGGGGAACCAGCGGTGGTGGCGATGGTGGCAGGCGACGTTGGTGGTGATAGTGGCAGGCGGCGTTGGTGGTGATGGTGGCAGCTGGCGGTGGTAGCGATAGTGGTAGCCGGCGATGGTGGTGAATGGGTCGGATTCTGAAAGAAGTGGAGAAGAATGAGTGGGACCCACTTCTAGTATTTATTTTAGTGCTGGAGTATTTTAAACTTTTCACATTCACTTAACTGAAAAACTTAACATAAGTTAGTGTAAGGGACTAATCGTGTTACGAGTTGACATACAGTAAGAACCAAACCTGAAATTTCTCAAAAATTAAGACCAATAGTACAATATAAACAAACCACATGAATCAATCGTGTAATTAACTCTTATTTTTATACTCATCATGCGTGAGTCATTTTATTAGATTACTAAGAATATTTAGATATGTAAATAAAGAAAGAGAGAGAGTGAAGAAGTTGTAATAATGAAGAAAATTAAAAATTTTGATAATATTACCAAAACGTCCATCACGACTTGATGTGACAATTTAATATGCAGATAGACAATGTTAATCTATACGATTTGGATGTATTATGAAATTGAGATTACACCACGACAAAAGAGTATAACACTAAAATGAAATAAATCTTTTTCAACAAAAGGGTCGATCTATTTTGGTTGCACGTGATTTAGGGTGGAAATGGCATATTAATAAATAATAATTGATCATGTGCAACCAACCCCAGGTATCCTAGATCGGCTCTCACATTCTAAACTCACATTTTTTAAAGCAGAATAAATAATAATGACACATTGTTGTTTGTATACTTTCATTTAAATTATACGTTTTAAATATATGTTATTTTTATATAATTTTATACAGTAACACATACATAGTTGTGTTATCATACTTCTAAATTTATACAATTGTCTATTATGATTTATAATATTTGAATTAACATCATAGGAAGAAAAATCATTAGGGAGAGGGGGCGGTGCCCGAAGGGGGCTTCAGGTAGTACCCGAGCGGTAACACCGCCACGACCCTCCCGGGTAGGCCACTAGGTAGAGTGGCTCAGGTTTCACTAGCCAATACACAACCCGACTTCAACGACTTTATAGCCATTATATGTTACCATTGGCGAGCCGTTGAGGCCAAGAAAAAAAATTACACTATAAATACTCACACACATACACAATATTAATCTACACAAACACACATATACATACACAAACACACATATATAAACACAAACACAATCATAATATATTGTCATGGATCCAATGTTACAAATAATATTGGACCAATGTTGCAAATAATATTGGACAGAAAACGAAAAATAGCCGAGAAATATAATTGGCGTTGTGATTTTTAGTTTTTTAATAAAAGTTAATTATCTTTTGAATTATTAAAATTATACGTTTTAAATAAGCTGTTTCTAAGGGACCGAAGGTCTCAGGTTCGATCCGTGGAAACGGCCTCCCCACAAAATGTGGGGGAAAGACCGCGTACATCTTCCCTTAAATGGGACGGACCCTCCCTGGACCCTACGAAAACGCGGGAGCTCTTTGCAGCACCAGGTACGCCCTTTATCTTTTGAATTATTGTAATTTTTATTTTTTAATAAAAGTTAATTATCTTTTGAATTATTTTAATATTAAAATAAAGGTTGCAGTGTAGTTCAGGATAGCATTTCTAACTTTTGGGTGTTTCAGGGTAGTTCTATGTACTTGTGATGTGATACTGTGTGATTGATGGATTCCAGGGTAATCCGGATTCCAGGGTAATCCAGTGTAGTTTAAAGGAATACCCCCTCCTCCCTTATATATGCATCAATGTCCATCAAGATCTACGATATTTGAACCTTAACATCATAAGGAAAGAGATCATTATGTATACATCATTGAATTATTAGAAGCCTTTTAAATATATATTTAATTAACCCACATATATTTAGTTAGTTAAGTACATAGTCCATAAACATTAATATCTAAAAAAATTTACCCACATATATTTAGTTAGTTAAATACATAGTCCATAAACATTAATATCTAAATCTATAAAAAAAAATTTGAACGCTTAAACTTCATATTAGTTGTTATTATTGGGTATTGAATCCCATGACCTCCGTCTTTTAGTAGATCTATTACTAAAAGATAACATAATTTTATTAATGATTTTGTTTAAATTGTTTTTATTTTAAGGGTTTTTTTTTTAATTAAACTAAAGTTAGAGGCTTCTTTTCTTAACAAAAATTATTAGCGTAACAAACCTTTCCTTTTACTTGAGATTATAACCTAAATTAAAAGCTATAAATGATCCTCTAGATAATTTTAAAACAAAAAAGAGATATTTTTATAACAAAAAGAGTTAATTCTCCTTTTATAACAAAAAAGAGATAATTCCAGACTTGAAATACCAAAAATGGAATTGGACAATAATTTGGGTCTCCGGATAATTTTAAAATATTGGAATTAAGCTAGAGCTGTGAAGGTTCATGAGTTGTTTTATATTTTTTTAAGGGGTTGTTTAAGAATTTCTGAACGATTAAATGCTGAGGTCTGAATCATTAAGTGCTAAAAAATTAAGATGTCCGAACTATTAAAAGTTAGTACATCGCTTAATTATTCAAAGTAAATGTTTGACCAATTCAGATAAAAAGTTTTAACCATTTAGCAATAGTATAATGTTTAACAATTTAGAGGCAAATGTCTGAACCATTCAGAATTTGCTCGCGAAACAAACAGTCTGAATCATTAAGTGCTGAACCATTCATATATCTGAACCAAGACTGATTCACATGCTGTCAAACAACCCCTTAGTTACTCGACGAAGTTTTATAAACACTGACGGTTAGCTGGACACTTGCCTATCTTTACTTGGATCAAGTTTTAATTTTCTCCAATGTTCTCAGAACCGGATCGGACGTCGAACCGGACGGCTTACTGGTTTGGTGGTCGGACGGTCGGACCGGTCGGACCGGATGGACCGGATTTAACTATATTTTAATTATATTTATATATGTAATTAAATATAAGTAATTTATATATGATTTATACATATATTTTATAGTTATATATAAAACTTAACTATATTTGTATATACAAAGTACTAATTTATGGTTTAACACCCCGTTTTTACCCACTAAAATCAAAAAAAAAAAAAAAAAAAAAAAAAAATCAAAATCCGGTCGGACCCGAACCGGTTGGCCGGTCCAACCGCCGACTCGGTTCGAACCGGCCGGTTCAACTGCTCAAAAACGAACCACTATGGACCGGACCGGACAGGGGGCCGAATCCCGGTCGAACCGGTCGGACCGGCCGGTCCGATCCGGTCCTAACAACATTGATTTTCTCTTTTTATTTAGCCACATATTTTGTTTGTATAAATTGCCAAAGATCCATCACAGCTTTTTGTGTTTCTTTTTAGCTTTTTTAATTGTTTCCTCCGTGAGCTTGACTTTTCTGCTCCAAGGTTTTGAATTTTTAGCCTCTCGAAGACTAGTTGGGGGTGTTTTTGTGTGATTGACAACACTTCAGTATGAAAAACTTTTTTTTTCTTTTTTTACTTTTTAAGTTATGAATTTTTACAATCAGGATGTTTCAACATTTTAATATGCAAATGCGCATCTTGTAGCCGGTGATGAAACTTGAACCATAGTATACATACTATACAGGGACGGGGGCAGTGGCGAAGTTTGAACATTCCTGTGCGAGGGGCGAGGACAAAAAAATTTTTTAGGGAGGGCGAACTCGAGTTTTATATAAAAATTTATACCACCGGGTCAAAAATTACACCACCGGACTAAAGTTTAACACTACTGACGAACCCCCCCCCCCCCGGTCCCTTCAATCCTCCGCCAGTGGGCAGGGGCAAAAGTAAAATATTTTATTCAGGGCGAATTCTATAAATATATTTAAAAATTTACACTACCGGACTGAAAATTAGCACCACGGACGAAAAAAAGAGCCGGGGGTGGGGGCGGGGGGCCCTCCGGCCCTCAATAAGCTTCGCCCATGCCGGTAACGTTTATAAAAATTAGTTAAATTTACAATAAAACAAATGATATTTGATACATCATATTATTCTTGAATCTTGATTACAAAAATATTTGGTCCAGGAGAATTAGTTGTCTTGCACCCAAGGTGTAGAACATGCTTTAATCTTGTTGCTACAAGAAAACTTGATCGAGTGATCGAGGATCGTGAAGCAGTGCTTAATGGTCATTATGTTGGGAATTCCGGGTTTAAGAATGTCTATCAGTAATATAAGTTTTGAATTATGAGTAGTGGTTGTTTTTCGGATGATCTTTGGCAAAGGAAACTACTTGGGTATTTATACTGGTGTTGTTTTGAAGTATGATTCTATTTTCGGTATGTCTTAAACAGCATCTCAGAGTGGATCTTCCTTGGACAGAAGATCCCCTCTTATTTTATGCAAAGGGTTTCTGTACATATAATTAATGTACTTTGTCACTATAGTTGACCTTGGACTGGTTGTTCCCTAGGTTTGTCTTATATGTTTTGGCGTTATTATGTTTGGTCTCTGATTCTCTTTGTTCCCTCTTAGAGGTCTGACTAGTTAATAACTTGGTTTGTGATCCTACCCGTCTTGCGAGGGTCAAGATGTGTTGTGCCGCGGCCAGGGCTATGCCAGCCGCGGCTCTTGACTAGATCCTGGTATGCCAGCCGCGGCTCTGGCTTTGGTATGCCAGCCGCGGCCCACAGCACGTGGTGATACTTTCAAGTCGTGGCTTTTGTGTAGGTTGTTTCGCCTTGGTTTTGGGAAAGGCTTGGTTTCGGGAGGAACTTGGTATGCCAGCCGCGGCTTGGGTATGCCAGCCGCGGCTCACGGCTTGGTTTTACCTATCGTTCGTTTCGTGTGGTACCCAATCAAATCTTATCGCAATTATTATATTTTCCTTTTGGCCTAAGATTAAAGACACCATGATCTCATGTAATCAATTAATTATTAATGTTAATCGAGTGGTAAATAATTAATTAAATAAAGAATGGAATAAGCCAAATTGTACTAACCAGCGATCATGTCGTAACAAAACATAAAAGAATGCTACTGAAGGCAACACTTGGGGACTGACACTCTTCTTAGTATTTAAATTTCAATTAAAAATAAACAATTGCAATCAATCTGTCCTTAATTAGTTATTTATATAAACATGAAAAACTACAGTTAAATATGACGAAAGATCCAGCTTAGACACGGTGGCCACGAGGCCTACGAAAAGCGACTATATAAATTTCGGTTATACTATTTTAATTTAATTAGCATAAATAAACGAGATGCGTCAGTATATGTAGCATGGCCCATATTATAACTACTAATGTTGTATTGTTTCTTTAACGATTTGTTTTGGTTGTCTTAATAAAAATTTTTGTAAGAGGTCACCCGTATTATGATTCTCTCACAAAACACATGACACATTAGAGTTTTCTTTTATTTATAATCATGCATCCGAAACACATAAATGATATCTGAGACAAAACATTGTTTATGGCCCGGTGTTACTACTGTGAACAAGACATAACAAAACAACTTAGAGGTTGTATTGTATTTTACAATGGGGTTTTAGAAGGGTATACATTCATTTGATTGGTTACCTATAAATATAAGTGATCTAAAACTCAATGTTTATTATTTTCTTCTAAAGAAAACACCATGCGTAGGTATATTATGAAGTAAGCAAACCTTAACATTATACGTGACATTATTCTATATTTAACTTACCATATAAAGATCTTCATTTATTTTTTCTTCTTTGTGTTTTCATTACGTGAAATTACTTGCATTTATTATCAGCTTTAATGTTTTAGTGTTACAAGAAAAATACTTAAACATAGACAAAAAATTATTATCATTTTTAATCTAAAACAAATAAGAGTGGGGTGATTGGTGATAGCGGTAGGCAATGATTGTGTGTTTTGCTAGTCAATTTTAAATTAATAAGTGTTATAATAAGGGTCTCTTTATTTAGACACCTCCAAATTTTAAATCAACACTCTTGCACCCTATACGTCGCGTATGGGTCCATACGCGACGTATATGGTGGGTTGTTGATTTGACATTTTATACCCTATACGCGGCGTATGGGTCCATACGCGGCGTATAGGGCGGGTTGTTGATTTGGCATTTTATACCCATACGTGGCTTATGACCCATACGTGGGTACACTGTACGCGGAGGAGCTATACGTCGCGTATGGGTCCATACGCGGCGTATAGCTTATATATTTTTTTTATTTTTTGAGTTTTAATATATACATATATATATATATTAATATTGATATTTTGAAAGGTTAAAAGATATTTTGTTTTCTTTTAATTTTGATTTTTTATTTTAATATATATATAATTTGAATTAAAATTATTTAAACAGTTTAATATTAAATAATACGAATACAATAATAAAATTAAAATTAAAATATATAATTCGCATATTACAAATTATGAATTAAAATAAATTTATATAAGCTGGGGCTTCTCGGTTATTATCTATTATTGCGTTGTATTCCGAGATACGAATCCTATACATAATCTCCCATTCTGCAGCACGTACGCTTCGGTTAAGAATCCAAAGATTACTTAATGTTGGTATCGGATAATCTCCTTCTAACTTAACGTGGACGAAATGATTATTGTTGACATGAACAATCGACAGGACATGATGAGGCATGACAGTTTTCGGATCAGCCCATAATGGGAAAAATGTTTGACAACCATTATTGCTTAATAAATGAAGAATAACCCCAAACTTTTGAGCAACCACTATTCCCGTATACGACATTATCATCCAATGTTCTTCTGGTGCAGGTTCCACACTTTGCCAATCGATGGTGTGACGTAATTCGTTATACTGTCCGGGGTACAAAGTATCGAAAACTTCTCTGTACTCCAATTCATGTCTGTCCAACTCTTCTAAAAGTTGTGTCCGCACATACATCCACTTATTTTCGTCAAACCCTAAGCCTAAAGCTATAGATCGAAAACCATAATTCCCACCGGGTCGGACATCTCGTATACGTGAAATATACTGATGAAAGATTGATGGAATCTAATTTTTTAACCTGTTTATATTGTTTAATTGGCGATCTCCGAAAATCGATGAAAACTCATCAGTACCCTGTGATACTTTAGAAAACGTTGAACGACTACGTTGCATGGCGGGCTTCTGAGGCTTTACAGCTGAACTTGTTCTTCCGGAAATGTGAGACACAATAAACGAGCTATGTCTCGGCATGTCGCACGTACTTTGTTCAGTGTCATACTTTTGTTGTTGAACCTTTAACGTTGGACGACCGCGAATATCTGTTTGAACAACAGGCGCTTTTTTGTTATTTTACCATGGATACACCATTTTTTTTTATTTTTTCCACCAAACTAAATTTTACAGCGGTGGGTTGTGTCATTATTTGTTGTTTCACGCGTTCCATTTTTTCTTCAACATCAACTTTTTCATCCACCATATGTGATGGTTTAATTTTATCAAGCTTCGTTCAAAATACGTCAATTGCATCTAATGGGAGACTCACACAAACGTGCCCATGCATATTTAAACTTTCTCCAGTCATCTTTCGTAAAACTTGCTTTACAGTGTTTCGTGATATTTTCATCAATATGCCACCTGCATAAACACTTTGAAGCATTCGAAAACACTTTAACACATGCGTTCACTAAAGCGAGATCTCTGTCTGTTATTATGACGCGCGACTCCATACACTTGTTTAACGTATCTTTCAATCTATTAAGCACCCATTCAAAATTATCTTCCCGTTCTTTGCTAATAAACGCATGAGCAACACAAAATGTCTTGTGTGTGGAGGTCACACCAACAATCTGAACAAACGGAAGTTTGTACATGTTTGTTCTATATGTAGCGTCTATAATCAGCACGTGCGGAAATGCACGTCAAGTGTCGTATGATTTAGGATGACAAAAAAATATATCTTCTACGACATTTGTATTGGGATCTTCTCGGGTGTAATAAACGTACCTTTTAAAAGATAAAAGATTTTCTAAGACTTGCATTGGTGTTTCACCGACTTTTCTTTCACTTCTTATCTTATATTGAGCGTTGTATACGTCTCTGGTTATTGATGCGTTATTAGGATTTGCTTTTAATAGCTGTTAAGATGCTACGAGGCTCCATGTTCTGATCAGTAAGTTGTTCCACTAAATTGTATTCATTTTGAGAAAACCTTCTTACAAAATAACGCCTCTCCATATGTTGAGCGGGAACATGGTTATGTTCGTCACTTCGCACCTCTAATTTCCACGAACGACGTTTGTTGTCGTATATCCCTACTAATTTAAAAGGACATCCGATTTTTTTGCTACCAGATCGTCTAACTGTTGCTTTACTTTTGTGTTCGCCAGTACGATCACAGATAAGCCACACCTTTACGACCTGACCTTCTTTTTTCTTTGATCTTCGTGTAATAATGACATAACCATTATCACGTCCTCTATTAACAGCCCAACAGACTAGCTCATCGAGAGATAAAAATTTTTGAGACGTTTCAAACGATACGTTCGCCGTTTGTTTTTCATCACTCGAGAGTATATTATTTTGTTGCGTGTCGTAAGTTGACTCTCGGCAAAACTCAACTTCATCATCGGGAATATATGATTGGTTTAAATCTGGCAGTCCTGTATCGTAAGCAGATTGAACGTACGCATCATCTTGATTACTATCCGCCACGTACGAAACGCTTGAATATTCATTTGAATATTCACCAGACAAATAGTTACCGTCCCAAAACGACATACCGAATGAATAAAACGTGTGATATTTTGAGAGAGAAATACGTTTGAGATTTACAGAGATCGAAAGCGTTATCGAAAGTGTTATCGAAAGCATTCTTATATAGTTGAAAACGAATCTTGTGTCCCGTCATATTTGAAATCACTTATACGTGGCGTATGAACCCATACGCCACGTATAGGCTTGCGTATGGCACCTATACGCGGCGTATGGGTCCATACGCCACGTATAGGCTTGCCACGTCTTCCACGTATGGAACCATACGCTGCGTATATTCGTACGTGGTACAAAAACGCTTTAAAGGACGTCTGACAGCTATACTTAGCGTATGGGCCCATACGCCACGTATAGGCCACCTATACGTAGCGTATGGGTCTATACGCTGCGTATAGTCTTGCCACGTTTGCCCCGTATGAGTCCATACGTTGCCTGTAATCGTACACGGTACAAAACAGTACGTCTGACATTTATACGTGGCGTATGGACCCATACGCCACGTATAATGCACAAGCCTTGGGCGCATGAGCACTATACATGGCGTATGGGTCCATACGCCACGTATAGTGCTCATGCGCCCAAGACTTAGCCTTTGTTCAGGCACACGACCTTTGTTCAGGCGAATGAGCACTGTTTACGCGCATGACTTAGAAAGAAAATAGGGTTACGTGGGTCAACTATTTCTTCAAAATATTTTTTAGGTAAACTATAACTCTTATTTCATTTATATACATGCTTACGTACACATAAATGTATTGATTACTTAATAATCATTTCAACTAACTCGCGTTCCACGGTATTAGTCGGTTACGATGAAAATCTTGAAAATTATTCAGTTTAACCGTAACCGACTAACACCGATGGAACCCGAGTCAGATATATGTATATATGTATGTAAATACTTACTGAAGTAAGAATATATAGTATTACCGAGTAAATTATTTGCGAGAAGAAAATGTTGAACCAAAAAACCCAAATTTCTTGCGATCTTGAATCTAACCATCAATCACAAACGATCGAATTTACGAATTCGAACCTTTACGTTTTTTTGTGAGTGCGCGAATGCGTTGCCTCCCTTTATATACACAACGAAAAAGGGACCTATACGCGGCGTATGGGTCCATACGCCACGTATAGGTCGGTGTCGTACATGACAAGTAGGTAGGTCCCCGACTGCTGCACCGACAGCTATACGCGGCGTATGGACCCATACGCCGCGTATAGCTACCTACTCGCTTTTCATGTACGACACCACCTATACGTGGCGTATGGACCTATACGCCCCGTATAGTTAGGCTGAAATGACGTGGAATGTCAGACATTAATGGCGCATTAATGGTCGATAGCTATACGCCGGGCATGGGCCGCGTATGGACCCATACGCGGCGTATAGGGGGGTGTCGATTTAAATTAGTGGGTGTCTATTTATTAGGACCCTATAAAAATGGCTGATTTCAAAGCATTGATTAATCAACTAGTATGCAACTTTATTTTGTGGTTTTGCCCAAATCAACCCTTTTGTGGATAAAAGGGTAATCATATATACTTTAGAGCGACAAACAAATACACCTTTATAATCTTATTCCTAGTCCACATAATTATCAACCATAGGCTCAAACCCTTGGGAAGAGACACCATCATGTACACACTAGATACAAATAGACTACGCACTCTTTGACGAATAAATGGGTATATGACTACCATTTTTATACACACAATATGCCATTAAACTACAAACTGGAATAATGGGTATATGATTAGCACTTATATACACAACGAAACATCCTAAGTTACAATGATGAGCATTTTAAAAGGATCATCATATTATACTCGAGTGAAAAGTGAAATCAGCTGTTAGATCAAATGTAATTTCAATAAAATCGATGAAACATGTCAATATTAAATGAAATGCTCGAGAGATGTAACATTGCTTATTTTTGTTAAATAAAGTTGACTTTTGTTCGATTACGTTGGTGCTAATAATAATACTAATAATAATAATAATAATAATAATAATAATAATAATAATAATAATAATAATAATAATAATAATAATAATAATAATAATGTTAATGGTAATAACAAAATTAATAATAATAAGAATAATAATAACAATGGGTTATAAATATATATATATACATATATACATACATATATATATATATATATATATATATATATATATATAAAGAACAATTATTATATAATCAAGTGCAGGGGGCATCATTGTAATTTATGAAACTTCAAAATAAACTTTTGTACATAAAATAATAACAAATGTAACCACAGGGACCAAAAGTGTAATTTTCTTTTAAAACTCATTCACCCCCGTCGACTTTCCCTCACCGCCGGCCACCCTCCGGCCTCGTCTCCGGCGAAGCTCAACGCAACCAAAACACGCGGTTTTGACCAAAACCAACACTCCCGACACATTCACGTGGGAGATTCGAACTCGTGCCCAATAAACAATTCGAAAATTGAACGCATGCGATGAAGAATCTGTTCCATGCGTTGTCGGCTTCTTTTTCAGTCCGCAGATCGCACTACGAAGTTTTATAATCAAATTAACCCCGCATTTACAAACTTATCATCGTTTAAAACATTCCTGTGGATTCAATTTCATTTAAAACAAGCTTAAAACTCCCTTTCGAGCACCTCCTCGTTCGTGACCTGCAACTCATTTAACAACCCTTCTACGCTCGATTTTAACCACAAATGATAAAGGGATTTTAATCTCGATCATAATCCAAAGCTACCCACGAAATTAATTTGAAATCCATCAAGGTTTGATCATCAGTCGATTCCAACCTGTGCCGCGACCTGTTCTCGACCAGTTCAGCTTCAATTCGAACAACATTCGGGTAATTACATACACACACACACTCGTTTAATCATGGGGAACAAAAGCCCCATGATTGCAGAAGCAATCAAAGTCGAATTCGGGTTCGATTTGGGTTGATTCAATCTAGGGTTCATATCAATTTGGGAATGGGTTGCTGTTGGTGTTTAAAACCAATTGGAACCCGAACCTAACGCGGTTGTGACCTTGGTTCACTGGTCCCTGCACCCATTGCAATCCATGAGGTCCCGGGTTCGACCCCGGGCCACCTCAACCATTTTTTTTGGGGCCTTTTAAGCCTCCAAAAATTATAAGAAAAATTGTAAAAATTATAAAAATATTTTTACAAACATCAAAAATTTTCAGAACAATTTAATTAATTACTGAAATTTATTTTTAACATTTTACCTATTTTAATAAATGTTTTAAATAAATAAAATTACAAATAATACAAAATTATTTAAACAAAAGTGAACTTCTAATAATAATTTAACTTATTAAATTATTATTTGACACTATATTACTCTTGATTATTTCAAATAATCGTTATTATTGTTTTAATTATGATTAAATATAAAAAGTGATATATTTAAAATCATTTCAAATAACAAGTTCATTTCTTTTAGTTAGACAAATAATTAAATATTTTAATTAATTATCATATAATTAATTATATAAAATTAATTATTTGTTTTTCCACACTTTAACAATAAATCAAACGGTTACGCATAATGATACGTTTATTTTAAATTTTAAACATAATCGTTTTCAATGAATTCATTTTATTTATTTCGAGACATTCAAATTAAATAAATTAGTTTATTTAAACTACCATTCCAAAACTCAATAGGAATCCTAATACATTCCTAATTCTCAAATCATTATTATTCTAACTCGAGACACCGTTCCTTAGGTTAATCATAAGGAAATCGTAGGTGTCTAAACCTATCACATTCAATTACTCAAAATCCAATCTCATCAATCAAGTGAGTATTCATATCCCCTTTTTATATCATTTCCTATTTGGGGGAAATCATGTGATACAATATATTCAATCATGATATTCTATTGTTGTTCCATTCTAAATTCAATTCAAGACAGGTTATGTTATTACTTGCAATTACGTGAACATGCTATGCTAAACTGGACGACAATAAAACCCTAATTCAATCAATCAACCAATCCTGGCAACAATGTAGATCTACTGGTTTGGATAACCCACCCCATATGAATAGTCGAGTGGTGATTGTGCCAGAGGCAGGAGTTAAACTATGGTGAATGTGTGGAGTCTATTATTTGCAAGTGTCAAGTCAAGGGGTTGTTATTGTGTCAGTTTATCTATATGTTTTACTATTGCAATATAAGTCTTAACGTTACCTTGTGAATTGGATTATTCTCAATCAATCAATCAATCTATATGTATATTCAAAACTATGACTACTCACCAGCTAATTCATTAGCTGACTTTATTTTCTCACATGATTTCAGGTTAAGCAAGATAGTGGACTTCTACCTGCTCATTTAAGACCCGGACTTAGTTAAAATAAAAGACAGTTACTATTTGTGGTTTCAATTGTTGTATTTGTGTATGTTGAACTTATATTATCATGTAATCTGATTTTAATATTATTTCCACTATTAGACAACCATGTGTTATGAACAATCAATCATTCCCTCGTCCGCTCCGATGATTCCGCCGTCGGTCGGGGTGTGACAGATTGGTATCAGAGCCATGGTTATAGGGAATTAGGTTATTAGAAATGGAATGACCTAGACTATAACTAGGTACCTTTACACATGAGTCCTCTCATGTATTTTATATGCTTAGATAGGATTTTTATGTGCCTTACATGTTTATACTTAATTATGTGATTATCTGCCTTAAGTGATTCTTCTTATACTTTGAATCTATCAATGTACACACGAATCTTAACTCATATTCTAAGGCATTGTGTGCCTAATTCAAGTGATTTCAAACTCCAAAAAAAAAAAACTCGATTGTTATTCATGGTTTTCAAATCTCGTCAAAGTCCGTGTCACATGACCGAGAACATGCAATGCTGGAAGAGTGGGATACCTGTATCTTAAGGTGTTCTGTCTAGGCAAGGTATTTCATACAACTTGATTACCTTACCTGGGAACCCTCGAGATGAGTATTCGCTTATAGGTACGCATGTCCTCGTGCTGGACACAAATACTTTGATAAGTCAACGTAATCGTTTTGGTTTGCGAACCGAACGTTTACACTCCTAACCTCTCATTGTTATCCTAAACAATCTCCTTAACGATTTTATTATTTTGAAAAGTTTTTAAAACCAATTACCCGTTTCTCATAGAGGTTTATTCTTTCCATATTATACAGAATGGCTTCTCGTCAAATCCGTTCACGATCTAGAAACTCTGGCCGCAAGATTGCTACTATGGTAGCACGTGAAGTTGCTGCTGTTATCCCAACTCTGCTTACCCACTTGAACCAAGGCAACAATACTGATCAAAACCCAACTGCACCAAACCCTCCCCAAACTTGTACCTACAAACATTTCAGTTCTTGCAACCCCACTAAGTTCAGTGGAACTGAAGGAGTGTCACACCCCAACCTTGACGGCGGAATCGTCGAAGTGTGAGGGTTAAGATTGTTCACAGCCACATAACGCTATCCTTAAATAAAAATAATATTATCATAAGTTTCAAATGAAATACATTCATCAGTTTCAAATATAGAAAAAAAGTTCCAAACAATACAAAACATAACATAAGCATTTTATTCATTTAACTAGGTCCAAATCCTAGTTTATTGCAAGCTTCAAACGTTGACTTCAAGCGTGGGCATTTCCTGAAACATGTTAAAAATAACAGGTCAACTATAAAGTTGGTGAGTTCCCAAGGGTTTCGCATACATAATATACCATGGATTTCAAGTAGCAATTCATGTCATAGGTTATGAGTTAGCAAGTTTATAAAGCACATATAGTACAATCAAACCTCGACTAGATTATATGTTTATATGAGTGGCTAAGTGTACTTGGTTCCCTAGTGCACAAGCATACGGCTCCTAGGAGTCGGCAATACATCGACTTTAGCACCAAATAGGCTTGTCAGGCCCAAAGATCTAAGACGTCGCCAGGCTAGCAATAGTTAATGATTGTAAACAATATATGTAACTCTTATAAGACTTACAATAACACAAATAACCATGACAAAAATAAAAGTATGAATTGCATGTGCTTTCATAAGATCTAAATGTTTATATGTGTATGTTGAATAATGTAACATGTTTCACCCCAAAACGGTGTGAAATAGCATAAAAAGGGGCAAGGAAACTCACATGATCAATAAGTATGCAATGAAGGTTAATAAAAATAATAATAAACGTCGTTCCAAGTTGTATCGTCACAAGTCACCTAAATATATTTAAGCACAAGGTTAAAGTCTAATATTAAGTTTAATGTATTATTATGAGCTAGGGTTTTTATTTGAGGTTTGGGGTTTTTGTCATTTATATTTAACAAACGATATCAATTTTCGTAGCAACGATTATATTATAAAATATGGGACAAGAATAACATTCATAAAAATTTAATATTATTCCTAAAGTTAAATTAAGGTTTTGTAATTAACTAAAAAAATAAACACGATTAAATTGACAACTTAAATAAACAATGGTTGAAATAATAAACTAGTATTTTAAGTCTAAATTTTATAAAATATATATTAACTATAACATTCACTTAGAATTTTAGATAAAATCTAAGGATTTTTTTTTTATAAATAAATTGCAGGAAGTAATTTGGTGATTTTAAAAAATTTATGAAGTTTATAAAATAAATTTTATAATTTTTTTAGCAATTTTCTGTAATTTTTTAAAGGCTAGAAAGTAAAAAAAATAGGTTTGAGGGTGCCCGGGGTCGAACCCGGGACCTCAAATCCAGTTGTTCATGCTCTTAACCGGTAGGCTGTGGCGCCTATGCCTGTTATAGGCCGGGTTCCAATTCTTAAAACAACTAATTAGATGTATCCCCCAATTCCCATAAGAACCCTAGTTTAGATTCGAACCAAATTGATCATCTAAACGATGATGATAACCAAATTAACCATGGGGCTTTTGTTTCCCATGCTTAATCGAGCACATCCATGTATGTAAGTTACCCGAATATGTTCGAATTGAAGGTGAACAAGATGATGAAGAAGCCGATGAACAAGCCGCGGCTGTAAGTATCCGAGGGTTGAGCAATCTTCAATGGAAATCAAATAAAACTTGTAGGTAGCTTCGAATGACAGTTTCCACTGAAAACCCCTTATCAATTTCAATTTAGGTGGGCTGGAAATTGGATTTCGACACGGTTGCAGATCGCGAGTTAGGGGGTAATCGAAGGTGGGATTTCTTGTGTTTTCAGGTGCAATTGAGGACTGTAAACGTTTAGGTTTAGTTATATGATTGTTTAGGTTCTTTTAATTTGGTTATTATTAGCGTTTAATGCTCAAACGGTCGGGGTGTTTACATTGCCGGTTACTCGACCGATTGTGGTTCGTAACCGACTCGTAAACACAAATAAATGACCCAATCAAGTTCGAAACGTGTATACGCAAGATTTTGGAACGATTTTGGGTCGAAATTGATTTATTTTGGTGGTGTTTGGGGTTGGCCGGAGCCGCTCCGGCGGTAGCCGGAGGGCTGGCCGGAAAAACGGGCAAAGGGGCGGGGGGTTGGGCTGTGATTTTGAACTTTTACACAAATGGCCCTCCAACTTTGATTTCTTATTATTTTATGCCTAAAAGTTCTATTTAAGTTTATAAAATGACAATAACGCCCCCTCATCTTTTTAACCTTTAAACTAACTTATTAATTATTCAATATTTATTATTATTATTATTATTATTATTATTATTATTATTATTATTATCATCATCATTATTATTTTTATTTTTGTTATTATTGTTATTTTTTTTATTATTGTTAGTGTTCATTATAATTATTACTTTTGTTATTGTTATTGCAATTATTATTATTATCCAATAGTTAATTTATCAACTTTTACATTAAAAGAAATTAAAGACAAATTTAAGAGATAAGCATAGGTAACCCATAAGTTTCATAATTGGCATAAATAGTCCTTTATGAATAAACGATGATAACTTTACACTAACGGAAAAATATGAGATGTTACAGTCTCCCCAACTTATAAGAATTTCGTCCCGAAATTAAGAAAATGAAACTATGCGAACAAAAACGGGTACTTCTGCTTCATATGCTCCTCACGTTCCCAAGTGAACTCAGCTCCACGCTTATTCTCCCAACGAACCTTGACAATTGGGGTAGTGGTAGTTCTAGTCTTCTTCATAATGCGATCCATAACCTCCACGGGTTTCTCGACAAAGTGTAATGACTCGTCGATCTGGATGTCATCCAACGGGACATGCAGACCTTCGTCAGCCAGGCACTTCCTCAAATTCGAGACATGAAACACAGGATGAACTCCACTAAGGTCGGAAGGTAATTCCAGTTTGTAAGCCACTTTCCCAATCCTTTTCAGAATCTTGAAAGGTCCTACAAATCTTGGAGTCAGTTTACCCTTCTTTCCAAAACGAACAACACCCTTCCACGGTGAAACCTTAAGAAGAACCATCTCCCCAACTTGGAATTCCAATGGCTTACGTCGCTTATCAGCATAGCTCTTTTGTCGACTTCTTGCCACTTCAAGGTTCTTTCGGATGATAGAAACTTTGTCGGTCGTCTCTTGTATGAGTTCAGGACCAGTGATAAAGTTTTCACCAATGTCAGTCCAGCAAATCGGTGAACGACATTTACGACCATAAAGTGCTTCGAATGGTGCCATCTTGATACTCGAGTGGTAACTATTGTTATACGAAAATTCCGCGAGCGGTAAATGCGTATCCCAATCACCACCAAAGTCTAGGACACAAAGGCGTAGCAAATCCTCCAAGGTTTGAATGGTTCGCTCGGTTTGACCATCAGTTTGGGGGTGGTAAGCCGTGCTTAGATCCAATTGAGTACCCAAGAGTTCTTGCATAGACGACCAAAAGTGCGAAGTGAAACGAGCGTCTCGGTCGGATATGATATGAAGAGGTACCCCATGACGACTTACAATTTCATCAACGTATATACGGGCCAACCTTGATGTCTTGTAAGTGTCACGTATGGGTATAAAATGTGCCGATTTGGTCAATCGGTCGACGATTACCCATATGCTATCATGTCCTCGAGAGGTTCGGGGTAGCTTGGTTATGAAGTCCATGGATATGTGTTCCCACTTCCACACAGGAATCTCGGGTTGTTCAAGTAATCCACTTGGACGTTGGTGTTCGGCTTTAACCTTCGTACACGTGAGGCACTTAGCTACATAAGTCGCTACATCTTTCTTCATTCCAGGCCACCAATAATGACCACGCAAATCCATGTACATCTTGTCGGAGCCAGGGTGAATAGAATAACGAGTTTGATGAGCTTCGTTCATGATAAGGGTACGAAGGTTATCACGATTTGGAACCCAAATTCGGTTTGCGAAATACATCAACCCATTAGGTTTCGTCTCCAGTTGAGTTAGAAGGTTATGCTCCAGTTCATCCTTCATTCTTCCTTCTTGTTGAACCCTTTGTTGAGCCTCCAAGATACTAGACTCGATGTCACTATCTATTCTCAAGTTTTGTAGCAGTACTGTAGCCCCGTTGACATCTAGTCGAATTTCAGTATCGAATCCTCTCAAGGTGTCAAACCATTGTCGTCGATCGCGAATTTCTTGGAACGAGACCATCTTGCTATGAACCTTTCGACTTAGTGCATCGGCCACAACATTTGCCTTCCCAGGATGGTAACGAATGTCACAGTCATAATCACTAATCAACTCAACCCAACGACGTTGTCTCATATTGAGATCTTTTTGATTAAAAACGTGTTGAAGGCTTTTGTGATCAGTGTAGACTATACATTGCGTACCATAAAGGTAATGTCTCCAAATCTTCAAGGCAAAAACAACAGCACCAAGCTCGAGATCATGTGTTGTGTAATTCACTTCATGAACCTTCAATTGTCTCGATGCATAAGCTATGACCTTTCCTCGTTGCATAAGAACACAACCAAGGCCTTGTTTTGATGCATCGCAATATACGGTGAAGTCATCGTTTCCATCGGGTAGGGTCAGGATAGGAGCATTGCACAGTTTGTGCTTTAATGCTTCAAAGGCTTCTTCTTGTTCGGGCCCCCACTCGAATGGTTTATTCTTTTGTGTCAGGGAAGTGAGAGGCTTCGCGATCCTTGAAAAGTTGGCGATGAATCGCCGGTAATAACCAGCAAGACCAAGGAAAGAACGAATCTCGGTTGGAGTCGTGGGAACACACCAATTCTTCACAGCTTCCACCTTTGCAGGGTCAACATGAATTCCTTGGCTATTCACCACGTGTCCTAGAAATTGAACTTCCTCGAGCCAGAAGTCACACTTCGAGAACTTCGCGTACAATTGTTCTTTCTTCAACAACTCAAGAACTTGTCGTAAGTGCAGTTCATGCTCGGTGTTAGTCTTGGAGTAGATAAGTATGTCATCAATGAAGACGATCACAAACTTATCTAGATAAGGTTTGCATACTCGGTTCATAAGATCCATGAAGACAGCAGGAGCATTGGTTAAACCAAAAGGCATCACCATAAACTCATAGTGCCCATAACGAGTACGGAATGCGGTTTTAGGGATGTCATCATCATGGACTCGTAATTGATGATATCCAGAACGTAGATCAATCTTCGAGAATATAGCAGCTCCTTGAAGTTGATCAAACAAGTCATCGATGCGAGGAAGAGGATAGCGGTTCTTGATGGTAAGCTTGTTAAGCTCACGGTAGTCGATGCACATACGAAACGATCCATCTTTCTTCTTCACAAAGAGGACAGGTGCACCCCAAGGCGAAGAACTAGGACGAATGAAACCCTTCTCGGTTAGCTCTTGAAGTTGACTAGAAAGTTCTTGCATTTCTGATGGTGCAAGTCGATACGGTGACTTAGCCACGGGGTTTGCTCCCGGTATTAGATCAATCTTAAACTCAACTTCACGCACGGGAGGTAACCCACTAAGGTCGTCGGGAAATACTTCCGGAAAGTCTCGGACAATCGGAACGTCCTTGAGTTCTTTCCCTTTGACTTTTGTGTTGACCACGTAAGCCAAGAACGCCATATAGTTCTTACTTAAACACTTTCGGGCTTGAGTGCAAGACATGAGTTTAAGCCCTTTGGAAGATTTTTCGCCGAACACTTTTAGAGTATCCCCAGATGATAACGGTATACGGATACACTTCTCGAAACAAACGATCTCGGCATGGTGTTTGGCTAACCAATCCATACCAATGATGACGTCAAAGCTCCCAAGTTTCATAGGGATAAGATCAATAAGAAAATCGTGGGTGTCAAGACTTAAGATGCAATCACGGATAACGACATCCACGGTGATCGGTTCTCCATCGGCAACTTCAACGGTGAGAGGTCTTTCTAGTTTCGTATGTGGCTTAGCAAGTACGGGTTCAAACTCTAATGAAACAAAACTCTTATCGGCTCCAGAATCAAATAGGACATAGGCATAAGTCTTATTAATAAGAAACATACCTGTTCAATTTTAAGGTATTTAACGATACAAGTAATGTATGAAAAGAATCGGATCACAAAAGTTACAAGTAAGTTAACATACCATTCACCACATCGTTGTTTGCTTGTGCTTGGTTAGCGTTGATGTTGAAAGCACGTCCCCGGGCTTGTGGAACATTACCCGCAAGACGAGGGCATTGTGGACGCATATGACCAGGATCTCCACAATTATAGCAAGCACGATTGGTGACAGTTGTGGCGTTGTTAGGTGCATGACGACAAACCGCAACCAAGTGACCGTATTTGCCGCATAAGGTACAGATGCGGCACGGGGCGTTCCCCGGATGATGATACTTACAGGTGTTGCACATAGGTTGAAGGCCAGCATAAGTCCCAGCCACAGGCACTTGGGTCACAGGTGTAGCCGTAGGTACCAGTTGTCTTTGAGGTGGTTTGGGTGCAGCCACAGCATAATTGCGTGTTGGCGTAAACTTGCGCTTCTTATTGTTGTTGTTGTTGTTATAAGATGGTTCAGCTTTGGTTTCCTTAATAGCTTCAGTAACCGCCCTTTCCACTTTCTTTGCACCCTTCACAGACATGGTGCCCGCTCGTATATGATTCTCGGTGAGTTGAGCGGTAATAGTAATGGCTTCTTCCAAGGTTGTGGGTCGGCTACCCACCACGGCATCTTGGATTTGGGGTGGTACACCCTTGATGAATTTTTCAATGTTACGGGGTATAGTGTCGACCATGTGAGGCAACAGGATGCTCAGCTCGTGGTGCCTGGTTGAATAAGTTAGGTGATCACCACCGTCTTGTTTTAGGTTCCAGAACTCCTCCTCAAGCTTTTGTATTTCACTCCTTGGGCAAAACTTGGCGATGGCAATGGTCTTGAACTCTTCCCAAGTGAGTGCTAAAATAGCATCAGCTCCTCGATTTCTTTTCTCGCTATTCCACCAGGTAAGTGCCCTTTGTTGTAGCATACTTGTGGCATAACGAACTTTGAGTGCCTCGGGACACTCACAGTTGACGAAAGTGTTCTCCATACTCTCGAACCACTCAAGAAGACCAGTGGCTCCTTCCTTGCCACTAAAACTAGTGGGCTTGCAAGAGCTAAAGTGCTTAAAGTACAGGTACGGGTGTTCCCTTGTTGATTGTTGTTATTCTCTCCATGAGCACCACTATTGTTCCCATTAGTGTTGTTGTTGCTATTAGCCATCAGGGTGCTATTAAGCTCAGCAACCATGGTTGGGAGTACAGCAGCCATTTGTCGGGCAATCATTGCTGCAAGCTTACGGTCGGAACTTCCACGCTTTCCATGATGACGAGACATGCTAGATATACAAAATGAGTTAGTTACAGGAATGAGAATAACAAAGGACAGTAATTTAGACAAAGACAAGCTAAGGGTTGTAAGGTACACAGAATGATTCCATTTTGGTAACGCATTACCATTTGGAAACGTTGACACGTCAAGGTGAATTGACCCATTTGCCTTAGAGATATGTGTATTTTGACCATAGTTTATCACTCATCCCAGAAATCCCCAGGTAGCGTAACGGGCCCCTCAATGAGATTTATACGAATACGCTTGCCTTAGCCCGAGGGCTTTTTGCCAGGAAATCCAGAATACAGGTGTCTATGTGTCACACAATATTTCTTAGGTTCATGAAATCAAAACCTTGATGAGATTTATATAGATTAGACATAACGCCTAAAGATCCAAGTCATAAGCATAAGTATACGATTCCACGTGTCGTCGAGAATAAGATTAAGAGATTTCATGTTCGGGGAGAGTCTAAGAGTCAAATGTAAGTTTTGGGAGACATGTAGAAATGTTTAGGCAATCCTATGCTAAGGCATCAAATTGCACATAAAGGACATAGCATTATGTAGCTTGCAAACAATATATAATTCCAAGAATAATAATATTATTCTATGAGGTTCATGCATAAACTATAGTCTAGGTCACCATTTCTAATAACCTAAATCCCTATAGTTATGGGCTCTGATACCAATCTGTCACACCCCAACCTTGACGGCGGAATCGTCGAAGTGTGAGGGTTAAGATTGTTCACAGCCACATAACGCTATCCTTAAATAAAAATAATATTATCATAAGTTTCAAATGAAATACATTCATCAGTTTCAAATATAGAAAAAAAGTTCCAAACAATACAAAACATAACATAAGCATTTTATTCATTTAACTAGGTCCAAATCCTAGTTTATTGCAAGCTTCAAACGTTGACTTCAAGCGTGGGCATTTCCTGAAACATGTTAAAAATAACAGGTCAACTATAAAGTTGGTGAGTTCCCAAGGGTTTCGCATACATAATATACCATGGATTTCAAGTAGCAATTCATGTCATAGGTTATGAGTTAGCAAGTTTATAAAGCACATATAGTACAATCAAACCTCGACTAGATTATATGTTTATATGAGTGGCTAAGTGTACTTGGTTCCCTAGTGCACAAGCATACGGCTCCTAGGAGTCGGCAATACATCGACTTTAGCACCAAATAGGCTTGTCAGGCCCAAAGATCTAAGACGTCGCCAGGCTAGCAATAGTTAATGATTGTAAACAATATATGTAACTCTTATAAGACTTACAATAACACAAATAACCATGACAAAAATAAAAGTATGAATTGCATGTGCTTTCATAAGATCTAAATGTTTATATGTGTATGTTGAATAATGTAACATGTTTCACCCCAAAACGGTGTGAAATAGCATAAAAAGGGGCAAGGAAACTCACATGATCAATAAGTATGCAATGAAGGTTAATAAAAATAATAATAAACGTCGTTCCAAGTTGTATCGTCACAAGTCACCTAAATATATTTAAGCACAAGGTTAAAGTCTAATATTAAGTTTAATGTATTATTATGAGCTAGGGTTTTTATTTGAGGTTTGGGGTTTTTGTCATTTATATTTAACAAACGATATCAATTTTCGTAGCAACGATTTATATTATAAAATATGGGACAAGAATAACATTCATAAAAATTTAATATTATTCCTAAAGTTAAATTAAGGTTTTGTAATTAACTAAAAAAATAAACACGATTAAATTGACAACTTAAATAAACAATGGTTGAAATAATAAACTAGTATTTTAAGTCTAAATTTTATAAAATATATATTAACTATAACATTCACTTAGAATTTTAGATAAAATCTAAGGATTTTTTTTTTTATAAATAAATTGCAGGAAGTAATTTGGTGATTTTAAAAAATTTATGAAGTTTATAAAATAAATTTTATAATTTTTTTAGCAATTTTCTGTAATTTTTTAAAGGCTAGAAAGTAAAAAAAATAGGTTTGAGGGTGCCCGGGGTCGA
This sequence comes from Flaveria linearis, assembly GCA_024085815.1. Lineage (NCBI taxonomy): Eukaryota > Viridiplantae > Streptophyta > Magnoliopsida > Asterales > Asteraceae > Flaveria > Flaveria linearis. The sequence goes on from CM044002.1 coordinate 3,806,003, forward strand.
ACCCGGGACCTCAAATCCAGTTGTTCATGCTCTTAACCGGTAGGCTGTGGCGCCTATGCCTGTTATAGGCCGGGTTCCAATTCTTAAAACAACTAATTAGATGTATCCCCCAATTCCCATAAGAACCCTAGTTTAGATTCGAACCAAATTGATCATCTAAACGATGATGATAACCAAATTAACCATGGGGCTTTTGTTTCCCATGCTTAATCGAGCACATCCATGTATGTAAGTTACCCGAATATGTTCGAATTGAAGGTGAACAAGATGATGAAGAAGCCGATGAACAAGCCGCGGCTGTAAGTATCCGAGGGTTGAGCAATCTTCAATGGAAATCAAATAAAACTTGTAGGTAGCTTCGAATGACAGTTTCCACTGAAAACCCCTTATCAATTTCAATTTAGGTGGGCTGGAAATTGGATTTCGACACGGTTGCAGATCGCGAGTTAGGGGGTAATCGAAGGTGGGATTTCTTGTGTTTTCAGGTGCAATTGAGGACTGTAAACGTTTAGGTTTAGTTATATGATTGTTTAGGTTCTTTTAATTTGGTTATTATTAGCGTTTAATGCTCAAACGGTCGGGGTGTTTACATTGCCGGTTACTCGACCGATTGTGGTTCGTAACCGACTCGTAAACACAAATAAATGACCCAATCAAGTTCGAAACGTGTATACGCAAGATTTTGGAACGATTTTGGGTCGAAATTGATTTATTTTGGTGGTGTTTGGGTTGGCCGGAGCCGCTCCGGCGGTAGCCGGAGGGCTGGCCGGAAAAACGGGCAAAGGGGCGGGGGGTTGGGCTGTGATTTTGAACTTTTACACAAATGGCCCTCCAACTTTGATTTCTTATTATTTTATGCCTAAAAGTTCTATTTAAGTTTATAAAATGACAATAACGCCCCCTCATCTTTTTAACCTTTAAACTAACTTATTAATTATTCAATATTTATTATTATTATTATTATTATTATTATTATTATTATTATTATTATCATCATCATTATTATTTTATTTTTGTTATTATTGTTATTTTTTTTATTATTGTTAGTGTTCATTATAATTATTACTTTTGTTATTGTTATTGCAATTATTATTATTATCCAATAGTTAATTTATCAACTTTTACATTAAAAGAAATTAAAGACAAATTTAAGAGATAAGCATAGGTAACCCATAAGTTTCATAATTGGCATAAATAGTCCTTTTATGAATAAACGATGATAACTTTACACTAACGGAAAAATATGAGATGTTACAAGGAGCTACCGGATTACTACAGTGGTTCGAAAGCATCGAGAACACCTTCCTAAACAGCGAATGCCCTGAAAATCTAAAAGTCCGGTATGCCACAAGTGTTCTCCAGAAACGCGCACTCACTTGGTGGAACGGGGAGAAACGAACCCGTGGCACTGATGCTGCCCTGGCATTGACGTGGGCGGAAGTAAAGGAACTCATGACACGAGAATTCTGCCCACGAAATGAAATCAAAAGACTAGAAGCTGAATTCTGGGATTTGGCTCAGGAAAGCGGCGAGAATCTGGTTTACACCACCCGTTTTCACGAGTTGAGTCTTCTGGTTCCTCATCTAGTTACTCCCTCATCTCGAGCTATCGAGAAGTACATAGGTGGTCTCCCTATGCAAATTCAGGATACCGTGTGGGGTAGGAACCCTACTAACTTGGCAGATGCTATCCGTCTAGCAGCTCAGTTAACCGACAACCATGTCAAGGCCGGTACCTTGACCAGGAAGGGTGACAAGAAGAAAATGGAGAAGTCTTCTACTGAAACAACCAAGGAAGACAAGCCTGAAACTTCAGGAACCGGAAGAGGAAGGCTAACTCTCAAAACTTTGCTGTAGTTACCCCTGCTGTTCCAATCAACCAAGTCGCACCGACCTATCAACCAACCATGAATAATCAAGCCCCAACAAAGAAACCATACACCGGGCCATTTCCACAATGCAACATCTGCAAGTATCATCATCCTACTGGTGCTAAGTGTCGTCAGTGCACCAGTTGTGGTCGTTTTGGCCATACATTCAACATATGCAGGAATGCTGCTAAGGTATTGGTAAATGCGCCAGTCCAACAAAACCCTCCTGCAATTGCTCAAGTTCGTGCATGTTATCAATGCGGTGATCCAACTCATTTCCGTAACCGATGTCCTCAGCTCGTTAATGTCGTACCCGCAGCACAAGGGCGTGCTTTTAACATCAATGCCCAACAAGCTCAGGCTGCCAATGATGTGGTGAATGGTACGTTCCTAATCGATCATCAATATGCTTCAATTTTATTTGATACCGGTGCCGATAAAAGTTTTGTATCCTTAGAATTTGAACCTTTGCTTGTTAATACCCGAACTAAGTTAGGGAAACCGTTTACAGTAGAAATAGCTGATGGAAAATCCGTCACAATTGATTCTGTCATCCAAAATTGTACCCTTAAACTTAGTGAACACGAATTCCCTGTCGATCTTATACCGATGCCACTTGGAAGTTTTGACGTCATTATAGGCATGGATTGGTTGTCAAAGAACCATGCTGAAGTCGTCTGTTTCGAGAAAATCATCCGGATCCCTCGCGCATCTGGAAGTGTCTTAAATATTTACGGGGAAAAGTCTTCCAAAGGACTTAAACTCATGACTTGCACTAAAGCCCAAAAGTACCTCCGCAAGCGTTACGTGGCTTTCTTAGCTCATATCGTGAAAACGGATAAGAACCCTAAGAAGATTGAAGACATTCCGGTTATTCGAGAATTTCCCGAAGTCTTTCCCGAAGACCTAACCGGTCTTCCTCCCGTTCGTCAAGTTGAATTCAGGATCGACCTTGTGCCTGGTGCAACTCCTGTGGCAAAATCACCTTATCGTCTCGCGCCTTCCGAAATGCAAGAACTTGCTAGCCAATTGCAAGAACTGTCAGACAAAGGATTCATTCGCCCGAGCTCATCACCGTGGGGAGCCCCAGTCTTATTTGTGAAGAAAAAGGATGGTTCTTTTCGTATGTGTATCGACTATCGAGAACTCAACAAACTCACAATCAAGAATCGTTACCCATTACCCAGAATCGACGATCTGTTTGATCAGCTTCAAGGAGCCACTCATTTCTCAAAGATCGATCTTCGTTCTGGTTATCACCAACTCCGTGTGCACGATGATGATATCCCAAAAACCGCTTTCCGAACAAGATATGGCCATTACGAGTTTACAGTGATGCCATTCGGGTTAACCAACGCACCGGCAGTATTCATGGATTTAATGAATCGCGTGTGCCGACCATACCTAGACAAATTCGTGATCGTATTCATCGACGATATCTTGATATACTCCAAATCCAAATCCGATCACGAGAACCACCTTCGTCTAATACTCGAACTTCTGAGGAAAGAGAAACTCTACGCCAAATTCTCAAAGTGTGAATTCTGGCTTAATGAGGTTCAATTTCTTGGTCACATAGTAAACAGCAAAGGAATTCACGTTGATCCCGCAAAGATCGAGGCAGTAAAGAAATGGGGAGAACCTAAGACTCCTACCGAGGTTCGTTCATTTCTTGGACTAGCCGGATATTATCGACGTTTTATTCCTAACTTCTCTAAGATTGCTGTGCCACTCACTGCTTTGACCCACAAGGATAAGCCTTTTTCTTGGGGGCCTGATCAAGAAAAAGCATTTCAAACCCTCAAGCAAAAGTTGTGTGAGGCGCCGATTCTAACACTTCCTGATGGAAACGACGACTTTGTTGTCTATTGTGACGCTTCAAAACAAGGTCTAGGGTGCGTTCTCATGCAGCGAGGCAAAGTTATAGCTTATGCCTCAAGACAATTGAAGATTCATGAGAAAAATTATACGACGCACGATCTTGAATTGGGAGTTGTCGTATTCGCACTCAAAATCTGGAGACACTATCTCTATGGCACTAAATGTGTTGTATTCACCGATCATAAGAGTCTCCAGTACATCTTCAACCAGAAGGAGCTTAACATGAGGCAACGACGATGGGTTGAACTACTCAATGACTACGACTGTGAGATTCGTTACCACCCCGGTAAAGCTAATGTCGTAGCCGATGCATTAAGTCGTAAGGGTCAAGTTATGCTTCAAAGTGTTACCATCCAAACCGACCTCTTGACCCTTATACTCGAAGCTCAACACGAATCAGTCACCGAGGGCAACATGTATGAGGAAATGTCATGCGGTGCTGAACTCCAATTGGAAATCAAGTCGGACGGACTACTGTACTTTCTAAATCGACTTTGGATTCCGAATCGCGATAATCTTCGAACAACCATCATGGATGAGGCTCATAAGGCTCGTTATTCTATTCATCCGGGAGCAGATAAGATGTTCATGAATCTTCGGAACCAATATTGGTGGCCCGGCATGAAGAAGGATATAGCCTTGTATGTATCTAAATGCCTCACATGTTCCAAAGTCAAAGCCGAGCATTAACGTCCCTCTGGATTACTCGTACAACCCGAGGTTCCATTATGGAAGTGGGAAAGCATATCCATGGATTTCATCACCAAGCTGCCTCGTACCGCTAGTGGTCACGATAGTATCTGGGTTATCATTGATCGATTGACTAAGTCGGCTCATTTCATTCCAATTGGGGAAGATTATCGAGTCGAGAAATTGGCTCGCATCTACATCAATGAAATAGTCAGTCGGCATGGTGTACCTTTAGATATTATCTCTGATCGCGATGGTCGTTTCATCTCTCATTTCTGGAAAAGTCTTCAATCAGCCCTTGGGACTCAACTAAATCTTAGCACAGCCTATCACCCGCAAACCGACGGTCAGACTGAAAGAACGATACAAACCCTCGAGGATATGCTCCGGGCTTGTGTCATTGATTTCAGTGGATCGTGGGATTCTCATCTTCCGTTGATCGAATTCTCTTACAATAACAGTTACCATACCAGCATCCAGATGGCACCATTTGAGGCCTTGTATGGCCGAAAGTGTCGATCTCCCATCTGCTGGTCTGAAGTTGGTGAATCACAGATTACTGGTCCGGAATTGATACAAGAAACAACAGACAAAATTCATAAGATCCGTGATAACTTGGTGGCTGCTAGGAATCGTCAAAAGCATTATGCTGATAAAAGACGTAAGCCCATGGAATACAATGTCGGTGATCTCGTACTTCTTAAGGTATCACCTTGGAAGGGAGTGATTCGCTTTGGAAAGAAAGGGAAGCTAGCACCTCGTTACGTGGGTCCATTCAAAGTGCTCGAGCGAATTGGGAAAGTGGCCTACAAGCTTGAACTACCCCAAGAACTCAGCAATATACATCCAACGTTTCATGTTTCAAATCTCAAGAAATGTCTTGCCGATGAAAATCTCCACATTCCGCTCGACGAAGTCCAGATTGATGAATCTATGCACTTTATTGAGAAACCTGTGGAAATTATGGATCGGGAAGTCAAACAACTCAAACGTAGCCGAATACCAATTGTCAAAGTTCGTTGGGAGTCTAAACGTGGACCAGAGTTCACCTGGGAACGTGAGGACAAAATGAAGTTCAAGTACCCTCAACTTTTCGATTCAGCCTCCTAGTGATTTAAAATTTCGGGACGAAATTTCCTAAAGCAGGGGAGACTGTAACATTGCTTATTTTTGTTAAATAAAGTTGACTTTTGTTCGATTACGTTGGTGCTAATAATAATACTAATAATAATAATAATAATAATAATAATAATAATAATAATAATAATAATAATAATAATGTTAATAGTAATAACAAAATAATAATAATAAGAATAATAATAACAATGGGTTATAAATATATATATATACATATATACATACATATATATATATATATATATATAAAGAACAATTATTATATAATCAAGTGCAGGGGGCATCATTGTAATTTATGAAACTTCAAAATAAACTTTTGTACATAAAATAATAACAAATGTAACCACAGGGACCAAAAGTGTAATTTTCTTTTAAAACTCATTCACCCCCGTCGACTTTCCCTCACCGCCGGCCACCCTCCGGCCTCGTCTCCGGCGAAGCTCAACGCAACCAAACACGCGGTTTTGACCAAAACCAACACTCCCGACACATTCACGTGGGAGATTCGAACTCGTGCCCAATAAACAATTCGAAAATTGAACGCATGCGATGAAGAATCTGTTCCATGCGTTGTCGGCTTCTTTTTCAGTCCGCAGATCGCACTACGAAGTTTTATAATCAAATTAACCCCGCATTTACAAACTTATCATCGTTTAAAACATTCCTGTGGATTCAATTTCATTTAAAACAAGCTTAAAACTCCCTTTCGAGCACCTCCTCGTTCGTGACCTGCAACTCATTTAACAACCCTTCTACGCTCGATTTTAACCACAAATGATAAAGGGATTTTAATCTCGATCATAATCCAAAGCTACCCACGAAATTAATTTGAAATCCATCAAGGTTTGATCATCAGTCGATTCCAACCTGTGCCGCGACCTGTTCTCGACCAGTTCAGCTTCAATTCGAACAACATTCGGGTAATTACATACACACACACACTCGTTTAATCATGGGAACAAAAGCCCCATGATTGCAGAAGCAATCAAAGTCGAATTCGGGTTCGATTTGGGTTGATTCAATCTAGGGTTCATATCAATTTGGGAATGGGTTGCTGTTGGTGTTTAAAACCAATTGGAACCCGAACCTAACGCGGTTGTGACCTTGGTTCACTGGTCCCTGCACCCATTGCAATCCATGAGGTCCCGGGTTCGACCCCGGGCCATCTCAACCATTTTTTTTGGGGCCTTTTAAGCCTCCAAAAATTATAAGAAAAATTGTAAAAATTATAAAAATATTTTTACAAACATCAAAAATTTTCAGAACAATTTAATTAATTACTGAAATTTATTTTTAACATTTTACCTATTTAATAAATGTTTTAAATAAATAAAATTACAAATAATACAAAATTATTTAAACAAAAGTGAACTTCTAATAATAATTTAACTTATTAAATTATTATTTGACACTATATTACTCTTGATTATTTCAAATAATCGTTATTATTGTTTTAATTATGATTAAATATAAAAAGTGATATATTTAAAATCATTTCAAATAACAAGTTCATTTCTTTTAGTTAGACAAATAATTAAATATTTTAATTAATTATCATATAATTAATTATATAAAATTAATTATTTGTTTTTCCACACTTTAACAATAAATCAAACGGTTACGCATAATGATACGTTTATTTTAAATTTTAAACATAATCGTTTTCAATGAATTCATTTTATTTATTTCGAGACATTCAAATTAAATAAATTAGTTTATTTAAACTACCATTCCAAAACTCAATAGGAATCCTAATACATTCCTAATTCTCAAATCATTATTATTCTAACTCGAGACACCGTTCCTTAGGTTAATCATAAGGAAATCGTAGGTGTCTAAACCTATCACATTCAATTACTCAAAATCCAATCTCATCAATCAAGTGAGTATTCATATCCCCTTTTATATCATTTCCTATTTGGGGGAAATCATGTGATACAATATATTCAATCATGATATTCTATTGTTGTTCCATTCTAAATTCAATTCAAGACAGGTTATGTTATTACTTGCAATTACGTGAACATGCTATGCTAAACTGGACGACAATAAAACCCTAATTCAATCAATCAACCAATCCTGGCAACAATGTAGATCTACTGGTTTGGATAACCCACCCCATATGAATAGTCGAGTGGTGATTGTGCCAGAGGCAGGAGTTAAACTATGGTGAATGTGTGGAGTCTATTATTTGCAAGTGTCAAGTCAAGGGGTTGTTATTGTGTCAGTTTATCTATATGTTTTACTATTGCAATATAAGTCTTAACGTTACCTTGTGAATTGGATTATTCTCAATCAATCAATCAATCTATATGTATATTCAAAACTATGACTACTCACCAGCTAATTCATTAGCTGACTTTATTTTCTCACATGATTTCAGGTTAAGCAAGATAGTGGACTTCTACCTGCTCATTTAAGACCCGGACTTAGTTAAAATAAAAGACAGTTACTATTTGTGGTTTCAATTGTTGTATTTGTGTATGTTGAACTTATATTATCATGTAATCTGATTTTAATATTATTTCCACTATTAGACAACCATGTGTTATGAACAATCAATCATTCCCTCGTCCGCTCCGATGATTCCGCCGTCGGTCGGGGTGTGACAAGAGACCAGTAAAACTAGTGGTTAACATGGCTATTAATTTGGTATCAGTAGATAGGGGTGACCCAATAGGTTAAGCCCTAAAGCAATCATTAGGGGGGGGGGGTTTCGTGACAACACTGCTGTCGGTCCCCTACGCTGTTTCACCCCCCAAACACGGCATGCCCACGCCATTTGAATCACCCCTATTCGGCTGTTAAACGAGTTGTTGGTTCTCCCACACCCCAATGACTATATTTCAAAAGAGAAAAAAAAATCATACACCATAAATACTAACTAATACTACAAATTTTACACACCGATTCATAAAAATCTCTTTTACTCACTGTCAACTTTACACAAATATCCTGTGACTGTGACATTTATTTTGTTTTCTTTTCATCCTCCTCGGATAGTTTCCAGCCCGTTGGGTTGGAATTTTATAGTTTCTTGCCGAACACGTCGACGAGACTGAACGTCCGAGAAGAAGATCTTGAAACGTGATCGTGTTAGGGCTAATAACGTTCTAAAGAACAACTACTTTTTGGAGAATCCAAAATAGAAAGGCGAGATGCTTAGAAATAGGTTTCGGTTACCTCGAGATTTATTTCTACGCATTGTTGAAGATACACACAAGAACTTTCCATTATTTAAAGAAGTGTTCGATGGGCAGTGTAAATAAAGTTTCACGCAAATATAAAAATGCACTTCAGCAATATGTCTACTCGCAACAGTTAATTCACCCGACACATACAACGAGTATTTTAGCTATGTCTACCAGGACTTCACGTGAATGCCTTTAATTATTTTGCAACGTTATTATTACTTTATACGTTGATGAATTTTTGCAAATGCCCACTAGCCATGACATTGCATTATTGTACGCTACACATCGATATAGACATGACCTTCCGGAAATGCTCGGTAGCACTAATTACACTCATTGGGAATGAAGAAATTGTCCAACTCGTTTGCGAGTACAATATCATCGAGGTGATCGTAATGGTCCAATAGTGATTCTCGAAACCGTGAGGTCACAAGATTTGTAGTTTTGGCATGCTTATTATGATGTAGTCGGTTCTAACAGCATTAATGTTCTCAATCAATAACCACTCTTCACGCCATAATTGAATGAAACCACCCTCATGTGTCCGTTTCATGTTAACGAGCATCAATATAAACACAGTTTTTATCTAGCTGATGGTATATATTCTTCTTGTCAACTTTTATGAATTCATATTCTTATCCAATTAGTACAAAGAAAAAAAATTAAAAAAAGGTCCACGAGTCTGCAAGAAAAGACGTTGAACAAGTTTTCGGTATTTTAAAAGCAAAAGGGGAAATAATTGCTCGACAGGCTAGAGCGATGAAGATATAAAAAAGAGATGTCAAATGTATGCGTACATTATATTCCACAATATGATCATAAAAAATGACGGTCCGACACATTCGAGATTCACCGACCAATCCATTTGAGAGAACGAATATACAATTTTAAAGTTGCGTGATGAGAACATATATTTTAGACCTAGATTCAATATCACGTGGATATCACAGTTTCGGCTTACGAATTCTATTAACGCTTCTGATTGTGTTTGTTTTTAACCTTAATTTTCACGGTTGTAAACTTAGACCTAAACAAGTTCACTCTGCAGTGGACGGTGGTTTGTAGAACCGGCGAACTCCTAAATCCACCGCACAATCGCCAAACACCCTTACTACTCTTTCTACTGCCAATGCTATAATCGGCATTCAGACTTCAAATCCTCCAACAATTTGATCCGTTTGTTTGCATCAGATGTTATCACTTTTCGTTAAGAAGCCCCTGCTCACCCTCACCGTCTTCACCATCATCCTATTGTTCGCCGTGATCTCTCTATCTCCTTCTTCAACCTTCTCGCAGATCTCTCTCAATTACGCCATGTAAGGCCATAGATCCTCCGTTGTTCTCGCTTTCAGTTGTTATATCGATTGCTGTAACTGATTTTGGATCAAATTGATCTTTCCGTACATTGAATTGCAGTGGGGAGTCCGAGATATGGAGTGCTAAGAGGATTCTGGAATGGAGACCTTGTAAATGGTGGCTTCAAGGACATCTCACTGGTCAGATTGTTTCACTAATTGTTATGGATTCTCCACTCATCTTAGAAGATAATTCCATATACTCTTTGAATATTAGATTGAATTACAGTGATTCTATCTCGAAATCTGTAATAGATTTTAGGTTTTCGTCTTATTACATGCGTAAATATTCATCGATAAGAACTAGAAAACTTTGAAGAAGTGATCTTCGTTATTGATCTTCTTTGCAAAAAGTTTTGCATAAGCTGAACTATTTCAGGATAACTACTTAAAAGGAGGCATATGTTTTGGGATACTACTAATTATACTGTTAGACAATTAGGTTTCTATTTGCCTGATTAATGCAAGTGGTAGAGTTTTCATATATGAGGTAAACTGTGTATAGTGTGTAAGTGATTTAGGGGTTTTGATTGAGTCGAATCTTTGAATCGCTTTCAATGCAGACAATTGCGTTTGGTTTTTTTTGTGTTGAAATGCTGCAGCTCTACCGGTTCAAAGTAATGGTTACATTCGAGTGGATTGTTATGGTGGCCTTAATCAAATGAGGAGGGATGTAAGTACTTCAGATATGTACAATCATTGCCATTATGTTGTTCAATTAGAAAGTTGGTCATTGCTTTGGAAGAATGTTTGAGTATCATAATATGATGTTTACTGCTTTGCAGCTATGTGATGGTGTTGGTGTTGCACGATTACTAAATGCAACTCTTGTTTTGCCAAAGTTTGAAGTGGCTGCATACTGGAATGAATCAAGGTACCTTATGTTGTTAACACGTAATTCTTCAATTAGAAGTAAGAATTGTTGACGTAGAACACCAAATTATCTTTTGTTGAAATCTTTATTTATTCAGACTTTTGAATCACTTGTAAAGATTTCAATGTAATGTTGTGTTCATATTCAGTGGATTTGCAGATGTATTTGATGTGGACTACTTCATTCAACAGCTGAAAGGATTTATTAATGTCGTCAAAGAATTACCTGCAGAAATTGCATCAAAAGAACCTGTTCGAGTAGATTGCAGTAAACGCAAAGGCCAATTTGATTATGTTGAGAGTGTCCTTCCCTCTCTATTGGAGCATCGTTATATTTCTATTACACCTGCAATGAGTCAAAGACGCGATAGGTATTTAAACACCTTCGGTTTCTTGACGTTAAAGAACAAAAATACTAGATGTATCAATTTTGAGCCACTCTTTTATGCATAGGTCGATTCAGGTTCAAAATCTTCATAACAGTTTCCTACATTGTTCTATTCTTTTATTTAGATTATTATTGTAGTAATATTGGATTTTGAACCATATTATTAAAACTTTAGAAATGGACAAAATGGTATTACTTTACATATTGATCAATCAAGGTAGTGAACCTGTTAGAAGTAAATCCTAATTGTGGTCATATGTGGAAGTTTAGGGGGGAGAATCGTCAAGAGTCTAAAGATAGCTTTGTTTTATTTAGTAAGTTTTAATTAGCTTTATTTAAGGTATTAGTATTCATGTTTTGGCTGTGAATAAGCTGTCATTCTAGCTGTGTTTGAGCTTTGATTTTATAGTAATTAAGGTTAGGAGTAGTATAAAAGATTGTCATTGTATAGAGTTTAAGGTGTGGTCTTTTGTTCTTCACATTTATAAAAAGAGTCGTGGTAGTTCCCACAAAATACGGAGTATTATCTTTGTTTTTTCTGGGCCAATATTCTAACAATTGGTATCAGAGCGAGACAATCAAAGAGACCTGTGTGGCGGTAAAAGGGATATCAAATAACAACCGAAGTCGTGGAGAACGAAGCCACCCGATCAGTTCTGTGATAGACTGACCGAAGAAGAACCTGTGACAGTTTTAAACCATCTGTGATAGATCCATTGAAGGGCTGCTGATTGAATGTTAAGGTTGTTGTGAGGTTCTGATCAAAGGGCTGTGTTTTCGGTAGCAATCAAACAGCAGACTAGATTTGTGAAGTGTTTTTTTCTATTGATGTTGAAAGATCAAAGGGCTGTGAAAACCAGTTGCGAGAAGCAATCAAAACAAGGTACTGATCTGTGACAGATCAATTGAAGACAGGTGAGGCAACAGCGTGGGGCATGCTGCTACGGAGCTCTATAACTGGATCCATCATCAATGGCATCAACCCCTAATCTCTCTTCTTCACCATCAACAACATCAATGACTCCTCTTCGTCTTTCCATCTCCCTCACTGTATCTTCTGCCACAACTCGAAGGCTCCGAGTCAACTCACTCCACCCCTTCTTCCCAAATCCCTAATCTTCCCCCCAATTCGCTTCCAAAACCCTTACCTACTCGCATTTTCCCCACTACTTGCCATTCCAAAACCACCGACCACCACCACCATGATCACCAGATTAACAGCCACGAGCATGATCATGATCATGATCATGGTCACGGTCACAGTCATCATCATCATCATCATCACCACCATAACGATGGTGAGTTCAAGCTTACGAAATCACAGCTTGCGTTTGCTGATTTCGCCAAGGCGATCAAGTGGACTCACCTTGCTGACTTCCTGAGGGAGCATTTGGAGCTCTGTTGTGTTTCCACTGCCTTGTTTTTAGCTGCTGCTGCGTGCCCTTATTTGGTTGCGAAGGCTTCTGTGAAGCCTGTTCAACATGTTTTAGCTCTCGTTGCTTTTCCTCTTGTTGGGGTAATTGTTTCTTTTTTAATTTCTTTACTAGAGAGCAGAGGCTTAACGATAAGTCGCTCTAAGACTAAATACATGCATTGTAACTTTAGTGGTGAGGCTGAAGAGGATACACAAATCACCATCCAGGGTATGACGGTACCACAGACGTCTACGTTCAAATACCTGGGCTCGTACGTACAGGAGGACGGAGAGATACACAACGATGTAGCTCACCGTGTGCAATCAGGATGGTGCAAGTGGAGAGCAGCATCAGGGATCCTGTGTGATAAGAGGTTCCCAAAAATTAAAGGGAAAACTTTACAGAGTGGCAGTACGTCCAGCTATGTTATACGGAACAGATTGTTGGCCATAAAGAAATCACACCAGAGACAAATAGAGGTCGCGGAAATGCGTATGCTGAGATGGATGTGTGGACACACAAGATTGGATCGAATAAGAAACGACGCGATTCGACGGATGCTGGAGGTGGCGTGTATCATAGATAAAATAAGAGAGGGAAGATTAAGATGGTTTGGGCACGTAAAGCGAAGGTCCATGGTAGCACCCGTTAGAGCAGTAGAGAACATCACCGTAGAGGGTAGGAGGAATAGAGGCCGACATAGGTTGACTTGGGACGAAATAATTAGGCGAGATATGGTAGACTTGCACCTCTCGAACACATGATCGAGGATAGGAGTGAGTGGAGACGTAGTATTAAAATTAAGGACTTCTAGCGGGACCAGTGGGTAGGAAGGGTAGACGTAGATCTTGGGTAGGAAGGGTAGACGTGGATCTGTTGCGGCCCACCTGTCTTCCTATTTCTGCCCTTATACGTGATTCTACCTGCTTATTTGATGCACACGCTTTCTATGTATTTAAGTGATTTATACCTGTGTGTTGTCTGACTTACTTTATGTTTGCGATTGCGACTGTTATTGGTTTTCGTTACCGAGTCGGGGGTCTCTTCGGAAGCAGTCTCTCTATCTCCCAAGATAGAGGAAAGACTCGCCGCCACCTATCCCTCCCAGACCCTGCTCTTGAGTGGGACTTACTGGGTATGTATGTTTGTTTGTTTGTTTTATGTGACACAACTGCAGTAGAAAAAGACCTGTGTGATTCAGGTTATGTCCGTGGAAGACGGACTTAGAGAGAAGGCGATTGTGTGAAGCAACGAACGAGGTGAAGAAAACTTGTGTGATACAAGTTACAAAGGTGTGATACCAGTGTGGAGAAGATGTTTAATCTGTGAAGGATTGAACCAAGTTTGCTGTGAAAGCATGTTCGAGAAGAACTAATTAGTGATTGATCAAAGTGGGAAAATGGTGATCCTGTGAAGAAACAAGAAACTGATCTGTGTGAAACAGTCTACGTTTTACTGCAGTATCTGTTTGAAACAGATTGGTTTATGCTGATTTGCTGCTGAAGTTTGTGAATCAGAGGATTTTTGCTACTGCCGTAGGAACTGTTTGTGCAGAAATGAGTTTTTGTGTGAAAAAAAAAGTGATCAGGTAGTTTAGAAAGAAATGACAGAAGGTGCAGGAGCAGCTGTTGTACCCCACCGAGAACCAAGCAATGTGACTTTGCAATGTCCAAAGTCAAAACCAAAGCATGAGGAGGCCAACTTAGTTTGTGAAGATGATGAGCCAACTCTACTTTAGAGAAGGAAGACCACATTAGGATTAAGGGGGTGATTGTTAGAAGTAAATCCTAATTATGGTCATATGTGGAAGTTTAGGGGGGAGAATCGTCAAGAGTCTAAAGATAGCTTTGTTTTATTTAGTAAGTTTTAATTAGCTTTATTTAAGGTACTAGTATTCATGTTTTGGCGGTGAATGAGTTGTCATTCCAGTTGTGTTTGAGCTGTGATTTTATAGAAATTAAGGTTAGGAGTAGTATAAAAAAATTGTCATTGGATAGAGTTTAAGGTGTGGTATTTTGTTCTTCACATTTATAAAAAGAGTCATGGTAGTTCATACGGAGTATTTTGTTTTTTCTGGGCCAATATTCTAACAAAACCAACAAAATAACACAAAATAGCAACCTGTGTTCAATTGTTACTGGTCATAGCATCAACTGGTAAATGCATGTTGCTATGATTGGTAAAAAGTTGGAAAGAATTGAACTTAGTTTGCTATTTTGTGTAACTTTATAATGGAAAATGATATATTCTCCTCATTGTGTCTAACCATCTCCCTCCTAATAATCTAATGGTGACTTATGGCAAAATCAAGAGAATAAAAGAGGACAAAGAAAAAGTGTGGACACCTGCCACAAATTCACCCTCATATTCTTAGAATGATGACTTGAGCTTAATGAGTAGTAGGATATATCATTTATTATTTACAATAAAAAAAGACGTTATCTTCTTGTTGTCTTTTGCAATCATAATTATTACATTAAGACCCACTTATGATACACCTTTTGACGCAAGTGGGACTTGAAGCCACAACCTCTGGTTTCCAGGCCACCTTGATACCGCTAGGCCAAAGGCATGTACAAATTAGTGACGTGGATCTTTTTTTATTTGTACTAAAATGACCGTTTTAACCTGTTACGCAGCTCCCCCCCAGTCCCCACACACCCTTCTCAAATATTTGATCTTTATACTTATGAAATCTTGCAGGTTTCCACTCTATGCAAAGGCTGCCCTTTGCCAAGCATGTTACAGTGCCTTGCGCCTAACAGCTGTTCTGGAGAAAAAAAGCAATGAGCTTCTAGAAGCCATACCCAAACCCTTTCTATCTCTTCACCTTCGTTTTGAGCCTGATATGGTAGCCTATAGTCAATGTGAATATAATGGGCTTTCACAGGCCTCTATGGAAGCTATAGAAGCTGCACGTGGGGACCGAAAACCATGGACTGGTGAAACAGCCCGTCTTTGGAGAAACCGAGGAAAATGTCCACTTACTCCAAATGAAACCGCTTTCATTCTTCAATCCCTTTTAATCCCGAAAAACACAAATATCTATTTAGCAGCAGGAGATGGAATTATGGAGTTGGAAGGGTTAACCTCTGTTTACATAAACGTTGTTACAAAATCATCTCTTTTGAGTGGTGAGGATTTTAAGAACATGCATGGGAACACAAAAGCTGCATTGGATTATTACGTGTCGATTAACAGTGACGCTTATGTAGCGACTTACTTCGGTAATATGGATAAGATGGTGGCAGCAATGAGAGCTTATAAGGGGTTGTATAAAACTTTATTTTTAAACAGGAAGGATTATGCAGATTTTACTAGTCAGGGACTAAAAGGGAAAGAGTTGATGGAAGCGCTTAGAAGGGCTCATAAAGATGATTTTGTAATGGGTAGAGGTTCTGCCTTGCCTGATTGCTTCTGTGACTTCAAATTGTAATTTTGATGTTGTATACGACTTTTGGTATCTGTTTCATTTATTTATTTATTTTATTTTAGGGCATTTGTATTAGATATGAAGTCATGGGTTAGTGATGATTTGGTTATAGTTGACCTAGTAACTTACAAGCTTTTTTCATGGTACCTGAGTCATAAGACATTGATTACCAGATTCCTTGGTTTCTTTTACCATACAATGAAGATTTCTTTAGCAAGTCATAAGTTGGACTAGGCGTTGCTACTCTAAAATCCTATATTTAACCTATACATAATCTATTTGTAAAATCCCTAGATTGGAAAGGCTGTGGTCACGACTCAATTTGTTATGAACATGCACAAGTCAGATTCGGCTTCAAACTACTAAGCCGACTGAAGATAACCAACTGAAAATGGCTGGGTCATGGTGGGCTGGTTCTTGGTCTCTAGTTACCCCTTTTTTTCTGGTTTCTGATCTGATCCATACATGTCCAGTTATGAACCCATACACAATCCTAGGTTCAAAACAAGGACTAAACTGGTCTTCTAACTTTTTGTCAATTTTCTTGTTGGGATGACTTCACCTGGTTCTAGTTATGATCCCCCACGCATCAAACCACTCAAAGGTCGGACAACCTGGTTATCGAAAAACGTCCAGACAAATACATAATTACATATTGTTTTCTAGTTTAAGATCAAGCGGTTTAAACTTTGAATTTCATTATTTATTTTCTTTGAAGCATTTCATCATACAATATGTGTGCAGTTTTCAAACATCCACGTTTTACAAGCAAAGACATTTTGAATCCAAATGTGTTGTATGCTTGAACTACAAATGATAGAATTCAATAGCTTACTGTGTATACTTTATTCATCTCCTCCCACACCCAAACACATACCCCAAAGGCTTGGCTTTACTTTACTTCAGACGCTGGTTCAACCTTCGGTCGAAAATGGCAATCAGATCATTCACCCGGAGAACGAAAACTGCATATCATCTCTTCAGCAAATCTCTTGTTTCTCCAACCCCAAATCCTCAACTCCATTCACTTCATCATTCCCTTCATCACCCACTCATCAAACCCTTTTCGTCTCAATCACACCCCTCACCTTCTTCACCACAACTGATCAATGACATCTCTCGCATCCTCAGCGACTACCGGAGTCCTCGACACGACATCGTTTCAGCTCTCACTCCCTTCGCATCCCACATAACCACCGACTTGGTCGAACAAATCCTCAAACGTTGCAACAATCTTGGCTTTTCTGCTCACAGGTTCTTCATTGGGCTAAAACCTTACCTGGGTTTGTTCACAGTAAAGATAGCTTCCACATTCTCATTGACATTTTGGGTAGAAGCAAACAGTTCCCATTGATTTGGGATTTCCTCGGTGAAATGAAAGAATCTCAATCTTGTGAAATAACCTCTGCAATTTTCTGGGTGATTTTTAGTGCTTACAGTAGAGCTAATTTACCTTCTGATGCGATTAGAGCTTTTAATAACATGGTTGATTACGGGGTAAACCCCAGTGTTGATGATCTTGATCAGCTTTTGTATGTGCTTTGTAAGAGGAGGCATGTGAGGGATGCCCAATTGTTCTTTGATAGAATCAAGCATGAGTTTAATCCAACTGTGAAAACTTACAGCATTTTGGTCAGAGGTTGGGGCTACATTGGAGAATCTAAAGAAGCCCAGATGGTGTTTGATGAAATGCTTGTGAGAGGATGTAGTGTGGATTTACATGCTTATAACAGTATATTGGAGTCGTTGTGTAAAGGCGGGAATGTAGACGAAGCCCATAGGTTATTCCGCGGTATGAGGTCTAAAGGGCTCGAGCCTGATGCCTTCACTTATTCCATATTCATTCATGCTGCTTGTGAAGCGAACGATATCCATTCTGCATTTCGAGTTCTTGACAGGATGAAACGATATAATCTTGTGCCTAATGTGTTTACTTACAACTCCATTATTAATAGACTTTGTAAAAACGATAAAGTTGATGAAGCGTACCAACTGTTAGATGAAATGCTCGACAGAAAAGTGAAACCAAACGTGTGGAGCTACAATGCTATCTTGGCTTTCCATTGCAACAGGTTAGAAGTTAACATGGCTACTAAATTGCTATCGAGGATGGATCAAGATTCGTGTGAACCTGATCGGCACACATACAACATGTTGCTAAAGATGTTGATTCGGGTAGGGCGGTTCGACAGGGTCACAAAGCTATGGGAGAAGATGGAGTCGAGCGGTTTCCATCCATCAGCTTCAACATATGCAGTCATGATTCATGGGCTTTGTAGGAAGAAAGGGAAACTAGAGGATGCATGCAGGTATTTTGAGATGATGGTTGATGATGGCATACCGCCATACTCTTCGACTTGTGAACTTCTGAGGAATAAAATTATAGGATTAGGGTTTGCAGAGCAAGTGGAAATTCTTGCTGATAAAATGGAGAGAAGCACTAGCTGTACTATACAAGATCTTTCTTGCATTATGAGAGGCAATAGAAGAACATAAAGTTGATAAAAGAAGAAGATAGCTCAGAAGAGAGTGACTATTGACACTAGAAAGAAATTCTGGTTAATGTTTTTTTTGAATCTTTAAAGTTTATTTATTTTTCTCTTCTTCATTATGTCAATTTATAGATATATTAGATGAAATTGATCATGGAAAATATATAAAACAATTTTGTATTACTAGTAGTTAGTTTACAGCATTGATATACAATGTAAAATCATCTAATTTCATTCTTTCTAGCTAACTGAAACTTTATGATGTTTGGACTTACAATCATCAATCAACATCTGCAAAATCAAAGAAGCTTCAGAAATCGCTCCTTTTGGAACATATTGATCAAAAATCAACAAATACTTTACAGCAACAGAAAGTTCTGATTCATTCATATTGCAAGAAATCATAGTGTTCCATTCTTTTGCCTTCCCTTCTAAGCAAATACCATATAACAAAGCAGCAAAGACAATAGGAGAGTCCCGAATCCCCTTTTTGTCACTCAACTGCAAAGAAATACTGAGCATTCTGTGAAGACAAAGGCAGGCAACAATAGCACTGTATGCAGCAAGTCTTGCACCCCAACCATCTGATATCATCCTGCTGTTGATATCCAAAAATATCGAGTTTTTTGCCTCGTGATGTTTCTGGTAAGACTTTGAGAAACCGTCCACCAAATGATGGAAAGTAACATCATTCGGGTTGCATTTGTTCTTTAACATTTGTTCAAAGAAAGAAGCTGCTTTTTCTACTTTTCCATTTTTGCAATAGCTTTGTATTAATATACTGTAAGTAACAACATTAGGCATCACCCCATGAAATTTCATCTCCTTTAGTACTTTCTCAGCACCAAGATTATCTCCTCTTTGAAAGAATCCATTTATCAGGGAAGTATAAGTAACCACATTTGGCTTACAGTTTTTTTTCACCATACGATTAAAAATTACCAAGGCACCATCAATATCATGTTGTTTTACGTACCCGTCTATAATTGTAGAATAACTAAACTCATCTGGTGAAATATGTGATTTAATCATCTTTTTGACACAAGAAACTGCTTCTTTTAAATTCCCATTTTTGCAGTAACCCTTAATCATCGCATTATACACGACAACATCAAGATTCAGACCTTGCATTGCAAGCTCAAAGAGCTTCTTGGCCTCATCAAGCTCTTGATGTCTAATAAATCCATCGATTAGTGTTGCATAAACGAATTTATCAGGTGAAATGGTTTGATCAAGCATCTTAGAAAGCAACTTCTTGGCAGCAGGAAGCTTACCTTTTTTGCACAGTCCATTAATCAGAACATTATATACGCCTGCATCAGGGAATACTCCTCTTTCTGTCATCTTTTCCAAGATCATTATTGCAGTTTCAATCTCGCCTAAATTTACAATTCCATGAATAAGAGAATTATATGTTAACAGGTCAGGTTTTTCTCCATTATCAACCATCTTAACAAACAAATCTAAGGCCTTGTTAGCATCGTTCTGTCTGCAGTACGCGTTTAACAGGGGCGTGTAAGTTAACTTATTGGGCCTTAGTCCTCTTCTTGCAGCCTGTTCTACAAGTTGCTCAGCTTCTTTAACCTTCCCATGCCTACAAGAATCATATATCAAAATGTTATATGTGATTATATCTGGTGCACAACCGATCTCAATCATATTTTTCAACATTTCAACTGCCTTTGTCTTGTGACCATGACGACATTGAGCATCAATAATGGTGTTATAAACTTGAACATTTATCACCAAACCCCTTGACTTCATTTCGTTCATAAGTCTATCTACAAGACCAAAATTCCCTTCCTTGCAAAGACCATTTATCATTGCTCCATATGTCTCAACAGCAGGCAAAAAGCCCTTCAATTTAAGCTCTTTAAATAATAAAAATGCTTTCTTAACATCACCTTTCTTGCAATAACCATCAATGAGGATATTATAGAAAACAATGTTGGGTATACAACCTTGCCCCCATCTATCAACAATCAACTTTCTAGCCTCTTCAACCTTTCCTTTCTTACAAAGCGCGTTAACCATTATACATGTGCTATAATTATCAGCACAACAATCAGTTCCAATACCATCATTTCTCTTAAGCATTTCATCATACACCTGGTGTGCAGTTTCCAAACGACCATTTCTCACAAGCCCAGCCAATAAAGAATTACAAGCAAACACATTCGGAACACTGTTGTATGTCTGCACCGCAAAAGTATAATATTCAAGAGCTTTATCGATCAACCCACATTCCGAATAAGCTTGAACTAAAACACCTAAAGCATCATGGGTGGGCTGTTCATTCTCACATTTCATACGAACGAATACAGAATCAATCTCAAGAAAAGCTTTTGACTTGGCTAACAGCTTTAAAAGAGAAGAATAAGCAACCCCATCAAGAGGGCATCCATAGGGTCGCTTAGAAATCCAATCAAGAAACTTCAGGCCTGATTCGACGTCGCGAATTTTGTCGAACACTTGGTGGGCAACATCTGAAGGGACGATTTGTTCTTCAGAGAGTCGAGTTTCGATTGTTTCTTCCCAATTGGCGTTTTGGGCTCTGAGAATGTCGCAGAGTTGGTTGACGATTTTCTTGATTTGAGGTGAGATTTTGGTAGGTGATTGGGGGTTGCGACTGTTGCGGGGGGTGATGCGAGAGAGGAGAGTTTTCGACATACGAAGAACGTTTGATCATTTACACGATGGTCATAATATAAACCGAAAACAGGTGAAAGTGTTGGTCACTTGACGTCCAACTTGGTTTATATTTTGAGACGATTGACTAAGGGTTGTGTTAGTTGTATGTGAACGAATAAGTAGTATTGAATGATTAAGAAGTCTGATTGGTTAAGTGCAGAACAAATAAATGATTGTTTGATTGTATCTGTAAAGGCGTGTGCAGAATGACTTTTTTACTTATTTGAACAATCATCAACATTAACATTCAAGTATTCAACATTAACATTCAAGTATTCAACATTAACATTCAAGTATTCAACATTAACATTCAAGTATTCAACATTAACATTCAAGTATTCAACAATCATCACTAGAATCAAACACTCGTTCAATTGCATGTCAAAAATTCAAAACTGGGAACAAATGAACTCAAATCAATTGCTACGTATCCTTGAACTGCACCTTCAATTGCACCTTCAAATGAACTCAAATCATAACAATCATCGCTTTTATTTCCTTCATCAACTGCACCATCAAACTGCAATCAACGAGAAATTGATCAACCCTACATGACCTTAATTGAATACACACAAGGAGTTTGATCAAAGGCAAACGGTAGGGGTGTTGGGTTGGCGACAGAAGAAGTAGAAATTGATCAACCCTAAAGAGTTTAATCGACAAACACGAAGCTGATAAGCAGAAGACACAGTTCTGAAGGAGTGTGGTGTGACACCCGAGTTCTTCAGGTTACCATCGCCTTGTTACCTAACCTCTCTTCAAATTTTTTTATATATAATTACTTAATTCTAATAAAAATAATAATAATTGTTATTATTACTAGTTAACTCTAACTTAACTAAAAGAATTTAAAATTTACTAAAACTAACTAATACACAAATCGTAAAGTTTGTTAATGGGAGGGGCCATAGTGTAATTTTGGCTAAACCAAATCACATATAAACGAATCACCGACCCTTCTCTTCGATTCAACCTTAAAACCATAAAAATCATTCTCCAACTTTCTGTCGTCAACCTCCAGCAACCTCATCTGCGGTTTCTTACTTCCGGCGGCCCTCTTCCACCGTAACATCCCCTCCGTTTTGCTCGACGATCGTAACTACTATACTCGCATGGTGAATCGCAGTCCCTCGTCAATCGACACACGCACCCGCTCCTCTCCGTGCAAGTTCCATTGCTTTTCGTGGGTAATTTGGTACGTATCATCTCGTTATTCCCGTTCGGTACATTATGGTTTCGGTTACGGTTTCGTTCAACACTGGTCGGGTACCTTATGGTCGAGCGGTTGTGGTGTACCCGAGTTCGTGGGTGTTTTCTGTGTGTTCTTTCTGCCGTGAGTATGAACGCACGGCTGTAGCGTACCTGTGGTTTGGGTTCTGCGTGATTGTTTGGGTTGTAAGTATGCATGTATGTATAGATGTGTGATGTATATTGGTGATTGAGGGATTGTTTAACTTTGGATTTTCTTTTTGGCAGTATATTATGATTCTGCATATATGTGTGTATGTTTTTAATGAGTAGGTGTCATGTGTGTATGGTGTGTGTGTATGTCCGAGTAAGTAGGATGTGTGTGTGCGTGCGTTTCTTTCCTTTCTTTTGTGCTTATGGTATGTATATATGTGTGGGGTGGGTTGTGAAAGTATTGTGTATGGGGTTGTATGTATATAAATATGCCAGAGAGATTGGGGTTGCACAGTGGAATGTGAGGGCACATTTTGATATTATATATGCAGCCATTATGGGTGGGTGATAACTATGTGAATGTCTCTGTGTGTGTTAGTCCATATATATGCATATTTATATGTATGATGTGCGAAGGGTATATACATGCAAATATATGGATTCTAGTGTACTACATGGTTTTTATTATTATTATTATTATTATTGTTATTATTATTATTATTATTGTTATTATTATTGTTATTATTATTGTTATTATTATTGTTATTATTATTGTTATTATTATTGTTATTATTATTGTTATTATTATTGTTATTATTATTGTTATTATTATTGTTATTATTATTGTTATTATTATTGTTATTTTATTGTTATTATTATTGTTATTATTATGTTATTATATGGTTATTATTAGTTATTATTATTGTATTATTATTGTTATTATTATTGTTATTATTATTGTATTATTATTGTATTATTATTGTTATTATTATTGTTATTATTATTGTTATTATTATTGTTATTATTATTGTTATTATTATTGTTATTATTATGTTATTATTATTGTTATTATTATGTTATTATTATTGTTATTATTATTGTTATTATTATTGTTATTATTTGTTATTATTATTGTTATTATGTTTTTTATTGTTTATTATTATTGTTATTATTATTGTTATTATTATTGTTATTATTATTGTTATTATTATTGTTATATTTTGTTATTATTATTGTTATTATTATTGTTATTATTATTGTTATTATTATTGTTATTATTTGTTATTATTGTTATTATTATGTTATATTATTGTTATTATTATTGTTATTATTATTGTTATTATTATTGTTATTATTATTGTTTTATTATTGTTATTATTATTGTTATATTATTGTTATTATTATGTTATTATTATTGTTATTATATTGTTATTATTATGTTATTATTATTGTTTTATTATTGTTATATTATGTTATTATATGTTATTATTATTGTTATTATTATTGTTATTATTATTGTTATTATTATTGTTATTATTATTGTTATTATTATTGTTATTATTATTGTATTATTATTTATTTTGTTTATTATTATGTTATTATTGTTATTATTGTTTATATTGTTTATTATTGTTATTATTATTGTTATATTATTGTTATTATTATTGTTATATTATTGTTATTATTATTGTTATTATTATTGTTATATTATTGTTATTATTATTGTTATTATTGTTATTATTATGTTATATTTGTTATTATTATTGTTATTATTATTGTATTATTATTGTTATTATTGTTTATTATTATTGTTATTATTATTGTATTATTAGTTTATTATTGTTATTATTATTGTTATTATTATTGTTATATTATGTTATTATTATTGTATTATTATTGTTATTATTATTGTATTATTATGTATTATTATTTATTATATTGTATTATTATGTTATTATTATGTTATTATTATTGTATATATTGTTATTATTATGTTTTTATTATTGTTATTTATTGTATTATTATTGTTATTATATTGTTATTATTATGTTATATTATGTATTATTATTGTTATTATTATTGTTATTATTATTGTTATTATTATTGTTATTATTATGTATTATTTTATTTGTATTATTTTGTTATTTTATGTTATTATTATTGTTATATTATTGTTATTATTATTGTTATTATTATTGTTATTATTATTGTTATTATATTGTATTATTATGTTATTATATTGTTATTATTATTGTTATTATTATTGTTATATTTTGTTATTATTATTGGTATTATTATTGTGTTATTATTATTGTATATTATTGTTATTATTATTGTTTAGTATTATTGTTATTATTATTGTTATTATTATTGTTATATTATGTATTATTATGTATATTATTGTTATTATTATTGTATTATTATTGTATTATTATTGTTTATTATTGTTATTATTATTGTGTTATTTATTGTTATTATTATTGTATTATTATTGTTATTATTATTGTTATTATTATTGTTATATTATTGTTATTATTTATTATTATGTTATTATTATTGTTATTATTATTGTTATTATTATTGTTATTATTATTGTTATTATTATTGTTATTATTATTGTTATTATTATTGTTATTATTGGTTATTATTATTGTTATTATTATTGTTATTATTATTGTTATTATTATTGTATTATTATTTGTTATTATGGTTATATTATTGTTATATTATTGTTATTATTATGTTATTATTATTGTTATTATATTGTTATTATTATTGTTATTATTATGTTATTATTATTGTTATTTTTTTATTTTTATTATTATTGTTATTATTATGTTATTATTATTGTTATATTATTGTTATTATTATTATTGTTATTTATTATTGTTATTATTATTGTTATATATTGTTATTATTATTGTTATTATTATTGTTATTATTATTGTTATATTATGTTTTATTAGTTATTATTATTGTTATATATTGTTATTATTATTGTTATTATTGGTTATTATTATTGTATTATTATTGTTATATTATGTTATTATTATGTTATTATATATGTTATATTATTGTTATTATTATTGTTATCTATATTGTATATTATTATTGTTATTATTATTGTTATTATTATTGTTATTATATTGTTATATGTTATTATTATTGTTATTATTATTGTTATTATATTGGTTATATGGTTATTATTATTGTTATTATTATTGTTATTATTATTGTTATTATTATGTTATATTATGTATTATTATTGTTATTATTATGTTATTATTCTGGTTATTATATGTTATTATTATGTTATTATTATTGTTATTATTTATGTTTATTATTGTTATTATTATTGTTATTATTATTGTTATTATATTGTTATTATTATTGTTATTATTATGTATTAATTGTATTATTATTGTTATTATTATTGTTATATTATTAGTATATTATATGTTGTTATTATTATTGTTATATTGTTATTATATTGTTATTATTATTGTTATTATTATTGTTATTATTATTGTTATATGTTATTATTATTGTTATTATTATTGTTATTATTATGTTATTATATATGTTATTGGATGCATAGTATGTATGTAGAAAGTGCACACGTATGTGAAATAATTTAAAGAGTAAATTACGCTTTTCGTCCCTGTGGTTGTGGGTTATAACATTTTCATCAAATAGTTAAAAAACGTCGGGTTTAACTATTGTGGTTTAAAATCGGTCACAATTAAGTCCAGGACACTAACCCCCATCCATTTTTCCGTTAAGTGTATGTAAAAAGACAAAAATACCCTTGGACTTAAACTGTTACTTCAATATCTATGTATAATATTAATAATATATAATATATATACACACACTCACTCACTCTATCTCTATTCTCTCTCTCTCTCTCTCTTCAATATCTATATCTGTATCACGTCCGCCACACCACCACCCCACAGCCACCATCGCAGCCTCACAGCCACCGTCACCGCATCGCAACCACCACCTCGGACCGCGAACCACCACAAAGCCGTCAACCATGAAGCACTACAAAGCGGCCACCACCACCGGTCTCCGCCTCCCACCGCCGGTCTCCGCCTCCCACCGCCGGTCTACCCTCCCACCGCCGTTCTCCGCCTCCCACCGCCGGTCTCCGCCTCCCACCGTTGGCCACCATCTCTCTCTCTCTCTCTATACACGCAACATCAGAGACTACCAAACGAAGATGCATCTTAGGTTGTAGACGGATTTGAGAAGCATCACACAGATCACCACCTGAAAATCACGAACCGGACCTTTAATCAGGGCGTCGATTGAGGGTGTACGAATGTGAAGGGGTTTAGGGTTTGAATCTGGAAGATGGAGATTTGAATTTAGGATTCAAAATTGGTTGGGTTGTGGTTAGGGTTTCTAATTTTTTTTGGTTCTGATGTATGTGGTGATGGTGTGATATTGGTTGTGTTGGTGCTATGGTTGTGCCGGTCAGATCATGAAGGAACTCGGATGGTGGTGGCGGTCGTTGGTTTGATTTAGGCTTGATTTCGGGGGCAGTGGTGTTGTTGTGGTGGTGGTGGTGTGGGTGGTGGCTGTGGTGTTATGGTGGTGGTGGAGACGAGGGTGGTGTTGTGGTGGTGGTGATGTGTGGTGGTAGCAGTGGTTTTATGCTGGTGGTGTGGGTGGTGTTGTGGTGGCAGTGGTGATAGTGGTGGTGTGGGGGTGGCGGGGGTGGCGGCGGTGGTGGTGTGGTGGCAGTGGGGTGGTCATGGTGGTGGTGTTATGGTGGAGGTGGTGGTGCTGGCCGTTGGTTTTTAAGATAGTACAAACATATATACATATATATATATATGTATATATATATGTGTGTGTGTGTATGTGTGTGTGTGATGGTGGTGGTCTGATAATGCTGGGGGGGGTTGGGGTGTGATGGTATGGTGATTAATTTAAGAGTAACAATTTTAATCCAAGGGCATTATCGTCTTTATTAAAATATTTAACGGTGACATTGGATGGAGTTAACGGTTTGGACTTGATTGTGACAAATCTCAAACCATGGTGGTTAAATCGGGCGTTTTAAACTATTGGATGAAAATGGTTATAACCACCAAACCACAGGGACGAAAAGCGTAATTTACTCAAATTTAAATGTAGTGGGTCATGCATATATACAAAAATTATGGGATTTGGCAGTAGCATGTATGTGTTTGCATATGGTTGTATGCATGGTGTTTGGGTGTTGGTTGTATGCAGTTGAATATGGGGTGCATTATATTTTGTGGCATGATTTGCTTGGCATGTGCATAATACATATATATATATATGGTGTGTGAAATATATATATAGTATGGGTTATAATATATGGTGTGTGGATAAAATATATATTATGTATTATAGAATATTATATGTGTGTTTTCCTTGGTCGTCGTGCATGAGTGTTGTGTGTGTCCGTGTGTGAATGGGAACTTCAATAACCGTTACCGTGACCGAACCGTGAATGCAAAACCGTACGATCTGGTATTAATATTAATATCTAATATTAATTATAAAAATGTATATTTTAGGTTATTCGGGGATCTAATCGTTTGTGCTTTCATTTATTCGTTGCTGTGCATTTAAGGTGAGTTCTCAGCCCCGCTTTTAACTATTTCTTGGGTGAAAGAAACGTGGGAAATAAATCCATTTCATTGATCAGTATTACTGTAATATCACTTGTTTACTAGTGTGATACCACTTAAGTCCTCATTCTCGAACCGTTAATGTATGTAGTATAGCGAGGTAATTCTGAGTAGATCTACTGGGTTTGACAAACCCCACCCGGGCTAGTCGCGCTAGCACAACGTTCGTTAAACGGGTGTTTAATTGACCTAATTTATGTTGCTATGACCTGGTATTCACAGCGCGCGTTCATTTACATTGTCAGCTTCGGTTGTGAACTTCATACACTTAGTAACTGGTTAAGTAGACTAGCTATCTACTGATTACTTTGTTTACTGTATCGGTTTACTTTATGTTCTGTTTATCAAAACATGTGAACTCACCAATCTTGTGTTGACACTTTAGCATGTTTCTTTCAGGTTCACAAGATGCGCACGCTTAGGAGCATTTCATTCATGCATTTATCATCTCACGTGACTTATTTAACATTCTTCGAATAAATTTCATTTATTCGGTTTGCGCGTGTTGCGCCATTTAAACAATTAAGATTTACTATGCTTCCGCAACTTCTGTTATGTTTATGTTAAAAACTTAGTCTTTGGTAATATCAAACTTTAAAAATTAAATTATATTTTATAAATAACGTGTCGTTTGGTGTAATTAGTGACTGAGATCCTGGAAGTCACACGCCTAATGGTAACACCCCGTTTGTAGAAATTGAGGGTGTGACATGTAGGGGTGTTGGGTCGGCGACGAACGGGAGGCGGCGAATGAGAGGCGGTGATAGGGAGGCGGTGAACGGTGGTCGAGGAAAGGTTGCTGGCGGCGGTGGAAGCCAACGGTGGCAGGCGACGGGGAGATGGGTGGGGGTCGATGGTTATGAGAAATAGGGCGGGGGTTGATGCTTTTGGGTGATGTTAAGGGGTGGATGGGTAATAATTCCATTCAACACTCCCCCGTTACTTAACCATTCAGTGCTGAATGATCCAATTAAAATGTTTTTTTTTCTGAAACAAACACATATAATTCTTACCGGTTCGGAAATAGTCTCTTAATGGTCTAATTAAAAGGCTACCAAACAACCCCTAAAAGTTTAACATGGTTAATCTAAATTTTGAGATGGAATATTGATATGTTGTGTTACTAGATAATTACTTTTAAAACTACAATCATTATATATATATATATATATATATATATATAAATAGGTTTATGTATATTTATAAATAATAATTATTTTTTTCTTTTCATAATTTATAATTTAAATGCTTTTTATTATATATAATAATTTCATTAACATGTTATCTATAACATATATTAGAATATACATATATAATATTATGTAGTTTTTGTATTTTAACCCGTGTTTATAAAGAAAACCAAATTAAAAAAAACAAGAATAGCACAATAAATTAAAATAAATGGTCAAATTAAA
The DNA here is from genome assembly GCA_024085815.1 of Flaveria linearis. Lineage (NCBI taxonomy): Eukaryota > Viridiplantae > Streptophyta > Magnoliopsida > Asterales > Asteraceae > Flaveria > Flaveria linearis. The sequence goes on from CM044002.1 coordinate 3,835,692, forward strand.
TTTAATCAAAACATTACTCGTATAGAGAGGGTTTTACCCTAACGCTATGTTCTCGAATTTACTGAACAAGAGATACTTACAAAAGAAAAAAAAAAAAACTATTTTTTTATCTATTTTTTTATTTCTCTCCACTTTCTTCCTATTTGAAAAAAAATGATTTTAGCTTTTATTTTACTTTATTTTTCTTCTTTTTTATTCTTAAATGCACTCGGTAACATAAGTTTATTACTTTTCTTGTATTAAAAAAAACTCTAGAACACGACTAATTTTTTGTTTCCGTTCATTTTTCTTATTTTCACTTTTTAAATAAACTTGGAAAGATAGTGTAAGTGAAAATAATTTATGTATTTAATTTTGTAACCGGAATTTACCACAATCAAAACCCTGGATTTACTTGCCTTCTTTATCAGCCGGGTGTAACAAACTACCGTCGATTTCGGGATCTCCGGATCCCCTCACAAAGATACCAACTACTCCATTACATTACAAAAATCAAACCCCCACAAATCTCAAAGTCTCAAACTATTACATTCTCTCTCACACCATTGTGCTATTGTTCCTCCATCAACGATCGCTACTGCCGACATTACATAGTTCTACAACCGGTAACAGTCGAAATACTTTTGATCTTCATGCGGTGTACGGGTGGGTTTGGGTCTAGTTTAAGAGAGAAGTTTCACAACTAAGATGTGCTTGGTAGCTTTTAATGGTTATTAATAAGTTACCTTTTAATAATTTATAATCTTTGAATGGTTATTGACACGAGAATTAGACGGAAAACTCAGATAGCGTCAAACCAATTGGATTTATGCCAGGACGCTCTATAACAGAAGCCATACACGCCATAAGGAGGATAATGGAGAAATACAGAGAAAAGAAAAGGGACCTATGGTATTCATCGACCTAGAAAAGGCCTATGACAGTATTCCGCGTCAACTAATTTGGGAAAGTCTACAACTTAGAAGGGTACCAGAGAGGTATATCAAAATAATCAAGGATATGTATGATGGGGCAAAAACGTGTGTGCGAGCCCCGATCGGAGACACGGACTCATTCACAGTGGAAGTGGGACTCCACCAAGGATCGGCACTGAGTCCATTTCTCTCACAATAGTATTGGATGAGATGACAAGTCTATACGGCAGCCAGTTCCGTGGTGCATGCTCTTTGCGGATGATATTGTCTTAATATCAGAATCTAAAATGGTGCTGAACGACAGGCTAGAACAGTGGAGAGCAGCACTAGAGCGCAAAGGTTTAAGGATAAGTCGCTCTAAGACAGAATACATGCATTGTAACTTTAGTGGTGAGGGGGAAGAGGACACTCAAATTAGTATTCAGGGTATGGCGGTCCCACAAACGTCTACGTTCAAATACCTGGGCTCGTACCTACAGGAGGACGGAGAGATACACAGCGATGTAGCGCATCGTGTTCAAGCAGGATGGTGCAAGTGGAGAGCAGCATCAGGGATCCTATGTGATAAGAGGTTTCCAGCAAAACTAAAGGGAAGCTATACCGAGTGGCAGTACGCCAGCTATGTTATATGGAACAGACTGCTGGGCCATAAAGAAATCGCACGAGAAACAAATAGAGGTAGCGGAAATGCGAATGCTGAGGTGGATGTGTGGCAACACAAGACTGGATCGGATAAGAAACAAAGTGTTTCGACAGAAGCTAGAAGTGGCTTGTATCGTAGATAAAATACGAGAGGGAAGATTAGGATGGTTTGGGCATGTCAAGAGGAGACCAACGGCGGCACCAGTTAGAGCAGTAGAGAACATCATCTTAGAGGGTAGGAGGAGTAGAGGAAGACCTAGATTGACTTGGGATGAGGTAATTAGGCGAGATATGATACATTTGCACCTCTCTGAGTACATGATCGAGGATAGGAGTGAGTGGAGGCGTAGAATTAAAATTAAGGACTTTTAGTGGGACCTATACGCAGGTAGGGTATTTGAAGTCTTCTTGCGAGGCCTGATGTGTACGTAGTCCATATATGCCCTCTATCGGTGATTCTACATGCTCCTCTGATATATGTTTTTTGTCTTTCTCTAATTCTTTAGTTGTTATATTTGTGTATGCTGTTTGATATATGTTGTATGATTTATTTTATGATGTCTTGCTATCGTTGGCTTTTGCTATCGAGTCGGGGGTCTCTTTGGAAGCGGTCTCTCTACCTAACAAGATAGAGGAAAGACTCGCCTACACCTACCCTCCCCAGACCCTGCTCTTGAGTGGGATATACTGGGTTTGTTTGTTTGTTTGTTTGTTTAATCTTTGAATGGTTAAGAGGTAGCCTCGATGCTGAATGATTAAGAGGTCAAATCATAATGATATCTCTTAATCATTCAACATGGGTTACCTCTTCGTCATTCAGAGATTATGAACCATTAGGAGGCTACCAAACAACCCTTAAAACTCGAAAAAACCATTAAAAATGGAATACATTTTTGTTTTTCTGTTTATCCGGCTGTCCATTGTTTCTTTGGGCTGAGTCCAAATCCGACTCTAAATGGTATAATTTTTCAGCCCACGCTTAAATCATTTTCAAGAGGCGACCAATCATTTAGTGGGCCTAGAAAATGAGCAGTTATAAAACGATTTGCAGATTGGATGCATCTTTCATTTCCTTATTGACTTTGGTCTGTGCATTTCCTTGTGTGTATAATTAAGTTATTTTCCTTCAATTTAACATTGTTTTGTTGCAGTACAATAATGTCGGAATCCATTAATGAAGCAACTATTAGCGATTCTACAATGGCTCATGAATCCGCTGAAAATGCTGGCAATATGACTACTGATGCTGGTTTACTGTTAGTGGATGATAAATGTGTTTGTTATGGCTCATTCTTTTTGTAAATCCAGAAACTCTTGTGGTGAAACTCATACAATATGACTCATTATATATTATTATTATTATTATTATTATTATTATTATTATTATTATTATTATTATTATTATTATTATTTTATTTGTTTTGAATATTCGTTCGTGTAATGTTATAATTTCAAGGTATCGTTGTTTTCTTCAATTGATTGGAAAAGTCATACAAAACAAAGGAGGAGATTGCCTCCGTTAAAAAGAGAAAAACAAAAAGGAATGCCCACAAAATAAGGCAATAATGCCCACAAAATAAGACAATAATGCTGCCAACAATTAAGGCAATAATGCCGACAAATAAGACAATAAAATAAGAGGAGGATATGGTGGAGATATGGTGGAGATAACACCAAAATAAAACAAAATCCAATACTCCCCCTCAAGCTGGAGCGTGTAAATTAACAATGCCCAGCTTGTCAAGAAGGAAATGAAGTTGAGCAGATCCAGGCCCTTTTTGAGAAGGTTAGCAAGTTGTAGCTTCGAGTCTATCAGTATAGGACAAATTTATTTGGACTCAACACGTTCACGAACGAAGTAGCAATCCATTTCAACATGTTTAGTGCGTTCATGAAAGACATGGTTATTTGCAATGTGTCGAGCAGCTTGATTGTCACAGAAAAGTATGGTGGATGCAAGTTGAGGAGAGCCTAGTTCCCTTAAAAGCCATCACATCCAAATGATTTCACTAACGGTGGTAGCCATGGCCCGATATTCAGCTTCAACGGAAGAGCGGGAAACAACCGACTGCTTTTTGGTTTTCCACGAGATAGGTGCACCACCGAGAAGTAACAAATAACCGGTTCGTGAACGCCTTGTAAGGGGACAACCAGGCCAATCTGAGTCAGAATATGCAACTAAAGTAGTGCCACCTTCTTTGGTAAAATGATGCCTTGACCCGGAGTAGCCTTAAGGTATCGCAAAATTCTGGATAGAGCATCCATATGATTCTTGCGAGGATCCGAAACAAATTGACTCAGGATGTTAACGGAATAAGCAATGTCTGGACGAGTAGCCTGAAGATAAAGTAACCGACCAATGAGCCGCCGATAGTGACCGACATCGACCTTGGGCTCTTTGTCATCCATGAAAAGTTTTATGTTTTGTTCAATGGGAAAAGAACTCGGGCGACATCCTTCCATGCCACAATCTTCCAAAATATCGAGCGTGTACTTTCCTTGGCTCAAAACAAGACCGCTTGAGGTCTTGGCCACTTCAATGCTAATAAAATACTTTAACTCACCGAGATCTTTTATGCTAAACTTGTCATGCAAGTTTTGTTTAATTTCTTGTATCTTCTTTGAATCATTTCCCACAATGATGACGTCATCAACGTATATGAGGCTAGCAATGAAGGTGTCATCCCTTTTGTAGATGAAAAGAGAGTGGTCTGATTTCGATGAAAGAAATCCGAGACCAAGAAGAGCCGTGGTGAACTTTTGATACCAGTTTCGTGAAGCTTGTTTGAGACCGTATAGAGATTTCCGCAATCGACATACCCGGGTCTCGTTTTCCTTAGAGAAACCTTGCGGTATCTTCATGTACACTTCTTCGCCTAGATCGCCGTGTAAAAATGCATTATTAACGTCAAGTTGGTGGATGAGCCAATTGTTTTTGGTTGCCACGGCTAGTAACGTTCGAACAGTGACTAATTTTGCCACCGGAGCAAACGTGTCATGAAAATCTTCTCCTTTAATTTGATTGAAACCCTTAGCCACGAGTCTCGCTTTGTATCTCTCGACATCTCCATTCGGCTTGTATTTGATTTTATAGACCCATTTGGAGTCTATGGCTCGTTTTCCCTCTGGCAAGGACTCAAGAGTCCACGTGTCATTTTGTTCAAGAGCTTGGATTTCCTTCTTCATGGCTTCAATCCATTTTGGATCCTGCATGGCTTGCTTGAAATTTTTCGGCTCATCGTTTGTGGTGATGGCCGCCAAAAAGGCCTTATGAGTATTAGAAAAATTATCATAAGAAAGATAGTTTGTAATAGGATGTACCGTTGAGGTGTCTTGAGTTGATGTGGTGCGTGCATGGTCGACCGAAGGGGGAAGATTAACTTCGAAATCATTCAAATGTTTGGGTTGGCTTCGATCCCTCTTTGGCCGTGAGTTACGTGACTTACTATTTTGTTGGAGGTTTCCTTCAATTTGGTGAAACAACTCTTCGTTGTGACCATCTTTATTTTCAAAATTTTGTGGACTAGAATTAGTCCCACTGTTTGTTTTGTCATCTACAATGTCATGATAAACATCTTGGGTTGTAGTGAGGTGATCAACATCTTGGGTTGGGGTGAGGCTAAAAATGTCATGATCAATTTGAGCATGAGGTGAACCCCAAAAAGGAAATGTGCTTTCAAGAAATTTGACATCCCGTGATATAACCATTCCTTTGCTTTCAATGTAAAATATTTTGTATCCCTTTATCCCTTGAGGATAACCCAAGGAGACCCCGGGTCTCCCCCTTACTTCAAATTTATCACCTTTCGTTTCGATGCTCCAAAAATAAGTTAAACAATCGAAAACCCTCATGTGGTCGTATTCAGGTTTTTGATTGTGCAACAATTCGTATGGAGTTTTATGACCGAGAGTCTTAGAAGGCAATCGATTGATGATGTAAGCGGTGGTTAAAACGCATTCGCCCCAAAACTTCTTAGGTAAGTTGGCTTCAAACCGTAAGGCTCGAGCCGTGTCAAGCAAGTGTCTATGTTTACGCTCGACAACTCCATTTTGTTGGGGTGTGTGAGGACACGTGGTTTCCAACAAAATGCCTTGCTTGGTGTAAAAATCAATCATGAAGTTGGAAGTAAATTCTCCACCGTTATCACATCTTATTCTCTTAACGGTTTTATTAAACCGATTTTCTATCATCTTGCAAAAATTAACCAGACAAGTACTAGCATCACTTTTGTGTTTAATGAGGAAAACCCAAACATTTCTACTAAAATCATCCACAATAGTCAAAAAATAATTTGCTCCAAAAAATGAAGGAAAACGATATTTGCCCCACACATCACAGTGTGTTAATTCAAAACATCCTTTTGTTTTAATTTCACTCAAAGAAAAAGGTGACCTTGTATGTTTTGCCTTGGAACAAGAATCACAAACATTATCTCTAATATTAAAAGAAACACCTTTGAGAAAGTCAAATTTAGAAAGTTTCTCTTGAGAAGTATGACCCAATCTCTTTGCCATCTTTCAATAGTAACTGCCATAGCCTTCCTTCCTTCTCCAAAGATCCCCATTCGGTACAGACCCCTTTGCACTCACCCGCACCAATCAAGATCCTCGAACGAAGTCCCAGCATCATACAGAAATCAGGAAAAAAGGTTATGGCACATTGAAGGTTTTTAGTTAATCGGCTGACAGATAAAAGGTGGAAATTAAACTTCGGGACGTGTAATATCCCTTCTATCTTAGTTCCTCATGGCAAGGTATAATCACTCTTTCCCTCAACCGGGATGGCATCACCATTAGGGATGACAACAGGCGGTTCATAAGCGCTTCTTCTTTTGTTCACAAGAATATCGGTACGATAGGTTGTGTGTTCGGTGGCTCCCGAATCCACAACCCATTCATCTTTGTCATTAAAACTACCTGTCATGTTAGCAACACGTTTGATCTCTTCATCACCTGTAGTGAGACCTTGCTCGAAGTGTTTCAAGAATGCGTTGTATTGTTCCACGGTGAGACCCGGAATAGGACTCGACCCACCTTCAACACATCAAGCTTTCGGCTTGCCTTTTTCTACCTTCGCTTTTCCTGGCCACCACTCGGGATAACCGACCAGCTTGAAACAACCATCCCGATTGTGGCCATCCCTATCACAAAAGGTGCAGTGTTGTACATCTTCCTCTCGCTTCATTGTTTTTGAATGTGTCTTGGCTCTTTGCTGGTTTGAGGAGGAGTTCTCTCGCCTTTGTGGGACAAAAGCTTTGAACGCAACGGCTTCCATGGTGGGTTTCTTCTCCTCGGTTATCATTCTTTGTCGTTCATCTTCTGCAACGAGGTGGTAAGCGGTCCCGATTGCCGGTGTCGGTTTGGTGGCAAGGATCTGGGTTTTAATAACGCTGAACTCATTTTCAAGCCCCATGAGAAACTCATACAATTTCTCTTTCTCTTGATGCTCAACAAGTCGTTCACCGATGTCGCACGTGCACCCGTTACATGTGCAGTGTGGGATAGGAAAGACTGATTGAATCTCATCCCACAAAGAACGAAGCTTTGTGAAATAGGCTGAAACGGTGGCACCGTTTTGATGTGAAGCAGCAATTTTATTCTTCAATTCGTACGCCCTTGGCGCACTCTCTTTTCCGAATCTTTCACGAAGGTCTGACCACATGTCCGATGCCGTGTTAGCGTATTTTACGCTGCTTCGTATTTCCTTCTCCATCGCGGTGGTAAGCCAACCTTTGATCATCGCATCTACCCTCATCCAAGCCATGTAATCCTTGGATGACTTGTCCGGTTTCTTGATAGAACCGTCGACAAATCCGATTTTATTCTTTGCAAACAAAAATTCTCCATCTCTTGCACCCAATCCGCATAGTTCTTGTCTGACAATGCATCGTTAACTTGCATTTGTCTAAGGTAATCAGATGGATGAAGATAATATGGTGAGTTGTGATCGACGATGTTGCTGCCCTCCTTCGTCGCTGGTTCTGCATCTCCAGCCATGGAGAATGATTGGTGTTGAGCAGTTGGATCACTGCTCTGATACCATTATAATTTCAAGGTATCGTTGTTTTCTTCAATTGATTGGAAAAGTCATACAAAACAAAGGAGGAGACTGCCTCTGTTAAAAAGATAAAAACAAAAAGAAATGCCCACAAAATAAGGCAATAATGCCCACAAAATAAGGCAATAATGCTGCCAACAATTAAGGCAATAATGCCGACAAACAAACAAACAAACAAACAAACCCAGTATATCCCACTCAAGAGCAGGGTCTGGGGAGGGTAGGTGTAGACGAGTCTTTCCTCTATCTTGTTAGATAGAGAGACCGCTTCCAAAGAGACCCCCGACTCGATAGCAATAATGCCGACAAATAAGGCTAAAATAAGAGGAGGATATGGTGGAGATATGGTGGAGATAACACCAAAATAAAATAAAATCCAATTTAATGTTGGTGCCGAGAAAGACGACGAGTATGATAACTCGCATTGCAGTATGATAGCTATTGGATTCCTGATGTCCCCCATGGCGAGAAGCCCGTAAAGGGTATTGTCTTTGAGTCATTTGACGATGCGAAAAAGATGTATGAGGGCTACGCCAACAAGGCTGGATTTGGTCCTAGATTATCAACAACGAAGAAGAGGAACGGTGAGGTTACACATCGTTATATGGTATGTAATAAGTCTGGCAAGCCTAGAAATGAACTCAGTAGTATTTCCAAAAGACAAGGCAACTCTAAGGTCACTAGTTGTTCGGCTTGTGTTAAGTTTAAAGTTATACCAGGTACTTCAAGTTACACACTATGAGTTTGTAGAGCCCCACAACCATCAATTACTGGAACATGTAAATAAGGATTTAAGTAAGGCGAGGCGACAGCTGCAGTGTCGTAGGAAGTTAGCGTCGAATTCAAATTTCAGAAGGGATGTAAGTGATTATGTTGGGGAGAGAGATGCGCAAATGCTGTTTGACAAGTTGAACAAAAAGAAACGAGACATGCCAAATTTCTCGTTTGAATACAAATCAATTGATGGTGTGCTAGAATCTGTATTTTGGGCAGATGAAATTGCAAAAATTAACTATGATGTGTTTGGGGATGTTCTTGCATTTGATGCAACCTATGGAACCAACAAGTAATGTGTTTATTGCTATTAGCTTTTGCATTTTAGTAACTTATATGGATAATTCATTTTGTCACATGATTTAGTTACGCAGACACAACATGATTTTTGCCCCTTTTATGGGGCTTGATCATTATAAAAATTGTGTTATTTTTGGTGGAGGCTTGCTAAGCTCGGAAACTACTGAATCATACAATTGGCTTCTACACTCATTTTTGAAAGCACATGTCAAACAACCACATCTTGTGTTAACCAATGATGATGATGATATGAAGGAAGCAATCGCATTGACCTTACCTCAATCAACGCACAAACTTTGTATGTGGCACGTGATGGACAAGTTGCCTTTTAAGGTACATCAACCTGAAATGTTTCATATCCCTTTTCACATGTTACCTCTTATATTGTTTGAACGTGTTGCTCTCTATCTTTATAGATATGTGAAGACGTCTAAGAGAACACTAATTTGAAGAAGCGTCTTCATAAGCTTGTAAAGAACACCTACCTATCACCAGTTGTGTTTGAGGAACTGTGGCACAAGCTCGTTGCTGAATATAAATTGAACAAGAACAAACGGCTTCATGATATGTTTGAAATCAGGGAGAGATGGATACCGACGTATTTCAAAAATATACCAATGTGCTGTTTAATGAAAATCACATCAAAGGCCAAGAGTTCTAATTCTTTGTTAAGGATGCACTCTCATCCTGCTAATACACTTGTTCAGTTTATGATGTGCTTTGAAAATAACACAGAGACACTACTGTTGAACCAACATCAGCTTGATCACATGACAAGCACTACACCTACGTGGTTGACACATCTTCCAATAGAACGCCATGCGGCCAAGGTATATACGCGAACATTGTTTACAGATGTTCAAAAAGAGATTTGGAAAGGCGTATGGTCATGCATGATTTCAGGTCTTGTGTCTGAGGAGGGATGTAAGGTGTTTGTAATCAAGCATGAGGACAAGCAATTTTCTACTGAATTTAAGGTATGTATAGATGATTATTATTATTTTTGCTTTCGTATTGCAGTGACTAATTTCTTCAATTCAATTTCAGGTTGTTATTAATTTGGAGGACCGGACCATGGTCTGTAGTTGCTTGAATTTTGTTTGTGTTGGTTTCTTGTGTCGCCACATCTTTTGTGCTCTGAAGCATACGAATGTCAATGAAATTCCAGAACACTACGTCATACAACGATGGAAAAAAGATGCACCACCGCTGATATTTTAACAAAACATCAATATGGTTCAGTGAACGATACCGTGATGTCCGAGGCTTTACGATTGTGGAGTCCTGCATAACTTGGTTAGTTGGTCAATGCATACAAAAATTGCATCATTTGTGGAGAAACTGAAACAAACAAAAAAAAATTGTCTTGTATTTTTGATTGTGTAGTTCTTATGCCAGCAAACAAAATGCAAACTATTATTGGAACATACATCATGAAAGATGACAACATTCTTATTTTCTTAAACATAACAAAACACCACATTCGTGTTACATACGTGTCACATACAAACATACGGCCAGACGGTCCATATCAAACACCTCGTGTCGTATGTTATCTGGGAGAAACATACGCAATAAAATCCTATTTTGTTGCTGCATAGGGATAACAATAATCCAACCCGTACCAAACGTCAGCCGGAATCCAAACGTTGAAGTAGAAGGAAGCCGCACGCGTATTATACCCGTATACGTCTACTCTCTCCGGCATCCACCCGTCATATCCGCTTCTATACAAGTACAAATAACATATCTGATACGTACACGGACCGTATAGCTCAAACGTATCGGTTGAGCACTGCTCAAACGTCCTGGTTGACGGATCATCTATCCTAGGTGCATATACCTAATCATCCATGACAAATATTATTATCATTATTCCCAAAAGTAACACCTAAATCTTTTCTAGACAAAATTTATCTTAATGTAAGGTTTAAACCTAAACCTACAACTATTATTATCATTATTCTCTTCTTTATGCCTTACGATTATTAACTCTAATAAATGATTTATGTAGGTTTTATACAGAAATTGGACCTGATTGCCGTAAGCATCGCCGAAGGCTAGACTGATTTGGTCTCGAGTGTATCGAGTGGAATAACAGCTTGTGGTGATCTCCACGGTGAATGAACAGGTACGTGCATTCTGTGAAAAATTGATAGATGTTAGTGATTTGTGCTTTTAATTTACGCTAAATGAACGATGGAACCCTTGCCTGATGATGATCGGTGGTGTTGATTTTGAAGTTAGGGTTAGGTTGGGGTTTTTGGGTGAGTGATCTTGATGCTGATGATATGGAGGTTAGGACAAATAGCAGAAGGAAACACACAGGTTTCATCATTTTTCGCCTGAACTAGTATAGTGTGAGTCGGTGTGTTTATGCAGAGTAATAATATTTCACTACCTACTCACAATTAATCCATTATCTTTACCCGATACTGACAATTATTTTGTCTTTTCTTGAGGTTTGTAGTCAAATTAACTTCACTGGCCTAAAAGTTTAGGTATAGATGACTCATATATTTATTCTGTCAAAGAGACTTACCATTAACATGTAACTGTTCTAGATAAACAAGTTACCTTATAGTAAAGGTAGACTATACCTGTAGAGGTTATGGTTTATTGATAAAAGTAATGATTTCTTTCAAGAGATATCAATGGTGTCGGTTTATAAGTTATGTTTTGAAGGTTGTAGATAGAAGGGTTTAATGTGAATGAAAAGCAAAAGGAAATGTCTAGATCTTGTAAACTTTAAGTTAATATATATATATATATGTTACATTAGGGTCGTATACAAGTGGGTGGACCAAAGCCTGCCAAGAGGCATATATCAGCACCACAAGATACTCTGTTTTGAAGGGTATTTATTGCTCTTGTACTCCACACTTAATAATAATAAATTTAGGGGTGTTAATTCCTAGTTTTAGATGTTATTGCTAACCCTTAGATAAATAGGGTGTGTTATAGTTGATTTGTTTAACATGTATTAATTGGTCGTGGTCGAGTTGATGTTCTTAACATATGTAATTAAACATATTGACATGTCAACCCGATTAAAATTAGAATAAAAAGTAAAAGGTGCATATATATTATAAGGTTAAGTTGTCATCATGTTTAACCCATTTACTAAAGCGTATATACAACCCTTCAACTGACCTGCTTAGATAAATGGCTTACACGATTCAAGTGTGTTTATGTTAGGGTTGATGTCCTTGACATAGATTTGTAAATGGCTTGTGTTCACGTTCATCAATTCAAGCATGTAGGTGTGTTAAGTTTATTTGATGAATTGATGAGCAACACACTAAAGGTGGTTTGAAATTGCCTATTTATCTTCTAGGCGTTAGTTGAGGTTATGACTTATGTGCATCAATTTGGGAGGAACAAAGAAAATGTGGTTTGGTCAATAGAGTTAAGAGACGCCTCATATTCAATGAAATTCTTAAATAATACACTTCAAGAAAGATCCTTATTCCGATTTGATTCAAAGAACACCAGTTTAAGCTGATTAAGATTACAACTTGACAATGGCCCTTTTCGAAGTATTTACCACAAAGAACATATGATGTGATATTTAACATTACACCATAACTACTAAACTTAGAATTGACGTTTCCTCTCAAGTCATTAATAATTTCGAGTGACTTTTAAGTATTTTTAAAGCTCCATCTTTTCTGGATGAACCATATAGCCAAGATTATCTATTGAATCTATTGATATGTTAACCATAGCGGCATTAGTATTAAATATATAGTATAAATACATAGAAATTTCTGGATTTACATGATGCGCGTATACAGTGTGACACTTATTTTACTTAGGTTGTATGTGCACCAATAGTCTTAGAGTCTCTACACACTCTGCTAGAAGTTTGTCAAGCGAATTGGCAATGAAGACTAGTTTTTATCATCTCCCTGCATAAATGACAAGCTAAACAATTCCCCAGTTTTCTTCCTGTGCTTCTTGATAATCTTCAGGAATCCTACTTTTTCCATTGATAAAAACCAAATGACTATGATTATTATAGTAAATTTTAAGAGCGCATTACATGGTAGAGAATATATACCAGCAAAGTTGAGTTCATGGTAGTGAAGGAGCAAAACCAATTTATTGTGGAATTGCAGTAGTAGATCAATGGTCTCTTGTGTTGCATCTTCATCACCATCTAAATCAGCTACCTCCCTTTTCAACTCCTGTATTTTACTTACAAAGTTTATAAAACATGATAAACTGATCATATCCTCATGTTTAAAAGTGACCGGGGGTGGGGGGTGACCTGGAATCTGTTCTTGTATTCTTCTTCCTTACTTGAGAAGAATTCATTCATTTTCACAAGCTCATTCTTGAGTAATTGTTTGAAACCCTCATCACGGCTCTCCGGATCCATTAACTTTAGTTGCTTTTTTAAGTCTTTATATGACATACATTCGCGTTCCCATTCTGGCATGATGATGGATATCTTGATGCGAAATCTCTTTCCGAACTTCATCTCTGACTTCTTTTCTTTTTCTGAGGTATTTCTGCAAAGGTTGAAGTATAATCCTTTATGGACCTAAAGTTAAGCATCGTTAGCGCATATTCTACTATTATTCACGTATAGTACCAGGCTCATGATTCTTTATTTACGCTATCAAATTGGTTGTCAACATATTCAAAGTATATTCTTCTTAGTTTTTGTCATTGGGATGAATTTGTCTCACTCTTTGACCATTTTATGGCACCTGCTATGTACCTGCCAAATGCGGCTATCAGATTAAATATTTTTTTGTTCCTGTATTAGGCATAAACTAATGGTACTGATCGATAACTCTTAAGACAGATTTATAAAAATATCCACCCCCTTTCTTCCTATTTTTGAGTTATTTTATTATTAGCAGATTTGAATTGACCTTACCGACCCTATTATTTAAGATTTAAATTTAAAATTTATAGATTGTAAGTTCAACCTGTCAGCCAAGATAACCCATTTATAGGATCACGTACTGCTGGTGGTGTTCGGGTGAGATCAACTATTCGACACGATTAAGTAATAGGGTAGTGTTCAGGCGAAGTCATATGAACCTACAAAACCTGAAACAAATTGACACCCTTATTCGTATTGCTGTTAATTTCTCCTGAACATGTCAAATGTAACAAATGAAACTGTGCTAGTGTAAGTGTCAGGATGCAAACAGCAGCTAATCAACCTATCACCATTTTGAGTAGTTAAAGTTTACCCAATTTAAGGCTAATACGCCATACAGAAATGATGATGCTTAGCATGTGTAGACGGTACCCACAATCTGGACTACGGCCATCAGGCTCATGCCCATAAATGATGGGCCCATTGATAATTGGGTCATTAGGTTAAAGCCCAATAAGGCAATAACTTCCCTGTGAAAAGGAACTTGACCCACAAGATAAAAATTCTCCTCATGACCAACTTACACTAACGCATTCTCTCTTCTATTCCTCAGCATACTTATCCTTCTCTTATGCAATATACATGCTTATGCTTTTACTTATTTACACACACACACACACACATTTAGATCCATGATGAATATCCTGATTTGAGCGTCGGAGGGTGGTCCCCAAGGCTTTAGTCTTGAGACCCCTTGTAACAGTCTATTTGATGTTGCCAGCTTGAAGTCAGGTTTGAGTACATGAAGAGCAACTCCGTAGTCAGTATCATCATGTAGAAAATAATAGACATGGATAACTTTGGCTGCTGTCAGGATCCGAGTCCGGTTAGTAGGTGCAAGGATTTTCGAAGCAACATTATGAAACCATATTATGAATAAGAATGTCCATTTTAAAGATTAGAGAGCACATGTGGGATCAGTTGAAGAATGTAAAGTATGAACACTCGACATCTAATTTGGCTAGGTTCATAAAAGCTCAAGTTTCAGAGAGATCACATATGGGATATGTGCCCCAATTTAGCACCTAAATTGACAGCCCCTCAAATTTCTCTGTTTGTTTGTATATGCATCAATAGTTCAATACTTCAATAGCATCTTTTTTCTTAGTGGCCCGTTTCTGGAAAAAGGATTATATGAATATTTTGGATATATTTGACATTAGCATAAGCATAGTGTCTTGAACAAAAACTCAGATATGTAGTTTGTAATAGTTCCTGGGCCTTTATACTAGTCAGTACCTTCTGGTAGCTTGTTAGAAGAGATAATGATGACAAATTGTTTTCTCCTTAATAATACTAATTATGTATTATTGTATATGGAAATTTAAAGCATGTAGGTGTGTTAAGTTTATATGATGAGCAACACACTTCTAGTGGTATGGCATCAACTATTTATCTTCTAGGCCTATTGTAGGTTATGTGCTTCAATTTGGGAGGAACAAAGTACATGTGGTTTAGTCAATAGAGTTTGAAATCATGTGTATAAGAATGTTTCAAGAGACGCCTGATATTTAGTGAAATTCTATATATGTTAAGAAAGATCCTTATTGTGATTTGTGAATCAAAGAACACCAGTTTAAGCTGATTAATATTACAATTTGACAACATGGTTTAAACAAACGGCTGACGCGTGCGTCTCGAGACGCCCAAAAAACAAGTATGAGGCGATGCCTCAGAGGATTATTATGTATGTGCGCCTCATAGGGCGCCCCTGGGGGTTTTAGTGTTTGTTTTTTTTGACTCTTTGTCAGTTTCAAACATTTCATGTCTTTTTAATGTGTGTTTTTGATGAATCTAATGATGAAATTAGTTTGTATTTAATTTTTTATAAGAGATATAATTTTTATATTTATTTTTAATTCCACCTCGGGCTTATTTCTCGGTTCTACTCGAGGCTTACGCCTCATAAGGCGAGGGGAAACGCCTCGAGGCTCGATTCATACTTTTAAACCTTGCTCGACAATGGCCCCTTTTGAAGTATTTACCACAAAGAACATATGATGTGATATTTAACATTACACCATAACTACTGAACATAGGATTAATGTTTCTTCTCAAGTCATTAATCAATTTGAGTGACTTTTGAGTATTTTCAAAGCTCCATCTTTTCTGAATGAACCATATAGCTAAGATTAACCATTAAATCTATTGATATGTGAATCATAGGGACACTAGTATTCAATATAAAGAATAACACATAGAAAATTCTGGATTTACATGATGAGTCATGAGCGTATATAGTGTGACACTTATTTTACTTAGGTTGTATGTGCACCAATAGTTTTAGAGTCTCTACACACTCTGCTAGAAGTTTATCAAGCGAATTGGCAATGAAGACTGTTTTTTTTATCATCTCCCTGCATAAATGACAAGCTGAACAATTCCCCAGTTTTCTTCCTGTGCTTCTTGATAATCATGCGCAAAGCGGGAGCTTCATGCACCGGGTACGCCCTTCTTGATAATCATGAGAAATCCTGTTTTTTCTATTGATGCTTGGTACAGTTTATAAAAACATAATGACTATGATTACTATAATAAATTTTACGAGCGCATTACATGGTAGAGAATATATACCAGCAAAGTTGAGCTCATGGTAGTGAAGGAGCAAAACCAATTTGTTGTGGAATTGCAGTAGATCAATGGTCTCTTGTGTTGCATCTTCATTTGCCATCTAAATCAGCCACCTCCCTTTTCAACTCCTGTATGTTTACTAACAAAGTTTATACGACATGGAAAATTGATCGGGTTTTCATGTTTAAAAGTGACACGGGGGTACCTGGAATATGTTATTGTATTCTTCTTCCTTGAGATAAAATCATTCATTTTCACAGCTCATTCATGAGTAATTGTTTGAAACCTTCATCACGGCTCTCTGGATCCATTAAGTTTAGTTGCTTCTTTAGGTCTTTATATGACATACATTCGCGTTCCCATTTGGGCGTGATGATGGATATCTTAATGCGAAATCTCTGTCCGAACTTCATCTTTTTATTCTATTCTTTCGTAGAGGTATGTCTGCAAAGGTTGAGGTGTAATCCTTTATACTCTTTAACCCAAGCATTGTTCACACGTATTCTACTATTCTTCACGAATATTAACATGCTCATGATTCTTTTTTTACGCTATTAAAATGGTAAGTCAACATATTCGAAGTATATTCTTCTAGTTTTTGTCATTGGGATGAAATGTCTCATTCAATAACCATTTTATGGCCCCTGATATGTACATGCCAAATGTGGCTACAACTTAAATATTCTATTTGTCATTTATCGATAATTCTCAAGACAGATTTATGAAAATCCTCTTTCTTCCTATTTTTGAGTTATTTTATTCTTAGTAGTTTCTAAGAAGGTAACATCCATGTATAAATCTAAGAAAGTTTAGTTATTCTTAGTTAAAACAAATGATGCTTTAAATCGACTCAGAACCTACTACAACCTATAACCCATATAAGATTAGGAATTGAAAATTACGGATTATAAATTCAACCAATAACTTGTTTACAACCCATGCAACCTGTTTATATGATCAAGTCACAAGGGTGGTGTTTAGTTTAGGGATCAACTTTTCAACACGATTAAGTAATAGGGTAGCGTTTGGGTTCAGTTAGATAGATCCTACAATAAAATGGGTGGCCACCCCTGTCCTTGTTACCATTAATTTGTCCTGAAAATGTCAAATTTAACAATATGAAACTCTTTAAAATAAGGATACAAAAACTGAAGCTAATCTAACAAAATAAAATTGTTTCAATGTAACATATTATAGACTAAATCCATCTCAACCCAATCACCATTTTGAGTATTTTAAACTTTACTCAATCTGAGGGTAATACGTAATTGGAAATGATGATGCTTAGTATGTGTAGAGTGTAGACTGTAGACGTCAGACGGTACCCTCAATCTGGACTACGGCCATCAAGCTCGTGCCGACAAATGATAGGCCCATTAAGTTAAAGCCCAATAACTTCTTTGTAAAAATAAATTTAACCCACTAGATAAAGATTCTTCTCATGACCAACTTACACAAACTCATCATCTCTTACTCTTTTATTTATTTACACACACGCACACATTTAGATCCATGACGAAAATCCTGATCTGAGTGTCAGAGGGTCGTCCCCAAGGTTTTAGTGTCGAGACCCCTTCTAACGGTATGTTTTTATGGTGACTGCTTGAAGTTGGGTTTAGGGGCACGAAGAGCAGCTTCGTCCAGTTACAAAGAAAATCATAAACGCGGATAAATAACTGACTGTATCCGGGATCCGAGTCTAGCTAGTAGGTGCAAGGATTTTCGTAGCAATATTATGAAACCAAATTATGAATGGGAATGTCATTTTCAAAGATTATAGAGCACATGCGGGTGCAGTTGAAGTAAAGTATGAAAACTCTTACACTCAGCATCTAATTTGTCTAGATTCATAAAACTAATTGCTGTAAACAAGAAGAAAGCTCAAGTTTCAGAAGATCTCATATGGTGTATGTGCCCTAATTTAGCACCTAATTTGATAGCCCTTCCAATTTTCTCTGTTTATTTGTATATGCATCACATCAATAAAATCTTTTTTCTTAGTGACCGCAAAATAGAGATTATATGAATATGTTGGATCAATTTGACATTAGCATTATTAGTGTCTTGAACAAACTTTCAAATTAATTGAGTTTTGATTTCTTTTAGAAGTTATAATCATCCTGTAATCAAGGATAACGGATTAAACCAAAGTTAATAATGATTATAATATGTAGTTTGTAATAGTTCCTGGGTGTATTATACGTTTAGGGTCACGTTCTTATACTTGTAATCATGTAGCCACAAAATGCACTTATATGCTACATTTGCACATCAACTTTTGTGTATCAGTCTTTTTAATCAATAATGATTTAAGCTCTTGTGATATGCAACACCATTCTTTTACTCACATCAATATTCATAATTTGAATACCTCTAATTCACATATTAGGGCTCAAAGGCGAGGCGTTTCAGTTAAAATATTTTGCATTACCAATGAATGAGGTGCCTACGGGTGTTCCAACTTCCAAAAACCAAAGAATGATGTGTCGGTCGATATACACGATGCCCAATCATTGTTGCATTAGTTATTACCCTAATGAGGCTCTTTTCATTGCTACAAGAAAGTGTATACACGAATTTAATAGTTGTATCTTATGAATATATGTATGAAATAGTTCTTTAATGGATGACTGACGTATTGGAAGTTTAAGAAAATGACTATTTTGTGATATTCTCGTAGTATATACGCACACTTTATGGTGTCTTTTCAATCGATTTTCATTCCTCCAATATCAAAACATTTCGCATAGGTTGGAAAATCCAATGCTAACTTATTTAGGTTATTAACAAATTCCTACATTGCTCCACCTTTTATCGTAAAATGACGTTTAAGCATCCTCATGATGTCCTCATGTCAGCTTATTGAAATTAATATACATTTACGTGCCTAACCTCTATATAATCTAATAAGCCAAATATATAAAATGTTTTGTTAGTTATTGTACCGGTCGATATTTTGCAATACTGAGAGAATATTCCTCTCAATTCAACTTTTTGTTATAGCCAATCACTATTATCATATTCACTCTGTTTTACTTGGATTTATTTAATTATTTTTTTTAACAATACGTTATGGACTAATATCAGTGCAAGATAATCGGTTGTATCGGTAATAAAAGTATCTATATCTACATCTACACTATCTAATAAAAGAAGCTTTTTGAGGGACGCTTGTCATTTTTACGTGCCAACTTTTCATGAATCTTAAACTTTTGTTTTCTGTCTTTCTCTCCTATTAAATAAAATTAATTTTAAATAAGTAAACTAAATAAATAAATAAATATTCTATTAATAAATTATTAAGACATGCTAAATTGTAATATTACTATTGAATCTTATTTTAAAATATAATTTTATAATTTAATTTTATTTTATTTGTTATTTATAATTAAAACTTATGACTTAAGGTAAGACCGTAAGAGAAGTTTTGCCACACTAGATGGTATGAGGGGACAGAATGACCACCGGCTCAACTTATTTTAGTTAATATCACGTGGAATCGATGGTACGTAATGCTTGTTTATATTAAAGTGGCATTAAAAGTTACATATCGAAGTAGCTTTTTTTATATATATGATAACTATAAACTAAATATGAAACATAAAAACAAAAGTAAAATATCTATCATATATTCTTTATTGCAACTCTGCATAAAGCATGGTACTGAAATGACGTGTAAATCTCCGATGTACTATGAAGCTCCCACCCCTTTGGAGTAACACAATATGTTTCACAATTTAATTATTCCATCAATTGGTGTTAAGGAGCTCCTCAATCATTTGCAACGCAATTGCATCCTCTTCATCACCACATCTTCCGGCAACCCCTGACGTCATCTCCGGCGTATCCACCGTCACCGGAGTCATTTCACCTTCTCCCACCATCTCAACCTTGTCATTCTTCTTCCCGAGCTCAACCGTCATGACCCAATTGGATTCCGAGTGCACCCCGGCCCGCTTCTGCCACACTCCAATGTGAGAGCTCTCGTTGTCAAGCCGGAGGCATGTGAGCGAGGGTGAGGGGGACTTGCAGCACTTCCGCAATTTAGCACTTAACAGAGCTGAGAGCCCTGTAGTGGTAGAAAACGGAAGTGCTGAACAGCTGGCGGGGGTGATGATGTTACCATCACCCCCACCAATTGTTTGGTCCTTGACCACTGGGAAGTTAGTCTTGGCATTCCGCCCGCTCATTAGAACCGCGGCCTCATCGTAGGCTCTCGCGGCTTCTTCCGCAGTCTCAAACGTCCCCAGCCACACCCTTCTCTTCCTATATACAGAAAACAAAACAAAACAAAACAAAACATCAGATGATGATTAAAATGACTAATAAGTTTGATATAAGGTAAGATGATGAGGGGTACAATAACGGGTGGCGTATCTCGGAAACCCACGAGCCCCAATGTCGTTGGCGGACGCCCCTGAACTTCTTTGTTTGTACCATTTGTACGAGTGATTGATGTCAGAAAGAAAGAAGATGAAAGTGAAGATTTGTATAGCTGAAAACTCGGGAGACTAATAATATAAAGGGGTCATTTGAGTACGGAATTGGTGTTGGGAGAGTACATAATTTTGTCTTGTATTGGTGTAAATTTGAGTATTGTTATTAACAGAATGTAATGTAAGATGGGTTAAGTCATAGGTGTTGTGAGTTGAGACAAGAAAACACAGTGGAAAGTAGTTGTTTGTGCTCTTCGTCTAATATAAACATATCTTTGTAGTTGGAAATCTATAAGAATATAAGTTTGATAATATTGTAAAGTGAGAATGTGTGAGCTATATATGACTATATCTTTATAACCTCGTTGCTTTAAAGTTTAAACCATACAACTCAAACGCAAATGATCAAGTAGTATTTCTTTTATAAAAGTTGTGTTTCTTAAACATCCTACCTAAATTGAGCAAGCGGGGCTCGAGCATGATAGCGAAATTATAGGGGTGATTTCAAGCGAGTTTTTTTTCCTTGCTATTTATCTGATTACGTTATTTGCAAATAAAATCATAAAAAAAAAAAAAAGAGAAAGAAAAGAAAGAACAAGAAGTAGACTATATATTAAACAGAGGGGGCAAAGCCAGCTTTGATGAGTAGATTTCTTAGAATGGTGTGTTTGTCGGTGATTATTTAGCTCTTCCCTTTTTTACTCGTTAATCATGTGGTCCTTTTATTTATCCCCTCACTATTTATTAAACAACAAAATAATGCTTTCCACTGATACTTGTCACTTTAAGTTAAAACGCCAATACTTATAACGTTTTCTTTTGGGTAAAACTATTTCATTTCTAACATTTACTTCCTTCCTTCCTTTCAGTATTCTTGTACTCTTTTAAATGTTTACCTTAGAAGCATCCATAACTACACACTTAAAAAGCCATTGTTTTAGATAAACAACTAGTTGGACAGAAAAACCAGTCATAAAATCGGTCACATTGTGTGTATTTCATTGTTTTCCTGTGAACCGGTCGGTAACTGGTCGGACTGGAGAACCATAGCGGAAGGTCGGATAGGTTTTCAAAACTTGTTTATTTATTTTTCTTTCTAAATCTTGTTTTTGATTAATTTATAATTTATGATACATATTTTAGTTATTTAAGTGTCCATATTGTGCTAAATTGTAAATCACCCTATAATATATAATATTTTCATATTTAGTTTTCCAAATGAATACATATAAATAATATTATATATATATATGATGTCATTTGGCTTTTAAATCCGGTTTTAATTGATCCGACCAGTCCAGTGAGTAAACCGTTATCACGACCCATTCGATATCCAATCCTGTTTTAAAAAAATCGTAAAAGACATTAAAAAATATATCTAATAAGCTGATACACCAGAAAAAAAAACTTATCCTTCAAAAACTATCCAAAAATGCCTAAAAACATTGCATCATCATCAAGCTTTAAATTATTTTCTTTCATAAAATATATAAAATAATATTTAAATGTATATAGTTGAAGCGATTGGTAGGAAATATAGCCGCTCAAGATTATTTCAATAAAATAACTTAAAATATGTAAATAAATTGTTAATCGTTTTGTTTCTCGTACTCCTGTCGTGAGGATCATAACGGCACTTAACGGTTTCAACCTATCAAGATTGCATTTTTCTTTCTTTCTTTTCTTTTTTCAACATCGAAACGAAAAAATATTATTGACAAATAAATGAAAACATACCCGTCAGTGAAAAAACTGGAGAATATGCCCCAACAACAAACAGATCTGATTACAAACTCAGGCTACAAAATTCAAACTCACACCATGATCTTTACTCTATAAATTTGATTTTTTAAGTATTTAACAACCACAAGAATGTAGACCCTTTAATTTTTTTCAACTATCAAGATTGCATTTTTCACAAGTATAAAAGTTAATAAGAATATATGTTTTTAATGAAGTAATAATAATAGGAGATTAGACTGTTAAAAATTTAGAAGCTAGGTTATGCCTTACAAGTAGTTCTCTTTGTTTAACATTACCTTTTTTTTAACGATGATGAACTGACAACCTTTACAAGATCTTTTGAGTTTTTTATTATTTATTTATGAAATTTGAATCCAAATTAGTTTAGTGGGATGGTTACACACTAAGAAGTTGCAACAAATTTTTTTTGGGGATTGGAAGATGTCTAAAAACGATGTTAAAGTGTTATAAAATTTCTAATTGTAATATGAGTTGGGTACGGTATTTTATATGACCTTTTGTTATAAAGTATACTTAGTACTTGCTATCTTAAATATGATTAAGAAGGTTATTTATATTATAATAATATAGTTTTTCAACAATGTGATTTAGGAGGTTTTATACTTGATTTAAGGGATATAATCATTTAACGATAGCCAAGTTTCAATATTATTGTAATAACTTAAGGTATTTCATAACTTTTTATAAACATAAAAATCACTTAAATTTCAATATTGACTCGTTGTTACAAAATTTTAATAAAAATTAAAAATTATGAAAGTCGATTATTACTTAATGACTTTTTTCTCTACTACTTTAAGTTAAATTTGAAAAATATTCATAGTAAAGAATCAGTTCTATATTTATTTATTTAGGCCACTTAACATTTATAATATATTTTTAGCACAATGTAACAATATTATAACTTCAATCTTCTTTTTTTGTGGTTAAAACAATTTTTAAATGCCTTAATGGTAAAATTAAAAATTTGGTGTATAAGATGACATATTCTCTTAATTGAATTCATTGAACCAACTAGTTATGGCATTCTTTAAACGCATTAGCTACAAGTCCTAATTCAAGATTCAACATATTATGAATTTATGATGAATTTCGATAATTTGAAACTCGTTAAAGTGTTAAGAAAAGGTGTTAAAGCATGTTATCATCTAATTATGGATTACGTTTAATTTCTATATATATGGTTATATCCACTCATGTCTATATTCTATCGTTTTCTCTAGGGTAAATGATTAATTACTCTTTGTAACATCTTGTACTCATTATGCAAGTACTATGTATGGGTGGCTGCTGTTCAACCAAACAAACCTTTCTTAAAGAAAATTACAATAGCGACCGATTACTTACTAGTATATAGCATATTGACCCGATTTTTAAAGTTTACCTAAATTTTGTAGACATTAAAAGTTAAAGTGTGGTCTATTATGTCTTGTCTTGGCCTTTTCTCTAGTTGTGTAATGACAGGAACATATACAAAAACTTTCTTATAATAAATTAGAACCCAAATGCATGATATTAGATAGAGTTAATTTCAATTTTTCTTCTTAAGGTTTGATGAAAATAATAATTTTTCTCTAAAAGATTAAAAACATTAACTTGGTTTTAAAAGTTTCATTAGTTGTTTCACTTTCAGTGTAAAAGTTTTATTAAATTGGATCAAATTGAAACAACTAATGAAACATTTGAACTGAAATTGAAATATCTTATAAACTTTTGAAGCTAAATTAATATTTTTGATCTTTTAAAGGAAAATTATTATTTTTATCAAACCACAAGGAGTAAAACCGAACTTAACTCCATTTAACATATAAAGAAAAGTGATCATAACGGGTAATAATAATAAAAATTCAAAATTTTGTGCCTTTGGTATCACAGTAAACATCACTAAACGAACCAAATGTTTGGTACAATTTATAAATTTTTTATTTGATTAGTAGTGTACACCAACAGTTTATAAATTAATGCATTTTGATTTTTAACTGTTTGCATGGTTTGGGGGACGGACAGGGAAAAATAGCCTTGTTTTTATAAGAAAAGTCACGGGAGTTTGTTTACTTAATCGTTTTTGTTCATATGTTATATATATGTTGAATGGTTGGCATTATAATCTTATCAACGGTATGTAGAAGCTAGACATGAGTGTTGTAGAGTGATTCTTTGGACAGATTTGTGACATTACACTACTAGGCACTAGCTCAAGGACCACTCAAAGTTGCATTTACCACTTATCAGTGCTAGACCGTATGCATGATTGTCAAGAAAGAAAGAGATTTATATTTTAGAGTAAATATCGTTTTTGCTCCCTGTGGTTTGTACAAAATAACCATTTTACTCCAATAGTTTAAAAATGACTTTTTTCCTCCTTGTGGTTACCATTGTTTTTCGATTTTGCTCCCCGACCCTAACTCCGTCCAAATAATCTGTTAAGTGTCACCCATGTGCCCCTCACGTGAGGGGCATTTTTGTCTTTTCTCTTTCAAGGGTTATTTTGGTCATTTGCCCTCTTAATCAATCTAGGGTTTTTAATATCAGTAAACAATCGAACATCATCAAACCTTAAACAATCGAACCTTAAACAAATCAAAGAGGAGATTGAATTCGTAATCGAAGTTTAACAGCAGATTGGATGTCGCATTGGTTCAATCGTTCTCCAAGTCCACGGTTTGCTAGTGACGAAGGTTAGTGTTAACATGATTCATTGATTCTTGATTCCAAGTGTTGCATGTTACTTATAATTGAGGTGTAATGTCGAATGTTTTTTTGTTTGATTTTAATGTAGATGTTAATAACGCTGGAATTGAACCTAGTCTAGGTGATTTTGAACCAAGTCAAGGTGTTGTGGATCCTAGTCAAGGTATAAGGATTGGTAGTGACGATGATATATTAGAAGATGAAGAAGAGGATTCAGATTACCTTATTGATGAAGATAACATGATTGATGATGTTCAGGTTGATATGGAAGAGTTCAAAACTTATGTGGATAATGACATAAGTTCAGAGTCATTAGAAGAACATAGTGAAGATGATGATAATGGATTAGATGTTGACCTCGATGAATTTGATAGCCTCACTGATGAGGAAAATGACCCACCACTAAAGAGAGCTTTAAGAAAAGAAAGGAAAAAACAGAATAGGAGAAAAGATGCTGTTGTAGAACCCTTCTTTGTGGGTCAACAGTTTGCTAATAGGGATGAAATTAAGGCAATTGTGAAGAAATTGGATGTGGATAGTAGAAGGCAACTCAAGGTTTTAAGAAATGATCCAATTCGATTTAGGGTAGTTTGTGAAGGTTTTAAACCTGAATTTGAGTGTGGTGATTCTAGTAAGGGTAGTGAAGTAATATCACAAGAGAATACATCCAAAAGAGTTGTAGATTCCCAGAAAAGTGGTACTTTATTGACCAAACCTACCACTAAAGGGAGAGTTAAACCAACCACTTGTCCTTGGGTACTTTATGTATCTAACTTAAATAGAGAGGGATCTTGGGTTGTAAAAACTTACATCAATGAACACACATGCTTGCAAACTAGGGAGATTCGGCTTTGCACAGTCTCATGGTTAGCTAAAGAGTTTGAATCCACGGTTGCAGTTAACCCTAATGTTCCATTGAAAGCACTCCAAGATTTGTTTCAAAAGAAGCACCAGATTCAACTGTCTATGCAAAAGGTTTTCAGGGCAAAAACAATGGCAAAAGAGAAGATTGATGGGCACTACAGGGCTCAATATGCAATTTTAAGAGAATATTGTCAAGAATTGGTAAGGTCTAACCCAGGAACAACTGTGACCATTGATGTAGAGAATGAATGCAATCCCATTAGTGAAACCAGACAGTTTAGGAGAATATATATCTGTTTAGGGGCTCTGAAGGAAGGGTTTAAGCTTTGTGGTAGACCTATATTAGGGTTGGATGGATCCTTTATGAAAGGTCCTTTTCCAGGACAGGTTTTGACTGCTGTAGGCATAGACTCAAACAATGGCATATATCCAGTGGCCTATGCCTTGGTGGAAGCTGAAACCAAAAACTCTTGGTGCTGGTTCTTGGAATGTCTTGGACATGACTTTGATTTATCATCAAATTCAAATTTCACATTCATCAGTGATAGGCAGAAGGTACATCACTTGGTATTATGTTTTTCTATACAACAGGTTCTTATTGCTGATAATTTGGTATTATGTTTTTTTATACTTCAGGGTATCATACCAGCATTACAACAGGTTTTTCCAAGTGCTGAACACAGGTATTGTTTAAGGCATGTGCATGAAAACATGAGGTCAAGATGGAGGGGACATTTATTCAAGAATTTGTTATGGAAATGTGCTACTTCAACTACTGTGCCATACTTTGAGAAAGCAATGAAGGAAGTTGAATCCACAGACCCAACACTATATCAATGGTTGAGAGAAATTCCACCAAGGCATTGGTGTAGAGCTTACTTTACTAGTAAGTATAACAATTTGTATTTTATTGATTTTCAAACAAAAAGTCTATGTTCTATGTGTATTTATAGCAATTGGAACTTGAATTATGTAGGAAGGGCAACAAGTGATGTACTTATAAACAACTTGTGTGAAGTATTCAACAAACAATTAGTAGAAGGAAGAGACAAACCAATTATAACTTGTGAATCCAAGGATCTCAATTCAGAAATTATCAGTATTAAAATAAATCAATTTAATGATCGCGGAATTATCACTAATTGACGTTTAATTGTTTTTAATGATTAATGATGAACACAATCACAGAAACACAATAAATACGAAATCAATAATAATTCAAATGTATTTCATTAACTATACTGTAATGATTACAAAAGAATAATAATGAATAACTATGAACAATCGAATTCTGTGAATCGAATGATGTTTGATGTTGATGTGACGGCAGCTAGGGTTGCACAATGAACTCTTGATCGTCGTAATATTGATTGATTGTGTTCACAAGATGTGAAACCTAGGACTCATATTTATAGATGATTTGAGTCGGCTAAGGAAACACCGGATCTCTCGGGATTTGTTATTGATTGTGTTGACTTGTTTGACTTCTTGATAGTTGCAATCGCACAAGTATAATGATCTTCCGCAGGAGTCTTGCCTTCCGCAGATCTTTTGTTCTTCCGTAGATGATTTGCTCTTCCGTAGGAATGTTGTTCTTCCGTAGGAAATCCTTCTTCCGTAGGAGTCTTCCCTTCATGAAACTTGATCATCCGCAGAAACTTACACTTGGTCATTTGGTCTTGTATGAAACATATCTACGGATTAACAAAATTGTTCATCCGTAGATGTTTCATACACTTGGTCAATTCCATGAATCCATCCAAGTATATTGTTTTTCCTGTCAAGTCACAAATCAACACACATACATATATGGGGTTAACCTATAAATTCAATTCACATATATATATATATTGACTGTTACAAATATTAATTACAAGACTTGATTCAAGTACTAAGCCTATACAAAAATGATCTAGCCCTATACAATCTAGATCTAACAATACTCCCCCTTAGGCTTAGCTCCTTGTAATTAGTCCTTCAAAGCAGCAAGATCCTTGACTCTTGATATGATTTTGTTGTAGAAGTAAGATACAGCTGCCTTTTGATCATCATACTTGTATTTGATCTCCATTTTGCTGATCTTCTTCAGAGTCTCGTAGCCAAGTCCCAGAACATCCTCTTCTGTAGTGAGAGTCTCCAATACTCGGTCATTCTTCACTACTTCAAGTTCATCTTGTTCGGAGAGGCGAAGTTCTGAGACGACTTCATATTCTGTGCCCTTCAGCAAGCCTGCATTGTGTCTGCGTCGTTTGTAGGCCTTTGCATGAAGTTTGTCTATGACTTGGATCATGTGTACATGCAGGAACAGATCATTTTGAGCTGCTTTATCACTCAGCTTCGGAAAGAATTTGTCATGAAGGTACGAAGTGTAGCTTGGATGAAGCAATTTGATTTCCGCAGGATCAAAGATCCTGATATTTTCTGCCCGTTTGTTCTCTGCAGTTCTCATCAGCACCAGCTCTTTTGTCCTCTCTACATATCCCCACTCAGTAATAGGGAGTGTGTATTGAGTTCCTTCAATGTGTTTGATGGCTGCTGATGTTCTGTTGTTATATCCAACCCTCTTCAGAAATTCATCATCTACTGAGTCAGTGGTATTGGACTTGGATCTTTTCAGCCCTTGAGTTCTTCGTTTGTGAGCATCATCATCTCTTTTAGCTCCTATGATCACATCATCTTTGAACCTTGTTTTCAGTTGACCCACTCTGCTTGAGAAGTCCCTGCCACTTGGATGTATTAGATAATTTGTCAAAGTAAGGCTTTGCAGGTCCTTTAAATCATTCTCAGGAAGGCAGAGCACTGAAAACACATCACGGAAGTATTCAACTCTTCCTGATGTCCTTTTAATCACTGCACAGTCCCACTCCTGGTCATATTTCCATGCCATTATTTTATTTTCTTCAGCTGAGTTGGGAGTTGTGAGGTGATCAATCAACTGAATCAGAGTGGACTTCTGATCAGTGATTTCTCTGACAGTGGTACCAAGGGGCCATACTTTGCCTGGAATGACTTCCCTTGGTTCCCTGATGAGCTTATCCTTAGCTTTATGCTGATCCTTGGGTTCCACAGTGATTGGATCAGCAGATGATTTGCTTTGTTTATCAGTAGGATGAGGAGCTGTTGTTCTGAATTTTACACCTGTTTCCAACTCCACCTTCATTACATGCTCCATCATCCTCCGCAACTCTCCAGTAGTTCTACCTTTAAGTTCATGCGGATTGTAATTGTGGCCCTGTAACCAGCAAGTCATATTGTACTTTGTAAGTTTTGCTGTGTCACAGTGGCCCAGATCCTTCCTTATCTTCTCCAATGATTGAAAAGTTGTAAAGGCTTCATAATCACAATTTGGGATTATGAACCTTGCAAACTCAAATTCTTTCAATGCATTGGTCATTTCTGATGTGTTCATCCTCTCAACCATGTCATACGGAAAACCATGGTTGATGAGGGTCATAAACATGCTGGAATCAGGCCTCTCTTCCATGATATCAGCGGTTGTTAGAAGGTCATCGGCCTTTCCACCCTTATCATCAGTGGGGGACTCCATTCTTGTTAGTTCCTCCCACTCTTTATCACTGTCTTCTTCTTCTCCGGAGGATACCTTCACAGCAGACACTTCTACTAAAGGTGTAGGTGCAGGAGATGGAAGTTTTGGTTTCTTTGGAGAGTTTTCATCTTCTGGTTTCTTTTGAGTGGCTCTAAAATATTTTCTTTTTCGGGTGTATGAGATCAGTGGCTTAGTAGCTCTACCCGACTGTTTTGCTGGCTCAGCACTTGAGTCCACTTTTGTTTTCAGATCTGAGAGTTTTCTTTTTAGGCTTTCTATCTCTAGATCCTTTTGCTTTATTTGCTCAGCCTTTTCATTTTGCTCGTTTTTTAAAGTAGCCTCCAACTCCCGTTTTGTTTGGAACAATGCATCAATAATTTCATTGTTGCATAGTGCATCTTCTCTGAGTCTTTTTAGACTGGCATCCTTCTTCATCAGTTCTTCATCCTTTTCTTGAATTATACCTTGCAGTTCCCGAATTCTTTGTTTTCGCTTATTGGTTTTAAGTATTAACTTGTTGTACTTAGCAACCAGAAAGCTTTTGCTCACAGGAATGTCACTGTCACTTAAGTCATCTTCATGGTATGCAGTGACATCCTGAGCAGATTCTTGAACTTCCCCGTGTTCATCAGCAAGTTGTTCATCTTTCAATGAAGGTATGAGCTCGGTATGTGCTGATGAAGGTTGTTCTTCTGTGTGTGTTGGTGAGAAAGGAACAGTGCTGGCTTCAGATAATATTTCTGTGTCTCCTGAGTGTACGGAGTGTACAGACTCAGTTACCTCAAAAGGTTCAGTCCCAGCACTTTCCGATGATTGATGTTTTGGAGATTCTGATGGTGGTTGTACGTGGGATTGGATTTGTTGTGGAGAGAGTGGTTGAGAGTGATGAGATGATGACTGATAGGATGATGATGATTGTTGTTGGATAGGAGATACTGGCTGAGTATCTTTGGTGGACGATGATGATATTAGTACAGGTGATTGATGGTGGTGAATTGGGGAGATTGGTTGGGTGTTTAGGCTTGCTGGTGATTGTGGTTGTTGAAAGGGTGATTGGCTGGGTGATTGATGTTGTAGTGGTGGTGTTTGGAGTGGTGATTGTTGTTGATGTTGTGGTGTTTGGTGTGGTGAGTGAGAAGATTGTGCAGAATCAGCAGATGATTCTGCTTCATCTGCCCATGCCAACTCTTGTGGCAGGTCTGCTTGAGGATCTATAACATGTGCGAACATTGGCATATCCGAACCCTCATACTTCCCACTAAGTTTGTTCAACACTGATTTGCTCAGGTGTGCTTGAACAAACACATCGCCAACTCTGTTCAACCCTGGAAGTTCTGAGTTGATCATCAGTTGTAGGAATCTCGGGAACATATACATCTTGTCATTCTTCTGCAATTTGACTTGTTCACTCATACAGTTGAAGATGTATTTGGCGTAGTTGTAAGTTCTCCCCTCGAATACCCCAATGATTCCGGATGATATATGCCGAGAGAATCTGTCTAGCCCCGACTTCCTGTTCGACATGCATTTCAGGTAGGTGTGACACAAGAATCTGTACGGTTTGCACAGTCTACCCTTCTTGATTTCCCCTTTCTCGTAATCACCATCGTACCCCATGAGGTTAAATACCTTTTCAATGTATTCATTCTCGAATACATCGGGGTGCCCTATTTCTCTATCTCCCAGTTCCAGACATCTTCGTATGGTGCTTTCAGTGATTCGAAGACGCTGATTCAGAATCTCAGCCACAATCACTTCCTCATCATCTTGTTCTTCCACTCGTGCTGAGTTCCAGAATCCGATTATGTGCGCCTGATGGATCACAGGCTCAGCCGTCAAGGCGTAGAAGAGCCTGGATCGTCGGAGATATCTTATGATATCTCGACATCCTTCCGCTGCAGGATCATCAGCGTTCAAGAACGCGCTCACATTGTGCTCTTTAGCGAATCTATTTGCCATCTGTAAAGAAAATCAAGTTAGAAACCATGCAGTTGAATCGTTTAAATGACAATAATCGATTAACCAGTTCCGTATTGATGTTTAAGACATGATTTACCTTTGCAGTAACAGTAATCGGTTACTGGATAATGTTGATAATGTGTTCTTGGAACAGTTATTTTGAAATTTTGAAAAAGAGGGAAAATGGGCGATTTTCTAGGTTAATCTGAAAAAGTGCTCTGTAAAATTGATAAATGAATTTTAAGAGTCAGAAACCTTATTTATAGTCGAACATATTAACTTCTTTTATTAATTATGTTGGGCTCACATTATGTTGGGCCCACTTCCATTTATTCCTATGTTGGGCCCACTTCCATTTATTCCTTTCCGTATCCCAAGTTTATTTAGAATGCACGTCTTCCGCAGAACATCTGCGGAACCTTAACATCTGCGGATGGTTTAACATCTGCGGATGTATTAGGTCTAAAACATTTGTTTTGCTGCTGAACCAGAAATCACACAATACTTCCTTCGGATGAGAGGTATTACTGTGACTTCTGCGGATGCAGAAATTTCACTGTTACTTCTACGGATGAGAAGTATTACTGAAACTTCTGCGGAACTTAAAGTTTAAAACTTTAAATGTATGATATCTACAGAGTAGAATCAAATGTTGATGTTGGACATTGTTGACTTTATTTGCATGGCAATTAAGTACAGAGAGGCAAGTTTACTGTATCCTGCATTCAAGTTAGTGCTCAAGTTCCAATTCCTTCAGAATAAGTTAAATCAATTATCAGCTTTGTATTGTTTTTCATGCATGAACTACTCCCCCTAAATTTGTGATTAATGTGAAACTGTTGCATTCATCATAAATTTAAGTTGTAAATAGGCATGACAGGCATATGACAGTCTAAATGAGAGAAAGTCAGTTGAGATAACAAGTAAACATCTGACAAACAGTTACATGCATGCATATATATATAGAGGGATCATACTATAGCTTGGCTTCTGCTGATGTTAATTAGTTGATGCAATACATACTTGATTGCAAGTATATGGATCCACTTAAGTTCAAACATGAGTACTGTATCAACTAGGCATGCTATTTATCATGTTGTAAAGTTTGTTAATCAGTAGCAATCATGAGTCCCACATTCAATTATCATTAGAGTATGTCTTCCGTAGGTGAGGCAAATCACTACATTCCACACTTAATGACTATGTACATTAAGTTATAAGTTCTATCTTGAGACAAATTACAGTCTCATGAATGCTTTGATGTTGAAGCTCGTTGACTTGATGTACAATGGATCACAAGTGATTCCTTGTTAGAGCTGAAATATGATCTTCATAGTCACCATGTCTTTACTTTTGTAAAACAGAGGTGAACTTTAACCCAGGTCTTTGTTTACACAAAACAGAGGGAGAATGAAGATCACACTTGTTAATCACATTCCCAGATCTTTGTTCACACAAAACAGAGGGAATATGACTTTGCAAAGATAGAATATTATAAAGTATTTTACATAGTGTGCTTGTGTAAGTGATTTGATCACATCAGGAGAGAACATACCTTCTTGATTCTCAAATGGAATCCTCACAGACAGTTACCTCATGCTTTTAGTTTGGCATGCTCTTAGCTTTGTTTCCACTCAAGTTGAACCTACTCACATATCAGTATGATGAAGACCATACAAAGCCTTGTCAAGCTTGTATACTCTATGTGGATAATCAGGGTCTTCAAATCCAGGGGGTTGAGCCACATAGACTTCTTCATCAATTTTCCCATAAAGGAAAGCACACTTCACATCCATCTGATAGACTGTGAACTTCTTGAATGCTGCATAAGCGAGGAAGACTCGTATAGCTTCAATCCTTGCAACTGCAAAGACTTCATCATAGTCTATTCCCTCTTCCTGAGTATATCCTTGAGCAATAAGTCTGGCCTTGTTTCTCACTATGATACCTCTGTCATCCAGCTTGTTCTTGAAAAGCCATCTTGTGCCAATTGGATGTTGACCCGTAGGCAAATCTATAAGAGTCCACACTTTCTGTTTTCTGAATTGTTGTAATTCTTCTTGCATAGCCTCAATCCAGCTGTTGTCTTTTAGTGCAGCTGTAATGTTTGCAGGAACTGTTTGGGACAAAAAGCAGGTGAACAAACAAATGTTTGCCACACCTCCTTTGCTCCTTGTGGTTCTAGCATGCAGGTCCCCAATGATATTGTCTGTTGGATGAGACTTGTGTACTCTGCTTGTTGAGACAGCATC
This sequence comes from Flaveria linearis, assembly GCA_024085815.1. Lineage (NCBI taxonomy): Eukaryota > Viridiplantae > Streptophyta > Magnoliopsida > Asterales > Asteraceae > Flaveria > Flaveria linearis. The sequence continues at coordinate 3,869,364 of CM044002.1, forward strand.
AACTTGAACTGTGGAGGCTAAGTTTGTGAAACCCATTGAAGCAGATGGTGTCAGCTGAGTAGTTGAGTCGATGAAATAATCAAAAGGCTCATGGTCGTTCGGATCAGCTTGTGTTTGATTGGCTGCTTTGTCTTCTTCCGCAGGAAGTTCTACGGAAGCAGCATTTTGTTCTTCCGCAGGAGGTTCTACGGAAGCAGTATTTTGTTCTTCCGTAGGAGGAACTGCAGCATCGATGGAGGCATTTTGTACTTCCGTAGGAAATACATCACCATCCACGGACGAACAATGTTGGTCAGCTGGCAATGGTTGTTGAATGACTACCTCCTCTTCATCTCTAGCATCAGTAGTTGCACCAGTATTTATATCTACGGATGAGGGAACATCTGCTGATGAATGTACATGTGCTGGGGATGAAGAGTTTGCTTCTCCAGAAGTAGCTTCATGCTGCTGACTTGATCTTTGCTGTGGTCCAGGTGACACTTGTGCTCTTGGTGGGTCAGCTGTTAAAAGCATTTCATTCACACTTGGGGGCACAAAGGGATAACATGTATCCGCAGCACCTGCGTTGATCAGATAACTAGTGTTAAATGATTCAGTAATGCATCTATATCAAATAACCAAGATGATCCTTTTACATTGGTAGTAAACATGGATTCATCAAAAGAAACATTGGGAGTCTCTTCAACTATGTTATGTTCTAGAATGTACACCCTATATGATTTAGAAGTGGATGAATATCCAACAAAGAAACCATCATAGGCTTTTTCAGAAAATTTCCTAATTGTTCTTTAGTATTTAAAACAGACACATGACACCCAAAAGCTCTAAGATATCCTATAAAAGGTTTTCTTTTAAATAAGAGTTCGTAAGGTGTTTTATTATGTTCTTTGATTATCAAAGTTCTATTTTGAACATTGCAAGCTGTATTCACAGCTTCTGCCCAGAATGTAATGGGCAACTGAGAATCAGCTAGCATTGTTCTGGCTGCTTCTATCAGTGTTCTATTTCTCCTTTCAGCCACTCTATTTTGTTGTGGAGTTCTTGGGGCACTAAATTGTCTAGCTATTCCTTTAGTCCTGCAAAAAGAATCCAAATCAGCATTAACAAATTCAGTTCCATTGTCACTCCTAAAAATTTTAACTTTTAAATCAAGTTGATTCTCAATCTTGATCATAAAGTCCATTAATGTTTCAGATGTTTCACTCTTATGTTTTAAGAAAAAGACCCATGTAAATCTAGTGAAATCATCAACTATCACCAAACAATATTGCCTTTTTCCAATGCTCAGCACATTGGTTGGACCAAAGAGATCCATGTGAAGCAATTTGAGTGGTGTAGTGTTAGTGTTGATTGTTTTGGATTTATGAGACACTCTGTGTTGTTTTCCTTTATAACATGAAGAACAGTGATTAGAACAATGAAATTCTTTCTTTGGTAATCCAATGACTAAGTCATTTTTCACCAATTTATTCATGTTCTTCATGTTGGAATGGACAAGCCTTCTATGCCACAATTGAGATTCATCTTCGGAAGATTTGGACAGCAGGCATGTCTCATGTTTTATGAGTGTTGTGTTGTTCATATCCAAGATATATGTGTTGCCTTTTCTTGATGCTTTAAGAAGTATCCAGTCTGCTGGAGCTGTAAACCCTGGCTTAAGAATGTAACAGTTAGTGTTATCAAATAGTGTTAAATAATTTTGATCACAAATTTAGGAAACACTAAGTAAATTATACTGCAAATTTTCACAGTAATTTACTTTTTTAAATGTTAAAACACCATTAGTTACCATTCCCTCACCAACAAGTTTACCTCCCTTCTTATCCCCACCAAATGCCACATAAGAGGCATGTTTATGTTTGAAGTCATGGAGAAGTGCACAGTTGCCTGTCATATGTCTGGAACAACCACTGTCAACATACCACTTGTTGTCAGCTCTCCTTGATTGTTCCTGCACACAAAAAGAAATTAGTTAGTCTTGACAACCCAAGGCTTAATTGTCTTGGGTTTGCCAGTTGTGTCAACAATAGTTACTCCTTCATGAATTAATCTTGAAGTTTCAGTATTAGTTGTTTCTTTTTGATCTGATGGTGGTGAGGATGATTCTGTTGAAGATGATTCAGGTTTCTGAGTATCTTCATGCTTATCCGAGTCATTCTTCAACTTGGCTTGTTTTGGTTGGTATCTTAACTTTGAAGAGGATCCTGTAGACTTGAAAGTTTCTTCATCTTTCTGCTTTGATTGAGACACAGGAATTCCTTTATCAAAGTTGTCAAAGAAACCATCAACAACTTCAGTCTGTTTATCAGACAAATCCACCTTTTTGTGAGGTGTCTTAGACTGTGCTGGTATTTTCTTCTTCACAGTCTTGTCTGCAACAGATTATCTTTTCGTTGACTTTTGTTGTTCTTTCTGAGCCTTTGTCTCTTTTTCACTTTCTGAGTCGGATGATGCACATTGTGACTTCTTGTTGTTCTTTTTCTTATTCTTCTTGTTAAAATAACATTCCTGAGTGGAATGGTTATTTTTGTCACAAATGGCACAATGTTTGTTGAAGAAGCAATCATCAGTCATGTGATTGTTCATGTTGCAAATGGAACAGTAGCTACTGAAATAGCATTCATCAGTGTTGTGATTCTTCATATCACACCATTTGCAATATTTCTCAGAAGTGTCTTTGAGTTCAGCCTTTTTTTTGTTGTTTTTGTTCTCACTTGCTGAAACATCAGATGATTTCTTCTTGGTTTTGTTTGGTGCTTCATTAGCTGTTGTTTGTTTGTCTTTTGCTCCCTTTAGTTGCTTGATATTGACCTTTTTCTGAGCATGTTTGTTTGTTTCTCTTGTTACCTTGTCCGCAGTATCAGATTCTTTCTTCCGTTGCTTGTCTGCGGATTCAGTAGTTTTTGCCTTCCGCAGATGATCTACGGACTTGACAGTTTTTGCTTTCCGCAGATGTTCTACGGATTCCTCATAGTTCTTTTTCCGCAGGTGTTCTACGGATTCCTCATAGTTCTTTTTCCGCAGGTGTTCTACGGATTCTTCAGTTGGTGCTTTCTTAGGATTCTTGTTTGATTGTTTCTTACCTTTATCAGAGGATGACAAAGGTGCTTTTGTACTTGATCCGCAGCTATCAATCTTGTGAAGATTCAGCTCTTGTAATCCTTCATTAAGTTCAGCAATCCTTTTGCAGATAGTCTTCAGCATGTTCCGTTGCTTTGGCGGGTACTGCAACTTTGATTCTTCAAGGACTCGCGGAAGACCAGTTTCAACTTGAACATTCTTACCAATGTTCAGTTGATCAGTATCATGTTCATCAGAATCATCCAGGTCATCATAGTTATCAAAATCTGATTCATTATGTTTAAGTGATTCTGATTCAGTAGATTCAGTTTCACTCATCTCAGTTTCATTATTGTTTATTTGACTATCTTTGATGTCAATTTTGGTGCTTTGCACAAAATGATTTGACAAATTGTTAGTCATTGTTTCAGGTAAAGGTGTGTAGTTATCATTAATAGGTGGTGCAACAGCATTATAACCCAACCCGGACCTGTTCTTTGATTCAATATGAGAATTTAGCAACTTCTCATATTGCTGAGATGATAGTTGAAACTTCTGAAGTTTCACTTCAGTGGATGCATGATCAGCCATGGATTTTGTTAAGGAAGAGGTCAGATGCTCAACTTGGGCTTTTAGACTGTAGTTTTCAGAAACATATTTTTCTAAATCTTTTTGTAAAGAGTTTATTTTGATTTGATATAGTTTTGTTCTCTTAAGTGTGATTCATTTAAAACCATAGTTTCTTTTACTTTATCAGCCAATTATTGAGCATGGACTCTATATCTCTCAACTTCCTCAACACATGTTGATGAACATAACCTGTTTTACCTCTCTGGCCATAGGAGGGACTTTGTTTTCCATATGTGCCATCAGTGCTTGATTCTCCTCTATCACTTCCTTCTCATACAGGCTCCAGTCACATGTTCCATCCTGAAGTATGATCAGCCCTGTCTCCTTAGAGTTGCTTGGTCCTGCTGATGTATTTGTGGCTGGTGGGGATGTGAGCTGAGGTTGTCTATGCAGAGATCTTTGAGAGGTCGGCTGCTGATTCTGATGGTGTTGTTGCTGCTGATTTTGTTGCTGCTGCTGCTGATACTGTGGAGTTGATTGTTGGTTGCATTCTCTAGAAAAATGACCATAGAGATTGCACTTAAAACATCTGACTTTTGTCTTATCAACGCCAATCTTCGATGTTTTGCTTGCTGCTGCCAGATTTTTATTTCGTCGAAGATATTGCTTGGCTCTGTAAGCAATCATCGCCATCTGCCATTGTAGATCCATCTTTCTACTACATCAGGAGGGAGTTCCTCCAAGTCTTGCTGACAGATGTTAGCTGATGTAAGGGAACTTCCAAGATATGCTTGAAAGCTAGAACTAAAAGCTGCAAAGGCTGCTTTTTGTTCTTCAGAATCCAATATCACAGTTATTGGTTCTGAGTTTGCTGTTGCTGATGTCTCTCTTTTCTCTGTAGATTTAGCCTTTTCCTTTTGATTTTTACTTTGAGATGATTTCTTAGTGGGTTTGGACGCATAAAAGCTTACTTCCTCTTCATCATCACTCAAAGTACAAGAGTTATCACTTTCATTATTAGAGATAAATGCACTTCCAGCATTCTTGGTTTCCTTGAAGTGATAAGGTGAGACATGAGTTCTCACACTCTTGTTTCTTGACTGTTCATCCAGTTCAAGTGCTTCAACTTTAGCAACCAAAGTATCTAGACCAGTTGTCTTGAGATCTATGGTGTTCTTGAACATAGAGACTGTTTGCTTCCAACTTTCAGGTAAAGTGTGGAGCATCTTCTTGTTCAGTTCCTCAGTAGTATATTTTAACTCCAAGATGTTCATCTCAGTAACAAGTTGCATAAATCTATGGAGTTGCTGAGGAATTGACTCACCCTCAATATGATGAAAAGTTTCATATTGTGATCTAAGGGTGTCTTTCCTTATGCTTCTGATCTCATCACTCCCTTCACAGAGAGTGTGAAGTATCTTCCACAGGGAATTTGTTGTTTTATAGTTCTCGCACCTGATCAAGATTTCTTCACGCAAAGCCATACTAAGCAAGCTGTATGCTTTAATATCAACTTTGACCTTCTTGACATCATCAGGTGGCAAGTCCTTAGTGCTAATTGGCTGATTTTTGTCATTATAGTCCGGCCCAAGAGTGGGTGGAATATAAGGACCTTGTGTGATGGACTCCCACAAGTCAGAATCTGTGTAGTTCACATGATTCCTGAACTTGATCTTCCAGGATTTAAAATCAGCTTTTGTTTCCAACTTTGGTGGTTGATAAGATCCTCCTCCAAAAGTACTCATGTTTAATTGCAAAAGATGGATTTAAAAATTAAATGCTTAAATTGACAAATCTATCAAAGACGCAGATCTGGTATTCAATGAATTTGAATATAGATCTAAATCATACAAACAATAAGAGAATGTTTGCTGAATGACCAGTCGTTGATATAATTGTTTGAAAATCAATTAAACAATTTTAATACTGATAGATCAATTGATCTAGATCAATGAGCACCAATGCTCTGATACCACCTGTGAATCCAAGGATCTCAATTCAGGAATTATCAGTATTAAAATAAATCAATTTAATGATCGCTGAATTATCACTAATTGACGTTTAATTGTTTTTAATGATTAATGATGAACACAACCACAGAAACACAATAAATACGAAATCAATAATAATTCAAATGTATTTCATTAACTATACTGTAATGATTACAAAAGAATAATAATGAATAACTATGAAAAATCGAATTCTGTGAATCGAATGATGTTTGATGTTGATGTGACGGCAGCTAGGGTTGCACAATGAACTCTTGATCGCCGTAATATTGATTGATTGTGTTCACAAGATGTGAAACCTAGGACTCATATTTATAGATGATTTGAGTCGGCTAAGGAAACACCGGATCTCTCGGGATTTGTTATTGATTGTGTTGACTTGTTTGACTTCTTGATAGTTGCAATCGCACAAGTATAATGATCTTCCGCAGGAGTCTTGCCTTCCGCAGATCTTTTGTTCTTCCGTAGATGATTTGCTCTTCCGTAGGAATGTTGTTCTTCCGTAGGAAATCCTTCTTCCGTAGGAGTCTTCCCTTCATGAAACTTGATCATCCGCAGAAACTTACACTTGGTCATTTGGTCTTGTATGAAACATATCTACGGATTAACAAAATTGTTCATCCGTAGATGTTTCATACACTTGGTCAATTCCATGAATCCATCCAAGTATATTGTTTTTCCTGTCAAGTCACAAATCAACACACATACATATATGGGGTTAACCTATAAATTCAATTCACATATATACATATATTGACTGTTACAAATATTAATTACAAGACTTGATTCAAGTACTAAGCCTATACAAAAATGATCTAGCCCTATCCAATCTAGATCTAACATAACTTGTTTGGAGTTCATTAGAGAATACTTGATGAAGAGGATTGTGGCTGTGCACAAATTGATTTCAAAGTGTGAAGGTCCTTTAACCCCAAATGCTACAAATTATTTGAGAAGATAAAGGTTGATGCGGTTAATATGAATGTCATCTGGAATGGTCAGAGTAAATATCAGGTTAGTGGTCCTTCACATGAACAATTTGTTGTTCAAATTGATGAAAAAACATGCTCTTGTAGAAGGTGGGAATTAATTTCAATGCCATGTAAACATGCTGTGGCTGTGATGTGGGATATGGCTTCTCATGGAATTGAAGTAGGCTTACCAGAAACATGGGTTTCTAAAGTGTATTGGCTAGACACTTGGAAGAAAGTTTATGCTAATACAGTTGACCCAATCAATGGTAGGAATATGTGGTCACCATCTATTTGTCCAACGATTCTCATACAACCAAAACATCATAAACCAATTGGAAGACCAAGAAAGAAGAGAAAGAAAAGTGCAGATGAATTAGCTCAAGAAGTTTCTAACAAAGGGAAAATAGCAAGGGTGGGTCAATCAGTCACTTGTAAGAAGTGTGGACAGAAGGGTCATAACAAAAGGTCTTGTAAAGGTCAAAAAGAAGGGTCACAACAACCTATTTAATATGCCCATGTGTGGGTCAATCTTTTGTTTTTTAGTATGGTATTATCTATATATGCCCATGTGTGGGTCAATCTTTTGCTTTTTAGTATGGTATTATCTTTGACAATCAGTCACTTGTTGACTTTATTATGTAATGTTGACGGCATTTCAATGCATTTGAACATTCAGATTGGGTATTATGACTTCATTTGAACATTTGAACATTTGAACATCCATTGTTGACAGCATGTTGATTTCATATGTTGTGTTGAATTTCATATGCATGTTGATAGAATATGCTGTGTTGACAGCATGTTGATATGTAATGTGTAATATGTAATATGCTGTGTTGACAGCATGTTGATGTGTTGAATTTCATATGCATGTGAATTTCATATGCATGTTGATAGAATTTCATATGCCTGTTGATAGAATTGCATTGAATTTGTTATGCATTGAATTTCATCACTGCAGTTCATGCTGTGTTGACAGCATGTTGATTGCATTTCATATGTAACTGCATATGCATCAACATGCATTACAATGTGACAGCATTTCATCACTGCATATGCATGTTGATTGCATTTGATTGCATTTCATATGTAACTGCATATGCATCAACATGCATTACAATGTGACAGCATTTCGTCACTGCATATACAATGTGACAGCATGTTGATTGCATTTCATATGTGACAGCATGTGTTGACAGCATGTTGATTGCATTTGATAGAATTGCATTGAATTTGTTATGCATTGAATTTCATCACTGCAGTTCACTGCAGTTCATTACAGTTCATGCTGCATTGCATTTCATCAACTATGCATTAATAGAACCAACAAATAACATGCATATGCAGTTACAAACTATGCAACTATGCATTACAAACCATGTTGACTGTCATTGTTTCATGCTGTCATTTCATCAACTATCCATTTCAAACAAACAACCAAAATTGAACCATCATACAAAGAACCAACAAATAACATCATACAAAGAACCAAAATTTCAGAACAATTTCGATTTTCTCATTAACAGAACTAACATACAAAGCATCATACAAATGACCTTTACAAGATATTTAGGCCACTTTGATTACAAAGAAGAACAAAAACAAGCACCAACTTAAAACTAGCAAACATTTCAATTTTGTATTCTGATCAGTAGCATCCTTAGCCATTGCTTCATTCCTGTTACACCTCTCTAATAATCCAGGTATAATCTCTGCACTTCTTCGACACATCGGGGGATCTGACCACGAAACAAATCCACAGCTTGCACCCTGGGTTTAGAAGTTAGTTCGATTAGCAAATAACAAAGGCAGAGAGGCGAGTCCAACAAGACCGAAAGAGGGCAACGAGATTACCTTTTTAGCACAACAATAGAACCTGCGTCCTGGGTTTGCGCGCGTCCAAGAAGTGCGAAAGAGGGTTGGCGCTCCACAACTGCACATCACCATCTCATCCGCCATTGTTGTTAATCGAGTGAAGAGGGTTGGATCTGCACTTCTGCAACCGTATGGATGAAGTGAGAAAGAGGCACTTCTGCAATCGAGTGAAGAGTGAAGAAATTGGCTGCAATCGAGAAAGAGGGGTGTGAAGAAATTGGCTGCAATCGATCAAGAAAGAGGGGTGTGAAGAAATTGGCTGCAATCGATCGAGAAAGAGGGTTATTTTAAAACCCTAGATTGATTAACAGGTCAAATGATCAAAATAACCCTTGAAAGAGAAAAGACAAAAATGCCCCTCACGTGAGGGGCACATGGGTGACACTTAACAGATTATTTGGACGGAGTTAGAGTCGGGGAGCAAAATCGAAAAACACTGGTAACCACAAGGAGGATAAAAGTCATTTTTAAACTATTGGAGTAAAATGGTTATTTTGTACAAACCACAGGGAGCAAAAACGATATTTACTCTATTTTATTATAAAAATTGAACTTTACAAAGGGTAGATAAGTACTTTGATAAAAAAATGTAAATCCACCAGTTGAAATATATTAAAAGGATAATTCATTAAAAAAACTATATTTAAACAACATTATTAACTCTATTTTAAATTCGGTATTATATGAATACATTATTAAGTGATAGGCACGTTTTTGTTGTATGTGTTTAATGTCTCACTTTTTTTAAATATAAAATTTAAATTAATAATTTTTATAATTACTTACTTCGCTGTCGTTCTTTGTCAACCATTAATTGGTTTGGGTAGGTTGTTCGCTAGATTTAGATTACAAAGGCTTTCATATAAAATAAAGAAACACGATAATATAACAATAATGAACCGGGGACATAAAATCAACCTAAAAAGAAATTAAGATAAATATGAAAAGACAAAATAAAGCATATGCCACTTTTTATTATATAAACGAGTTATATATAAAAATTTTAAGTCGTTGCATCATTTTTGCAATATAAACCAAACATTCCTATCTTCGTCAACATCTAACAATGTTGTTGGTGTTCAGTACATATCTGCTTCGTTAGCAAATACTTTTTATTTTAATAAAAATATATATTAATAATAAAGAGCTTTGCTTATATATAGTAAAAGAATATATTTTAACATGGATGTATTGGTGTTTGGTTTCGACGAAAGCTACACATTTAAAGAAATATAAATACAGAAAATGAGATCGGATATGTTGTTTTATATTTATGTATAACCTTTATTATACAACATTATATCTTATAGTATAATGTGACGACACATGTGAGATATATTAACACATAAAAAATGGCTACAGAGAGAAGTAACAAATCAACTGTTGCAACGTTATTTTTGAATCGCTGTTATTTAATCGTGTGGAAAAAAGAGGACAATAAAAAGCTATTTAATGGGTCATGGACCAGTTACTAATGAAGGTTGTATCGCTATTTACTGTGTTTCTACAAAATAAGTAATTATCAATCATAATATTACAATTAGGTAAATAAATATAAAATGGGTTGATCTAAATAAATGGCGATAATAATACCTTTTTTTTAATTTGTTAGATCATTTATCAATTTGAAAACTATGTATTATGGTTTGATATTATATACCTGGTATATAATTGATCCCGTCATGGGCCACATGAATCTTTTTTTTAATTTGTTAGATCATTTATCAATTTGAAAACTAGACTTTGATTGTCCTCAGGGATTATCATGGATCGGTTTTGATAATCTTATCAATTATATTCATTTTGTGATCTTATGTGTTTGAAAAACTTAATTTATAGGTAAGAAAAAAAATGTGAGTGTTAAACTTAAATCCCCAGTCACTGGTGAATAATGTGACGATTTCTAATCGTCCTTGTATTTTAGATAAAAATCATAATCATCCTTAACTTTAAAAACCCTCATATCTCATTCTAATATCTAACTTTTTAAGAGTTTAATTATTTGATATATACTTTTAAGAAATGTATATAAAGGATGATTTTAATAAAACTTGTTTAAATTCGGTAACATTTGAAATGCAAAACAAAGGGTAAATTGGGTTTTTTTTCGGTTGAATTTCGGTTTTTTCGGGTTTTAACCAAAACTGAACCGAATTGAATTCGGTTGAAAACGGTTGAATTTGGTTCGATTAGCCATATTTCAAATTCGGTTCAATTTGGTTCGGTTTTCGGTTATGCCTAAAAAATCTCAAAACTGAACAAACCGAACCGAATAAACCGAAGAACACCCCTAACCACCGCCACCACCACCGACCACCACCAGCAACCACCATTGGCCACCACCACCACCGACCACCACAGCAACCACCATTGGCCACCACCGGGAATCGTCACTGGTCACCACCGGCCGCTATCACCACCGGCCGCTATCACCACCATAAAGTATTAATTTATTGCATTCTTACATGGTAACCGAACAGAATAATAAGATATAATGATTTAGTTCATTCACTCATCTATTACATTCTTTGTTTATTCAATTCACTAGGTTAGTCTCCGTGTAATACATGAATTGAACAAATAAAATATTAAATTATTATTAATAAAAATTTATGTATTATAAAATCATGCTTGAAAATAAAATATGATTATAAGTACGTATAAATAGATACTTTAAGTAAATAAAAAATAATGTATTTTCTTAAACTTTTATTTTATTAAAAATTGTGATTTTTAAATATATTGTTTTAAGAAAAATGATTTTTTTAAAAAAATTCATTGTATTCTATAGTTTATAATTTTTAAAAGTGTGTTTTTAAAAAAATAGGTTTTTAATTTTTTAAATTATATATTTTTTAATTTGAAAATAGTATGAGTAATATTATTAGTGTTCAACATTATTATTAATAATATAGAGAAATAAAAAAGTAAGTATAATGAGATCTATAATTGTTTCACGCCTATTTTAGTTTTTATTTTATAGATAGATAGATAAGCTAAACAATCATTAAATAAACGGATTAAATTTTCAGGTAAAATATATATGTAAATTAACATGAATAATTACAGTATAATATTTTAATATAAAATATAATTAAAATTATATATAGGTAATAGTTCAAAAAATAAAATAATTATACTATTTTTTTTAAATCTCTTATGTAAATAGTTTTATTTTTAAACATTCGCTTTAAGATTTTTTTATAAAAAAATATTTTTTATAAAAATATTGTTTTAAAAAAATATGATTTGTAATTATTCTGCTTGTTTTAATAGGATTGTTTTAAAATTTTTCACCTGTTTATAATTTTTTTAAAAACAAATGATTTTAAAATATTTGTTTAAAAGATATTTAATGATTTAGAAAATTTCATATTATATAAACTTTAGTTTTTTGTTATTTAGATTTTAATTAAAAGATGTTATTTTTAAATTCCTTCATAAAATCTATTTTAGAAAAAGATAGTTTGATTAAAAAAAATAGATAAGAGAAAGAAACATAGTAATTATAAAATTATTTTAATAAGAGAGAAATTTGTATAAGAATTTAAATTACCATAACACCCTTTTGGAGGGAAAATTGTTGTGTGAATCTTTAGAAAAATAACAAGTGGCAAAAACATATATTAAGAGAATGACAAGTGACAAAAGAAACCTTGCTTTATTAGAGGTTATAGATTCATTTATTATATTATCTCATACCAAACAAACCCTAATGGCTCAAAACTTAAAAATTCAAGTATAGATCGTTTAATAGAAATAGATTGAAAGCTAATGTAAAACAAATAAACAATCCTTTACCACCTTATAAACGATTATATATCACTCTAACATTTATTTTAAACTAATAAGATAATTCATAAATAAATTCCAAGATCCATTTATCCATAAAATGCACACGTTGTTGAGAACAGTTTATAATTTCTAAAAATAATACGGTTATTCCGGTTTGCTGTAAGCTTTTTAAGTTTTAACAACTGTTATTACGGATCGCTAATTCACCGGACCTTCCCTCTTAATCTCTTATTACCTCTTGCATTACACTTGCGATCATATTCTCTGTATTTCCACATCTCTCACTTGGTAAGCAATATTGTTTCAAATCTTCAATCTTCATCATATCATTCTTAAACGATGCACAATTGATCCACAGTTCATCTTGTTTAATTAACATGTTTCATTCAGCCACTGCGATCTCAAGTCGATTAATCGACAACAAATGATTAACGCGTTCGGTTCTGTTGTTTATCTTCTGCAGGCTTTGAAATGTCCAAGGTACTGCTACATGGAACTCTTCATGTTACCATCTATGAGGTTGATAAGCTTCATGGTGAAGGGGGTGGCCCCAATATATTCGGGAAGGTATAACATTTGTTTTTACAATTACATAAACAATAATATTCGATTTGTTTAGTGTAGTTTAAAAAGATTATTATGGGAAGAATCTTGTCTGGTGATCTTCTTACACTCACCGGACAAGATTCGTTCAATCTAGCTAAAGAATCTTTAAAAATTACACTTATTATATTATGTTTTGTTATCTAATATGACATATCCTGAGCGGGACTCACTGGGTATGTTTGTTTGTTGTTTGTTTGTTTATCTAACATGACATAACAGTTTTTTGAATGTATAGAAGAAGAATTCATATAATTGTTTTTGGTTATTGCAGCTTATGGCAAACATACAAGAGACTGTAGGATTTGGGGAAGGAACCCGAAGATCTACGCGACTATCGATCTAGAAAAATGCAGAGTCGGACGAACCAGAATGATCGAAAACGAGCCACAAAACCCAAGGTGGTTCGAGTCGTTCCACATTTATTGTGCCCATTCAGCTTCTAATGTAGTATTCACCGTTAAAGACAATAACCCGATCGGTGCTACACTAATCGGTCGAGCTTACATGCCCGTTAGTGATCTCACAAACGGGGATGAAGTCGACCAATGGCTTGAAATCATGGACGAAAACAAAAACCCCATAGCATCTGGCGCCAAAATTCACGTGAAACTACAGTACTTTGATGTCACTCAAGATCGCAATTGGGCACATGGTATTAAAACCGCAAAGTACCCCGGTGTACCGTACACATTTTTCGCTCAAAGACAAGGTTGTCGTGTTTCATTGTACCAAGATGCACACGTCCCCGACAATTTCATCCCCAAAATCCCCCTTGCGGGAGGGAAAAACTACGAGCCGCATCGATGTTGGGAAGATGTGTTCGATGCAATCACGAACGCGAAACACTTTATCTACATCACCGGGTGGTCGGTATACACTGAGATCGCGTTAATACGCGATGATAAGAGACCGAAAGAGGGAGGTGAAGTGATGCTTGGACAGCTTCTAAAGCGAAAAGCCGAAGAAGGTGTTCGTGTTGCAATGCTTGTGTGGGATGATCGAACTTCGGTAGATGCATTGAAAGAAGATGGATTAATGGCTACTCATGATGAAGAAACTAAAAACTTCTTCGAGAATACTGATGTTCATTGTATTTTGTGCCCACGAAATCCTGATGATGGTGGGAGTATTATTCAAGATCTTCAGGTGTCCACTATGTTCACACACCACCAGAAGATTGTTGTGGTTGATCATGAGATGCCTAACGGTGGTTCGAAACGCAGGGTGGTTAGTTTTGTTGGGGGTATTGATTTGTGTGATGGTAGATATGATTATGCTAATCATACTCTTTTTAGAACTCTGCATTCCATTCACCATGATGATTTCCACCAGCCGAACTACACCGGTGCGAGCATAGCGAAAGGCGGCCCACGCGAGCCGTGGCACGATATCCACTCGCGGCTCGAGGGACCGATCGCGTGGGATGTTTTGTTTAATTTTGATCAGAGGTGGAGAAAGCAAGGTGGGAAGGATGTTTTGGTTAACTTAAGAGAACTTCATGACATACTAATACCTCCGTCTCCGGTCACCTTCCCGGATGACCAAGAAACATGGAACGTTCAGCTTTTTCGGTCGATTGACGGTGGCGCTGCCTTCGGGTTCCCGGATTCACCGGAAGAAGCGGCGAAAGCGGGTCTCGTGAGCGGAAAAGATAACATAATTGATAGAAGTATTCAAGATGCGTATATTCAAGCAATCCGCAGAGCGAAAAACTTTATTTATATTGAAAACCAGTATTTTCTAGGAAGCTCGTTCGCGTGGAAATCTAGTGATATTAATATCAATGAAATAGGTGCTTTACACCTTATTCCAAAAGAACTTTCTTTAAAGATTGTTAGCAAGATCGAGGCTGGTCAAAAGTTTATTGTTTATATCGTTGTGCCAATGTGGCCCGAAGGGATCCCAGAGAGTGGATCCGTCCAGGCCATATTGGATTGGCAACGAAGAACGATGGAGATGATGTATAAAGATATTGTTAAGGCGCTTCAAGCTAAGGGACTTGACGACGATCCAAGAGAGTATCTCACCTTCTTTTGCCTTGGAAATCGAGAAGTGAAAGATGGCGAAGAACACGAACCTACAGAATCACCTGAACCAGGTTCGGGTTATCATCACGCCCAACAAAATCGACGCTTCATGATCTATGTACATTCCAAAATGATGATCGGTAAGTAGCAACTATATATAATGACAAAAGTTGATCCTACACCTTGAAACAAAAGTAAACTTGCTAAACTAGCTAACAATAGTATCATCTTATAGTGACATTCTAAAACATGTTTTTTTTATTTAAACTATGGTGCAGTTGATGATGAGTACATAATAGTTGGTTCTGCCAACATCAACCAAAGATCTATGGATGGCGCTAGAGATTCTGAAATAGCCATGGGTGCCTACCAACCATACCACCTAGCTGGCAGACAGCCCGCTAGGGGTGAAATCTACGGGTTTCGTATGGCTCTATGGTACGAACACCTTGGCATGATTGATGAAACCTTTGAGCACCCAGAGAATGCTGAATGCGCGAGAAAAGTAAACCAAATGGCTGACAAATACTGGGATCTATACGCAAGCGAAGATCTAGATCGCGATCTCCCTGGACACTTGCTTCGCTACCCCGTTGGCATTACTAGGGATGGTGATGTTACAGAACTTCCCGGAATCGAGTGTTTCCCTGATACAAGTGCAAAGATACTCGGTGCTAAATCTGATTACCTTCCTCCTATCCTTACTACCTAAGACTAGAGTTTAATTTGTTATCTTTTTGGTCTCCAATAACTTCAAGACTTATATTTTTGTAATCAAATTAATAATAAGCAATGTTTTGCATTTATGCAACCGGATTTGTAAGAGGTTGAGTCTTCTTTTTAAATTGTAGGAATTGATGTATTAATAACTCCTTTTATATGTATTGTATGGAACTTAGTAGCTTCTTGTTGTTTTCTTATGTGACATTAATTTGGATATATTTAATTGATTTGTTATATGAGGAGTAATCAGTAATGTGTTCGATTTGCTTTTTATAACAACAATTCATATATATTTTAAGATAAATAAATATCATATATACTTATTATAAAATTCAAACTACAATTTTGATTGCGGTATATATTCTTATCCTGCACTTTATGGTTCATATTGAGACTCTTTCTCATGTCTTGTAACTATTACCTTAAATTTACAAAACAATAACCTTGACCGTCGCCTTTAAAATCCGACTTGAAAACATGAAATCAATCAAAATTATAATCTTTGTAATTTATTCTCCCCTCAAAGGCTCAAACCTCCTATATATGTAGTTGGCTGTGACTACTATTTTTTATATTTATTCTCTAGTGTAAGATTTATAAGAAAATCATATCGTTTTATGAAAACTAAAGAAAACCAATAAAAACGGTCATATAATTTATAAATTTTTTATTACTATCCTCTATATATGTTTGTGTGTATATATAGATATGAGTAGAGATCAGATGAAAACCATAACATTGATTTACATATACGTCACACGTAGGTTATGTATATTAGCAATTCTTCATTTGACATATTGTTACGTATACGTAACACTCTTCATTCCGGTATTTATGTCTGATAAATGTATAATATATACTTAATTACTCTTTTAACATTTAAGAAAACAATATATATATATATATATATATATATATATATATATATATATATATATATATATAAATTATATAAGTGGATTTTATAGTTTTATTTGATTTATGCATAGCGATTGGTTTTGTAATGAACCATCCCCTTTGTTCTCTATTCTAAAGGTGAACAAATAACTGATTTAACTGAATCATAACCGAATTAACCAACTTATACCGACCAAACAATTAATCAATGGTTTGGTTAAAGCATCAATGATTAACCGCACATTGCGGTTCGGTTTCAATTTTAATGTATGAATTAACCGCATTAACCGAACTGTACCGAAACATACTGAAATATATTAACTTTTTATTTAGATAATAAAAATATATAGATTAAAAAAGCTTATTAACTATAAACACAAAATAGTATGTATATGTAATTAATTACATCTAAAATGAAACATGTATATAAATGTAAAAAAACAGAAAAAAACTAATTGTTTGATATTCATTATATTTTTAATGGTTTACACCGTGCACATCCCTACCTTGGTTTTACTTTTAATAAGAGCTTAAAATCATATCGTATTATGCACACTCCAATTTCAGTTGGTCTAAAATTAACCCAACAAAAAATTATTAGTTATATTTTGTTTTTAAAGCACGTGTTAAATATATTGGTTAACTAAACGTAACCGGTTCATTACCGACAGTTAACCAAAGTGTGGTTAACCCTAGTAGCAGTTTTGATTTCAATTATAAGAATGATATTAACCGCACTGTCGGTTTTGATTATAAAATTTGATTTAACCATACTTAACCGGATCATTCTGGTCCCTAGAGTCCGTTCATTGTTCCCCTCTTCTCTCCTTTACATCGACATTATATGATAAACCTACTTATAAACAAATCTGTCGGAGAAGACTGCTGTCGTTCGCCATTGCATTATAATGTAACCACTTGTTGTAATTTCAAAATAGTTATATGTTCATGTTTCCCTTTGTAGTTGTGCACATGGCGACAGTGGAAGATCATATAATTGGAAGAGAGAAGACTAATTTATGGGTTAAGGACAGCCATTTCCATGTGATACCTGAGCCCTTAAAAGCAATGTTGTTAGGACCGGATCGGACCGGTCCGACCGGTTCGACCGGGATTCGGAGGCCTGTCCGGTCCGGTCGAGGGTGGTTCGTTTTTGGTGAGTTGAACCGGCCGGTTCGAACCGAGTCGGCGGTTGGACGGCCAACCGGTTCGGGTCCGACCGGATTTTGATTTTTTTTTTTTTTTTTTTTTTTGATTTTAGTGGGTAAAAACGGGGTGTTAAACCATAAATTAGTACTTTGTATATACAAATATAGTTAAGTTTTATATATAACTATAAAATATATGTATAAATCATATATAAATTACTTATATTTAATTACATATATAAATATAATTAAATATAGTTAAATCCGGTCCATCCGGTCCGACCGGTCCGACCGGTCCGACCACCAAACCAGTAAGCCGTCCGGTTCGACGTCCGATCCGGTTCTGAGAACATTGCTTAAAAGTTCTTTTGACTACACTCTGCATAAAGCGTAGAGAAGCAGTTATTTACCATTAAATCTTTCTTGGGCTACTGAAAAAGACAAACGGTTAAATTCTTGATGATGGGTTGGTGGCCATTGCCTTTGCTTTTTGGTACGAATCACTGTGAACTTTAGTCAATTCGTGTAGCAATTGAGAGTTTAATCGGAAAATATGTGACCATAACCAAGAAAAGTGAAATCAAAACAACCCAAAGAGATGGACAAGATGTGCACGCCAACTGTTTGATGAAATGACGCTTCGATTTTTAACCATGTGGCACCGTACTTATAAGCTTCATTCTTAACGTCAAACGCAATCTATGTAAGAATATGGCTTTTTCATCAAGTTTTCTTTTGTTTCATCTTGTTAATATTATATGCACATTTCAAATTTACACTTAACTGATCTTGATCTAATCATACGTACCAGTACCACAGCGTGTGGAAACACAGATATTTGAAACATTTATGAATGCTAAAGTTTCCACCTTAAGTCCAATGTTTTTGAAATTATGATGAGAATGATATTGGGGTATTGATTTTTCTGAACAAGTGATACATTCGATCTTGAATTCTTGATTTCAAGCTTTCACTATATTAAGTTGAATTGAGATACATAAACTGTTGTTTGCAGCATTCCCATGGTTGTTTGACCAACCCCACAAAAAGAAAATAATAAAGACACTTAACCATAAATGTCATTGTTTTCTTGGTATGCCCAGATCACAAGAATACTGCTGTTAGTTAAGAAACAATGGGTCATGATTCTAGAATCCCAATGGAAGTGTTACATTTTCCCAAAAACAAGAAGAGAAACAGTGAGATTTGTTTGGAAAAAGAATCTTATTAAATTTAATTGGCACATAACTATTCATATCAGGAAGCTGTCCCTTTTTCTCCAAACATTTATTTGACTTTGCTGTCAAATATAAAATATGATAAATTGATAATATATTTTCCTTTTGTATTCCCTACCCAAATAGTATCCCAATCCCCTGAATATCTCCTTTTTAGCATCCACTATTTTTGTAATAGTACTGCATGCACGGCAACTATTATTTATTTCTCGCAGGCCCCTTCATGACCTTCTTAAGTCTTCATCTGTTTAATATCAAATATTCAAATTTCTTCAGGTTGTTACCTATTGATGGCACCTACAAGGACCTGCCTACTTGGACCCAAGGATGTTGTTACAGTGATTCTTCTCTTATTTCTCACAGTATCACATTCCATATCAGGTAATGCAAAAGGTAGAAGCTTTAAAGACCTAAATGCATCTTATATAATTGAGATTTTGAATTGTAAATGTTCTTGTTGATTATAGGTTATGATGATAATGGTGCGGCAAGTGTTCGACAGAACAAGAAAATCTTGGGATCAAGACCACCAGGGTGTGTGAACAAGTGCATGAATTGCAGGCCATGTGAAGCTACTTTGGTAATTCCTCCACATTATAGGATGATTCATTACCGTGATGAATCTCACTGGGAAGATAATTATTATCTTCTTTCATGGAAATGCAAATGCGGTGATAAACTCTATCAACCATGATTGATTAAGATGTTATGTGAGGTATTATGTTATATAATAGGTATGAATAGGCAGTAATCATTTATCTGATTATCTGTTTTTTTTTCCTGAATAAGTTGAATATCTACTTTGGTATTAGTGAATTTGAGTATTTCTAATTAAGCTGAATATCTACTTTAGTATTCACATATGCTTGGATAAAAGATATAAAACGCGTTCTATATTTTATTCAAAGTACAGGGGAACTTAAAGTTAATCATCACAACTACAAGAGTGCCTGTTCTTGAAAACAAAGAAACAGAAAGGAAATATTTTTGGACATATTATATAACATCTTGGCTATATTAAACTCGTTACAGAAGGTAGATTTAGTTGAGGATGAATCATTAAGGATTTACGTGTGGGTCCGGTGCTTTCTGGTTTCTTGAGCCCATCTGCTGATGAGACAAAGTAGTCATTGTGCTCGTATCTCTCTCTTTTTGTGCTTGTTTTCTTTTACAATTTGATTGATTAATTTGAATATTGGTAGATGAAATCGCTGAGTTTGAGATTAAAAAACTTATAACTATTTCACTAAGTATATATACAGAAGGAATTATTGAATTTTGGCAAATTCCATTTCGTAGGTGATCCAGCTTTAGCTAATTCCACTTCTTAGGTGATTGGGTATTAAGTTTTGTCCGACTTTTTCCCTTAGATTAATTTGTTTACCCGAGTCAAACTCTTTATTCCTCAAAGTAAATGCCTGTATTTGAATTAGCACAGAAGACAAAAATGAACAGAAGACTTATATTCAAGAAATACTGTCATATTGTACATGAATATTTCTAAATCCCCAATAATATCTGTTTGATTCAGAGCATTCATTAGACACCCTAATATGTTTGAGTTGTCACAATGACATTATCAGCACCAGAGCTGCAGCAGATATAGTGTAAAACATCACTTGTATAGAACCAAAGCCCTGCAAAAAAGTGAGACTAATTATAGCAAATATAATATAGAATTTTGCTATGAGAGAATGAGTGATTATAAGTTTATGGACATACTTTCAAGGTGTTGAAAGACTTTGCTGAGGAAGGTACGAGGCCCGTGAACCCGATACTATAAGCAATACTCCCATCTGCTTTAAACAGTCCGAAATTCCTCTCAGAAGTCGGGCCAGGCTTTAGGTTTTCATTAAACATTGCAAAGACATAGGCCTTGACCACTCGTTTTGGTCTATAAGGGGTGCCCTTCTTTTTAAGGAGACGTTTTCTTAGGTTCATATTGTAGGTTCGTGCATTGCTAACCGTTGCTGCTGCTTCATTCGGGTCTCCATGCGAGGCCCAGCCTGTTTCCGACACTATGACATCCATCTTCTCGAACCCTGCTTTCTCTAAGGCAGCATAGGCTGCATCGATTTGGGCCTCAAACATGTTGTCATAATGCAGATTAGTTTTCTGATCATAGACCCCAGGGTTCTTTTTAAAAAGAGCATAGTTAAGGTCAATGTGATCAGGATCACTAATGTAAGCAAGAAAAGGGTAAGTGTTTATATAAAATGGTGATTTAATTTGGGAAAAGAATTCGAGCAGCGGTTTCATGAAGGGCATAACTGACTCCTTAAACGCGCCAGCCGATGGTGGGTAAGAAGTTGCAAATACTGCAGCCGAGTGTGGGCTCGAGACTTGAACTTTATCAGCTAACCGAAGCCGGTCAAGGGCATTATGGACATTCTTCACAGCAGGAAGCAACACCTCCCAAAGTTGTTGATCACCACCCCCTAAGATCTCATTTCCAACCGCGATACCGACTATACGGGTCCCGGGTAGAAAAGGCTCTACATTTTCTTTAACCCAGTTCATAGCCCGATCTTCGTTCATGCTTATATCTCTCAAGAACTCATTCCCGAGCCCGACCATTATTTCGATTCCCGAGCCTTTAAAGGCCTTGAGAACTTCATGATCCGCGTCAAAGATTCGGGTGTTCATAATCTTAGCGGCCTTCATTAGAGTCACTACACTTTCAGGGGCTGGAATATTGTCGGCTATCCGTCCATAATTCACTCCATACGTGCCCGTGAATGCACTTGATATCACAACTGTCAATGAACAAACAAAGTTTAAAAAATATAAAAATTTAACACGAGCATACGAAAGAAAATTTAAAAAAAAAAAAAAACTAAAGGATGAGCGCATACGGTTAACAAAGATGGTCAAGACCCAAAAGAAGAACCAGTTAGACGATCCCATGTCTAGGAACGAAGGATATCGAGGGTTAGTCGACGAAGAGAAACAATCGAATTCTTATAAAAGGAATAGTTAGTTTTAGTTATAACAAAAACAGTAATCAGAAGCTTTGTACTAAGGAATTGGGGAAATGGTGGCTTGTGGGTTGGGATGCTTCACCTTCAGGAATGCCATTAGAGTTGCTAATGGAAGATTCCCAGGATGAAGAAGGCAACTTATAGTTATAGGTTTTGGGTTAGCTCATTTTCAAGATCACCTAATAAACCTTTTAATCCTTTCCCTATCTTTAAAGATTACTTATTATTCATTTTTTTACGCTTAATGATTTTTTTATAACAGTTATACCAGTCTTTTTCAAAAGAAAGTCGGGTGTGACCCTTATAAAAAATACAAGCGATCGTATGAATCGGGTCGGAGACAATCTTCTTTCTGGCCTAAAACATGTTTAGGATGCATTTTTTGCACGGTATAATTGGACTTACGGAAAATGTCTTTAATGTGGACATGTTAGAACTAGTGGGACCAAACGACATATTAAGAAAAAGAGAGATTTGACTTGTACCAGAAATTTTCAACCCACAACACATGTCATAGTAACGGAAAAAACGGTTATATTATCGTGACGTACACGAGTTGTTTGAAGAATTGTTTTACTTCACCACAATCGAGTCATTGTGTCATATAAGATGACCATGTTGTTTTAAACGATATCATTTGTATTTTTCTCTAACATAAACGGTTAAAATTGGTTACTTTTTATGACAAGGTTCGTTACATGTTTTATATAAAAAAAAAACCGACCGAAACAAGCATATAAGCCGATTTGTTTGAGACGGTGTGATATAAATAATTTCAAACTGCTTAAGGTGAGGTACCCATTATATGTAAATAAATGGAGGTCATGGGTTCAAGTCTCACTCTGAGCAAAATGCTCAGAGTTGAGTCAGGGAGTTTTCTCAGCAATGGGTTCCTCCTGAGGTGGTTGGGGGTACGGTCCCGGCTAGGAAACAGATAGGTGGGTCCGATTAAGATAACACCTATCCTCTGAATCAGAGTCGTACATTTACCGTTCAAAAAATAAAATAAAATAAAAAAATAAATAAATAATTTCAAACCATGTTAGTGATTTGCTGGAGATCTTACGTTTTAAACTAAAAAAACAAACAGTACACGTCCCAAACTCTAAATAATAGAACATTTGTGTTGGTGTGTAGAAATTACGACAAAACTTGGCCCCAAATTTAGGCGAACATGCTTCACTTGTTCGAACCTTAATTCGTTCTACCATTGTCCTTTAAATTCCCGTTGATCCATATTCTTCTTTTCCTTGACATCTGTTTTGTTATTTGTGGTGTTGACTTCATAGTTTGACCATTTCTAGTATATGATTTAGGACCCATATCTTTAGGTTTGCTTAAGCAGGCCAACCTGATAACCTTTTTATAAAAGGAGTTACATTTGGCTTTACTTTTTAAGGTTTGATAAAAATAATTAATCAGTTGGTTAGGAAAGATGTTCTCAATTGTTTTATAAAGTGGTAGAGTCATTGGTTCAACTCTCATGTGATGCAATATGCTCCAAATGAATCAGTTGTTTTTCTACGGTGAGTCTTTAGATGGTAGGTTTTTTCCTGAATTGGTGGGCGAGCCAGGTCATTAGGACCGTCTGTGTTTGAGGACGTGAGTGGCTTTTCATCAATAAGTTTACCCGGGTGACTGAGCTTATAGTATTCGTTGGACATTAAAAAAAGTTGAAAATTATAAATTTCGCACCTTAATTGACGCTTGGAAATAAAAAAATGGGAATGAAAATGAGGGTGATTAATTTTTAAAATTAAATCATATACCCAAGGAAGAGCAAGTTATGTAAAATTGATTGCAAGTCCCATTTATGTCATAAAGCTACTAGAAAAACAAGTTTCACGGACAGACGGTAGTGTTTATAATTATTGACGATGACAGTCGATGCCAATAAAATTCTAATAAAATGGAAAAAGATAAATTATAAAGCTGGTTTAAAATTAATATATAATATTTTTAAGAGGTATTTACATATTTCTCCATCCTAAACTCATTAATTACATATTTAACCAAACTATAATTTGGTATCACATGAGGATTTAAATACATAAAAAACCACATAATAAAACTAAAAATTTGATATCTTACTAGTCTAGACGTGGTGATGCCCCTAGGGGACTCCAAAGTTCCTGATGTGGACACAATTGAAACATTAAACCCATTATGTTCTAAGTTAAAAGGGGCATTAAACTCATTTTTAGCTAAACTAATAACGGGCATTAAAAGAGATGAATAAAGTTATTTTTCTCACTTTTAACTAAAAAAAACTTTAAACACGACCACTAGAGTTGATGTAAAATAATTTTAACAAATTCATATTTAACTATGTGATGTTTAATTATGTAGGTCCGCATCTTGAGTCGAAAACATATGATATCTATCTTTATTGTACTATAAAACGGTATTTATCAATTTGTTTAGAATGGCTGTTCACATGTAGAATTAAACACTTAGGTAGCGTTTGGTATAGAGTAATGAAGGACGAAATGTAATGAATTATTGAGGGTTAATGGAAAAAAAAACATGTTTGGTTGGCGAAAGTAATGGAATGAACTATTAGATAGTTGATTCCATTCCTTCAAATTCATTTCATCTAGTCCCACTTCTTTTTTTTCATTCCATCCCTTCTTGTCACCAACACCACCTACTCACCTACCACAACAATCTCCACCGGCCACCACGACCGGCCATCGCCGTCTCCGGGCCCTCCACCGGCCACCATCGCCGCCGGGGGCTTCTACCGGCCACCACCGCCGCTGGGGGCCTCCACCCTTCTTGTCACCAACACCACCCACTCACCTACCATAACAATCACCACCGGGCCACTGCCATCTCTAGGGCCTCCACCGGCCACCACCGCCGCCGGGGGTCTCCACCCTTATTGTCACCAACACCACCCACTCACCTACCACAACAATCACCACCGACCACCACGACCGGCCGCCACCGCCTACGGGGGCCTCCACCGGCCGCCGCCGCCGCCTCCGGGGGCCACCACCGGTCGCCGCCGCCGCCTCCGGGGGCCACCACCGGCCGCCGCCGCCTCCGGGGGCCACCACCAGCGGCGGCCGCCGCCTCCGGGGGCCACCACCGGCCGCCGTCGCCTCCGGGGCCTCCACCGGCCGCCTCCGCCACCGGGGGCCTCCACCGGCCGCCGCCACTGTCACACCCCAAACCACGGCGGTTTCCCGCGGGGAGCGAACGTCATTGTTTCATAGTCACTGATCGACCACTACATGGTTTTGTAAAACATACGTCTCAAATAAGTTTAAGGTACATCATTGTTCAGAGTTAAATTTGCGGAAGCAATAGTAATAAGGTAAATTGTTTTCAAAACATGACATATATGAAAATGAATGTCCCAAACAGCATGAATGGCCCTAAACATGAGATAATCCATGCTAGCTTAACTTGTTGCATCTATCAATTACCTAAAAAAACATGCATGAAAAATGTCAACATAATGTTGCTGAGCTCACAGGTTTTAAGTAATAATAAATAGCGTAAAGGACCACAATACTTTCTATGATTTGATTGTTGTACATTCAATGCTACAAATTATATAAGCGTCGCAACCGAAGCTAGACTGTAACTGAAATAAATCACCCCTACCCATGCCTACCATGAGCATGGGTGTGAACAGGCTAATAATGCACCCGTTTAGACCTCCAGTCAAGGTTAGGGTAATTAACCCGGGTGGGGATAGTCAAACCCAATAGTACTATCCATGATTACCTCGCTTTGGGAAATAAACTAACGGTTCGATAACAGGGGACTTCATATGATAAGTAAACAACTTATATAACATGTGAAATCATTAACTAGTAAATGTGTCCAAGAAAATTAGTAATTTGCATGTAATCTCCCCCAAAGGAAAATAAGTAAGAATAGGGCCGTGAAACTCACCTGACAGTGGTAAATGAGTATGTAAACTTGTAAATACCCAAAGTGCTCGAGGAAACCGACCTAAGCTCGCCCTAAAATAATTAAGGCAACTTATATTTAAGTAATTGCTCCTACATGTAATGTGAGCATGTAACTATTTCATCCACACACTCAATAACAAAGTGTTTGACTCGACGATCGGTTGGTGACACAATGTGGGTGTTTGTGAAATATATATATTACTAAAAATAATGTTATTAAATTATACTTCACTTGAAAGTGTTCAAAAATATTGTATCTTAAAGTTGACATATTATTTGAGTAATTAAACATTGTTTTGACTCAACCCGAGACGTGATTCGAGTATTTGGTAATTAGTTATGTAATTTACATATGAAATTATAGAAGCTAGGGTTTTGAAATAATCTTATTTTCTTAAGTACAATAGTATTTACATTATATTATTTTACTTGTAAATTTTGAAATGTTATCATCCAAGTAAAATCACTAGTTTTCTTATTTTACCATCCATGTATATATATATATATATATATATATATATATATATATATATATATTTGTCCATAAAATAATTATTTAATTATTTTCTTAGTAGTATTATTCTTTTATTTTGTCTAGTTCTTGACATATATTAAATTAGGGTTTCTTTAATTTATTAAGTAACTTTGATATACTATAAAGTAAATCCTTTTAATAAATTAATTAGTCAATTTACTAACTTGTCTTAATCTATCCTTTAAGTGACCTAGAAATTGATATTATAAAGTTTATAAATTTATATTTTAAATCTCATATCAAATTAGCAACAAAATCATGTGACATCTTTGTTAAAAGTCATCTACTAACCATTTTAACATCTCCTTTAAACTAACATAACATTTAATTATGAAGTTCATATTTTTCCCTTTAAAAGTCTTATGTTTATAGGTATTTAACCATACTTGTAAATTTGGTCAAATTATCATAAAGTTATAACCCGAATTTTGTAATAATATATTACCACTCATTATCTAAGTATAACTTGAAGAATATATAAAAACATACATAATAATACTTGCAAAGATTTAAAATCCTATAACCATAACCTAACCCCTTTGTAGCTTCTCTGGATTTTAACAAATCCATATGACTTTTTATAAAATCATCAACTAGTAACTTGGTTAAACATAGACCTATGGATGTTTACTTTTTAAGAACAAGTTTCATTATTTAGTTCATGTTACAATGTTTTGTGTTAAATATTATTCTTGAAACTCTTTGTTTGTAAAAAAATTGTTTTCATCAAAAACATTTTTTTTGATGGATGAAACTAGTTTCATATGAACTAATAGATAGATAACCATGGTAAAGTAAAATATATGTAAATAAGAAGAGGTTGTTCTTACTAGCAACAAGCAAGGTTAGTGAATGGAAATGTGTAGATTGCTTGAGATATCACCACAAGACCACTTGAACTTTAGTAGAGAAATTGAAGCACACTTGAAATCTTCAAATAAAGTTTGAAAAGTAAATTTTGAGTAAGGAGATGATAAGATCGTGAGTTTTGATCCAAGAGGGAAAGAGTGTAGGTTAAGTTTTGATGTAGGTGACTTGTAGAGATTGATATATTTATAAATTTTAGCATATCATTTTGGTAAGACAAAACATCAGGAATTGAAAGTTGAATTTGAATAGATGATACTAAATATTGATAATAATCTAGTATTAAAGTTGATGCTTGAATAAAGCAATAATCATAAAAATGGTAAGTATGAGAATTGACAAAAGTCAAACAAAAAGTTAGTATGTGTGTGTGGTGTTGATTCTCGATATTTTGCTGAGAAAAAGAAAGACATGTGTTGATTTTTGAGGAACATTTTTAATTACTTTTATCTATTATCACAATGGTCTTATAGCTTTAATAAATTAAATGAATATTAAAGTGGTAACATGTATAAGTTAGTCAAGGTTAAAATTAAACTTTTATTACAAACAAATTTGATAATATTTTATGTTTCATACCGGTGGTTCACTAGTATTTAAATATATGTTTAATAAGTTGACGCTATTAAGCAACACGTCGCAATAGGTTGTACCGACAAAGAAACGTCAAGATACTCGTTACAAGTCTAAGTTATTTTAAATCCATAGACGTATGTGGTTTGGGTTCTAAAATATATTGTAACACTTTAAAATATTTATTAACACATATTTATATATTATAACCAACGTTCTTGTGTGACGGTCGTACCGTGTGTAAACCGGTAATTACGCCGAATCACCAATGCATGTAACGCTATGCATGAACTATTATGCACGAAAGTTTGCAATGCATAAAACGACTTCAATAAATAAAATTGAAAATCAAGTATTATAGGTGTAATATTTATAACCAAGTCAAGGTCGGGTATTGACCTGAAATTGTCGGTTGTCACATACTCCCCATGTTAAAAAGAATTTCGCCCCGAAATGCAGTTAGGGTTATCTGCAGATGCCAGGGTTTCAAACAAGTAAGGGTAGTTGAGCTTCATTTGATCTTCACGTTCCCAAGTAAATTCGGGTCCTCTTCTGGAATTCCACTGGACCTTCACTATAGGAATGCGGCTTCGTTTCATCTTCTTTACCTCTCGATCTAGAATCTCCACGGGCTTTTCAAAAAAATGAAGTTGTTCATTAATCCGAACATCATCGAGTGGTATAATCAGAGTTTCATCTGACATGCACTTCTTCAGATTTGACACATGAAAAGTGTCATGAACACTACTAAGTTCTTGAGGAAGTTTTAGCTTATAAGCTACAGGACCAATCCTGGCTAGGATTTCAAATGGTCCAATGTATCTAAGGTTTACCTTACCACGTGTGCCAAAACGAATGACTCCTTTCCATGGTGAGACTTTAAGTAGAACATTATCTCCCACTTGGAATTCCAATGGTTTACGTCTCACATCAGCATAGCTTTTTTTGATGGTCACACGCGGCTTTGAGTCAGTTCTGAATCTGAGTGATCTTTTCCGTGGTCTCGCGTATGATCTCGGGACCAGTGAGTTGACTATCGCCAACCTCTGTCTAACACAGTGGTGATCGACACTTCCTTCTATATAGTGCTTCAAACGGTGCGGCTTTGATACTAGTGTGATAGCTATTATTGTAAGAAAACTCAGATAAGGGTAGATGAGTATCCCAACGGTTTCCAAAGTTTATCACACAAGCCCTAAGCATGTCTTCTAATATCTGAATGGTCCGTTTGCTCTGACCATCTGTCTGTAGGAGGTATGCGGTACTCATATCCAACCGTGTACCCAAGGCCTTTTGTAATGATTGCCAAAATCTCGAGGTAAATCGACTGTCTCGATCAGAGATAATGGAGATCGGTACTCTATGTCTCGAAACAACCTCCTTGAGATAAACCCTAGTCAACCTTTCCATTTTATCAGTTTCTTTAATTGGTAGGAAGTGAGCAGACTTTGTCAGTCGATCCACAATTACCCAAATCGTATCACAACCGGTAGATGTCTTGGGTAGTTTTGTGATGAAATCCATGGAAATCTGGTCCCATTTCCATTGTGGAATCTCCGGTTGGTGCAGTAATCCGGATGGCTTCTGATACTCCGCTTTAACCTTTGAACACGTGAGGCACCTGCTAACATTGGTGGCAATGTCAGCTTTCATGTTAGGTCACCAGTATAATTCCTTCAAGTCCTGATACATCTTATCAGAGCCCGGATGGATGGAGTATCTGGATTGTTGTGCCTCGTTCATCACAAGATCCCTTAAGTTTTCAAAATTTGGCATCCAAATTCGATTCATGAAGTAGCGAGTTCCATCAGACTTGATCTCAAATTGTTTATCCATGCCGCGAAGGGATTCTTCCTTTAAATTCTGTTCCTTTAGTGCCTTAGACTGAGCATCACGAATTTGAGTAGTTAGACTCGTATGAATTGTCATTCCCAACGCTCGCACCCGTAAAGTCTTGGTTCGTTCTTTCCTGCTCAGAGCGTCTGCTACAACATTCGCTTTTCCAGGATGATAACGAATCTCACAGTCATAATCGTTTAGTAACTCAACCCACCTGTGTTGCCTTATATTTAGTACCTTCTGATCGAAGATGTGCTGGAGGCTTTTGTGATCGGGAATATAGTACATTTGGTACCATACAGGTAGTGCCGCCAAATCTTTAGTGCAAAAACAACAGCTCCTAATTCGAGGTCGTGAGTGGTGTAGTTTTCTCATGCACTTTCAATTGTCGTGACGCGTAAGCAATAACTTTGTCGCGTTGCATTAGGACACAGCCAAGTCCTTGTCGTGATGCGTCGCAGTACACTACAAAACTATCGTTTCCCTCTGGTAGAGACAAAATCGACGCGCAACACAGTTTCTGCTTTAATAATTGAAACACTGCTTCCTGCTTATCACCCCAATCAAACTTCTTGTCTTTCTGAGTCAGGGTTGTCAGTGGTTGGGCTATTTTGGAGAAATTTTCGATAAAGTGTAGGTAATAGCCTGCCAAACCTAGGAATTGTCGCACCTCAGTAGGGGTCTTAGGTGCTTCCCAGTTTTTAATGGCCTCTATCTTGGATGGGTCAACATATATTCCCTTCTCGTTAACCACATGCCCGAGAAATTGCACTTCTCGGATCCAGAAGTCGTATTTTGATAATTTTGCGTATAATTTCTCATTCTTGAGTAGCTCCAAGATTAACCTTAAATGTTGTTCGTGCTCATCCTTGGTTCGTGAATATATCAAGATGTCATCGATGAAGACGATCACGAATTTATCCAATTAGACACTCTATTCATGAGATCCATGAATACATCTGGTGCATTGGTTAACCCAAAATGGCATAACCATGAACTCATAGTGACCATAACAAGTTTGAAATGCGGTCTTGGGGATGTCTTCCTCTTGAATTCGTAATTGGTGATATCCAGAACATAAGTCAATCTTCGAGTAGTAACTAGATCCTTGAAGTTGGTCAAATAAGTCGTCAATTCGAGGGAGAGGGTACCGGTTCTTAATGGTGAGTTTGTTTAACTCTCGGTAATCGATGCACATTCGAAAAGATCTATCTTTCTTCTTAACAAATAAAACTGGGGCTCCCCAGGGTGAGAAACTTGGTCTTATGAATCCTTTATCTAACAAGTCTTGTAATTGATTAGACAACTCTTGCATCTCTGACGGTGCTAGTCCCTGCAAGTCCTCGGGAAATACTTCCGGATAGTCTCGCACGATGGGTATATCCTCAATTCTTTTCTCTTCGGTTCGCTTCTCCACTACGTGCGCCAAGATTGCATGATAGCCCTTTCGTAAGTACTTCCGAGCCTTCATACATGAAATGATCCATAACACCGTACCATATTTTTCTCCTTGAATTGATATGGTCTTCCCACTCGGAAGGGGAATGCGAACGACCTTCTCACGACAAACGATTTCCGCTCGGTTTTCTGATAACCAATCCATGCCAATAACAATGTCAAAGTTCCCTAGGGTTACAGGTAGCAAATCTATATTGAACGTGTGATCCACCAAACTGAGAGTGCATCCTTGTATGATTTTGTCGGTTTTGATCAACTTACCATCAGCTAACTCTATTGTATATTTAGAAGTCAAATGGGTAGGAGTAATTTCAAGCAATGGACTAAATTCACTAGACACAAAGCTCCTATCAGCACCCGTATCGAATAGGATTGATGCATAGAGATTATTTACAAGGAACGTACCCGTAACAATGTTCGGTTCCTGTCGAGCTTCTCCAGCTCCAATCACAAAAGCTCTACCACGTGTGTTATTTCCACCAGTTTGCTTCAAGTTCGGACAATCCTTGCGAAAATGCCCGGTAACACCACATTCGAAGCACGCATGATTGTTTCCTGTTTTAGGAGTAGTGTCGGGCTTTCGACAGTCCTTAGTCGCATGACCAAAACGTTTGCACTTCTGGCACATTGAATCTCCACATGCACCTAGATGATGAAAGTTACACTTATTGCACTTAGGTAGGTTTCTAGCATACCCACCTTTTGCCTTCTTCTCCGATGGGCCAGCAGTGAAAGCCGTAACAACCACTTGTTTGTTTTGGTTTTGGTGCGGAGCATTTCGACCATGATTGTTGTCCCATTTCCTCTTGTTGTCATAGTTCTTCTCCACGACCGTCTTTTTCACAAACACTCCCTGACGTACAGCTTGATCAGTCAGGTCGTGGGCAATCCTGACGGCCTCTTGGATGGTGGCTGGCTTAGATGAGGTGACCATGCTCTGGATTTGGGGTGCAAGGCCCCAAATGTACCTTTACACACGCTTGAACTCTGGGTTAACCATGTGAGGGCATAGACGAGCAAGGTCATGAAATCGGGTGGTGTAGCTAGTAACTTCTGCACCCTTCATGGTGTGGTTCCAGAATTCAACCTCAAGTTTTTGCAATTCATTTGGGGGGCAATATTCATCAGTCAGCATTTGTTTCAACTCATCCCAAGTGATTTGATAGGCAGCGTCAATAACCAAAGTAATGATTCTTTTCATTACTTTAAAAAAATAAAATAAAAATAAAAAAATCATTATGATTTTATCCTATTTATTTCATCAATATGTGTATATCTAGTTTTTAACTTAAGTATCTCTTAAAAAATATTTTACTATAACCATAAAAGGTACAACAGACACTATCATGGTACGGTTTGTTTGACCGTTACAAATGGTAACAAAGCCAAAGGCCGGACCGGTATGTCATGCAGGACGTTGGGTTCCGTAAGGAAATAGAGATGTAAATCCCACAATGGCTGAGGGAGAGAGGAAAGTCTTCTTTATATGGGGTGAAAACCTTCTCTATCAAGATGCATTTAGCCTAGACAAGCAGCTTGTTTGGTGAAAATAAAATCCAGAATTTCTGAATGAGCAACCCATCAGAGCAAAGCAGATAATATTTTGGTACGGTTTACTTGGGTTATTATAATTTATCTGAACAAAGGCTCATGAGCCGCGAATTGTAAGCATGAGTTTACCAATCTCACACTCAAAAACATGCTCTCATTAGACGCTTATTGTTAGAAACTAAAAGAGCTTGTTGATCAACTGTACCATGTTGACAACTCGCTAACCAACAATCTTTTATTTCGTCAACTTGTTCACGACCACTATGGTTTGCACCACTGGCCGATCATAAGGGGCGCCTTAATGGTCCATGGCGCTACCATGCCTCTTTCTTCCTCAACCCGACTGGTTCAACCGGGAGCCACCACCGGCCGCCACCGCCGCTGGGGCCTCCACCCGCCACCACCGTCGCCGGGAGCCTCCACCCGCCACCACCGCCGCCGGGAGCCACCACCGGCCGCCACCGCCACCGCCACCGGAAACCTCCATCGGCCACCATCACCACCATAACTACTTTCATATTTCGTTTTTTCATACGCAATAAACAACACAAAGTAATAATTCTTTTCATTCTTAAAGGGTAATCAAACAAGAGTATGGAATGTAATGATTCATTTAATTCTCTCATTCATTCCTTTCCTTTATTAATTCTATTACCTCATACCTAACAAACCCTTATTTTTTTATTGAAAGCAAAGATATTACAAAGAAAAATTGTTATTTTAAGCGGTCTTATTTATTTATTTCTTAGCTGGTATCGTATCCTCAATCTTTTAAGATGAAAACTAGCAACTAGAAAAAACTTTGTGATTAAACCCAAAACATTTATCAAAAATAGTTCTAGTTACATAAAATCGATGTGGACATATTTTTTGTTAAAAAAAGAAAGAAAAAAGAGAGGTTATTACTCTAACTTACACTTTGGTAGTGTTTGTTTTTTTAAAAAATGTCTGCGTAGGCTGATCTGTCTGTGCCGCATATATACACGCACAGACGTTAACATTTGCTGACTGTTTGTTTTTCAAAAACGTTTCATTAAAAAGCCTCCGCGTGAGCCTTTCTTGATACAGATTTGACCAAGCCACTTTTTAAGATCTTTTCAGGTCTGTGAAGGATTAAATATCACCACCCACTGTCCACGACCATCGCCGTCCACGACCACCATCCACCGTCCACCACCACCACCATCCACCACCACCACCATCCACCGTCCACCACCACCACCATCCACCGTCCACCTCCACCACCATCCACCGTCCACCACCACCACCATCCACCGTCCACCTCCACCACCATCCACCGTCCACTACCACCATCGTCCACCTCCACCACAATCCACCATCCACCACCACCCACCGTCTACCATCACCACCACCATCGTCCACCACCGTCCAGCACCGCGTACACCACCCACCGGTTTAATTTAGTAGTTTACAGACTTTAAGAATCTAAAAGTCTTCTTTTTGCATACCGAAGAGGTTTGGTTCACCTATTCTTTTACAAATGTTTGAAGATATAATCTATAGATGGCAGACATATTATATCTGAAAAACAAACCGGAAGTTGGTGAATAAATCAAGCTGCCTAGCTATTTCTCACACTGATTACAAATTACGTCTACTCTTTCCATTGCATGGTGATATCCACGTGGCAACCTATCAGCTAAACCCAAACCATTTACATTCAATCCAACAAACTCCATTGAATGCAAAAGAAACTTAAACACAACCCGGCCCCATCAAACATATCGCTTCAATTCTCCGATCATTGATCATCTCCGGCGACACAATGGTTCTTAACCACCCACCCACATCAGACGATCAACCCGAACCCAAAGACCCCTACAACATCGCATACATGATCCACTTCCTCCTGGGCGCCGGCTATCTCGTCCCATGGAACTCCTTCATCACCGCCGTCGACTACTTTCAGGATCTCTACCCACAAAGACACGTCAGCAAGGTGTTCGCCGTGGCATACATGGCGGCCGCCGTCACGGTGCTTGTTATTCTGACATGTTGGTCGGTGGTGGGGTACTTTAAGGTGAGGGTAAACGTGGGGTATGGTTTGTTTGTTGTGGCTCTGATGGTGGCCCCGGTGACTGATTGGGTTGATGGTCGGGGTGGTTCGGATGTGGGGTTTGTGGGTCTGGTGGCGATGGTGGCGTTGACTGGGTTTGCTGAAGGGTTGACTAGTGGAAGCTTGGTCGGTGCCACCGGGAAAATGCCCCCACGGTATATGCAAGCTGTTGTAGCCGGGAATGCTTCTGCAGGTACGCATTAACTCATGGCATTTGATAATATTATTATTGGCTCGCTCCTAATATAAACACACCCTGTGTTATAAATCACATCATTATACGTCTCGTATAGCATCAAAGGTGTATACACCATTTTTTTTTCCAAACCGGTTTGGTTTTTAAGCCGGATCGACTTTTTTAATATGTACAAATCGGCTTTTTTTTTCCAAATCGGTTCGGTTTCAAACCGGTTTGGACCGGTTTGAAAACCGATTTTTTTAGAAAAACCGGTTTTTATGCTGGTTTAACCGGTTTTTGGTGCCGGGTTTCAAACCCGTATACAAAACGCCTATTCCGGTCGGTTTAGAAACTGGTTTGGCTCAAACCGGTTCGGATTTTTTTCCAAACCGGTTTTTCTTGTACATCTCTATATAGCACCATACGAGGCGTATGGAGTCGAAGACACTAAAAACGAGAAAAATTCAGGGAGCTGTTAGAGAGCTATACGCCGTGTATAACAAATTTCGACATTGAATACGATAAAAAATTCAGGGGGTTGTCGGAAGGATGACACGTCTCAAATAGGGTTATACGACTCATCTATACGACACGTATAATATTATTATACGGCCCATATAAGAATTTGACGTGTTAGATTTATGACCAATGATTTCGAAACCGGACCGGACCGGCCGGTTCGACCGGGAACCGGTGCCGGAGCCGGTTCGGTTCGGTGCTTTGGACCGTTTTCCGGTTAACCGGCCGGTTCGCGCGGTCGACCGGTCCGACCGGAACCGGCGAACCGGGTTGAACCGGTTTTTGGTATTTTTTTTTAATTTTAATAGAAATATATTATTGGATATGGATTAAGAAACACCGGTTCGTTAATTTGGACTATATTTACTTGAATGGTATGTATTTTGGATGTTGTTTTGGATTAACGAACACCGTTTAAACATGATATATGTTTAAAATTGTTAATTTTGGTATGTATATGATATATTGTGTTAATTTGGACTATATTTACTTGAATGATATGTGTTTGTAGTTTTATAAATATTTAGAATTTTTTATATTTTTTTAAATATTTATGACGTCATCCGGTTCGTAATCCGGTCCGACCGGTCCGACCAGTGAACCTCTAGGCCGTACGGTTCGTTTTCCGGTCCGGTAAAACATTGTTTATGACTGAGAGTGTTTCAATAAACGCTCCCTATTATTATTTGAGTTCTTTTTTCTTTTAATAGATAAGCTAAAAATAGCTAAAAGTTGGCGATGACCTCTAGTGTCATCTTGGTTTATGACTTTATTTAAATAATTCTAATTATTATTAACTTAATCCTGTATAACATGTTATACTCCGTGTTTTGAAATTTAAGCAGCAACTACTAGTCTTGTAGTGTGAACTAAAGTAAAAAACCATTATCATCAACAAATGATTTTACAATTACATATCATCCAATAGATATCAACTATTTTCTTTTTTTATATTTTTCGCTGGCACGTATTTTAAATTGACGTTTTCTTTATTTTTTTTATGGTTTATTGATGTTTTTAATTTAAACGTTTTATCCATGTTTAAGTTTATAGTAGAAACCATATTATTATTGTTTCTTTATCACATCGTTTTATGAAGAAGAGTTTGTTATTAAAAAATCTTAGAAACTCTAAATATATAAATAATCATTTTTTCTTAAGTTATAAATATAATTTTGCGTTTCGACGTAAATTCAGTTTGAAACGAGCCGAGTCGATTAATCGCCGTAACACGCAACGGGTTATAAATCTAGTTCTATCTTCTTACTCTGATAAAAGGGTAATGGGGTGTCACGTGTTAGCACCACATTCATTTTCAACAAATTTTTCTCGCTTCTCTCTACTATTATATTAATTATTAATAATATTATTTATTTAGTTTTACATTACAGTTAGTTTTTAATAAATTAAGAAATAGATCTTTTCATTATTGTTATTTCTATAGAAATAATTTTTTATAAAAGGAATCTATTTAAAAATCAAACTATTTTTATGTAATATTTTAAAATTGGTTTTTTAAATCTTTATGAAAAAATAATTAAAACACGAAGTTATAGTAAGAAAATTTTTAAAAATGACATTTTCTAAAACGTTATTTCGAAATAAAATATTTACTTTATCTTTTAAAAGGTTTATATTATTGTTTTATTATTTATAGTTATTAGTCGGACGTAATTTCAATTATATCGTATCTTAGTATATTTCTTTACAGTTAATAATTTTTATTTTATCTAATATTTTATTTGTTCAACCCGTGTAATACACGGGTTTATTAAAACTTGTTAAAATTATAAATGTACTAGTGAAATAGGCAATAAGGGAATTTAAAGTTGATTAAATTAGGAAGGTTTGTGTTTGTTCATGAAGACAATAAGCTAATATTTGGTCATGGGTCATGATCAAGTAGCGTATTGGCGTTAGTGGTCGCATGATCGCTATTATAGAAATGAAGTTAGATCAAATTTTGAAAATGTAAGTTAATATTTGGTAATGAGCGTGGAAATTGTTTTTGACTAGTTAAGCTTTTAACACCTTATAAGCTAGTTATTACTTAAAAATGAATTAATTATTCGATAAATTGTTTATGATATACTGTTTACAAAATTGGAAAAGTGACCAAGAATGCCTAGTACGTCAATATGAATTACGTCTTAAACAAATTCACTTATTTTATCTCAACCTCCTTAAACGTAACGCTTTTAGTTTGTTATATATGATGAGTATTTTTTGGACAAAATAAATAAAGTAAATTACAATATTATTTCAAGTATTAATCGCAAATACATACTAATCATGTCTCTTACTTGCATATTTATATGTTAGAATATATTCTAGACAAATTTTAGAAAAAAAGGTGGATATATTATTCAGTTTTAGTTAATGCCAGCTACTTTTGAAAAAAATAGTGTTTTTTAACAATATATGACTTTGAAATCTTATAAAATTGTAACAAAAATGTAAATAGATTATATAATTAGAAATATATCATCACGTAAAAATAAGAAAGCATATTTAATGGGTTTGATAAAAATTTAACCAAACCATCTTACATCATTTCTTATTATTCGCTTAAAAAGTTTTCATAATTATCTATCTCGAAATTAGTAGAGCGCATTGCTTATAATTTTTTGTTCAACATGAGAGGATTCACAACTTATTTTTTAAAATTATATAAGTGCGAATTCTTAAATTATATGTAATGTTTTAAATGATTGTGAGTAGAGGGGATAAAAATTATTACTATTCATATGTAAATTTATGGATTCACTGTTTAACTTTTATAAATTTTTAATATTTTTTAAAGTGATCGTGAGTGAAGAAGAGAGAAAATATAATGAAAAATGTATAAAAATATTTTATTTAATTAAAAGTAGAAAAAAGATATATAATTTTTAATATAATTATAATGATAAAAATAAGTAGGGTAAATTATCATTTGCATCCCTGACGTTTTTTTATTTTAACCATTTGCATCCCTGCGGTTTCAAAATTGTCATCCGACCCTTGACGTTTCATGTTATCTTCATTTGAGTCTATATTGTTTTATTTTTATTTCCATTTGCGTACTGAATACTAACACCGTTAGTTTTCCTGTTAAAATTATTGTTAAAAAAGACTAAACTACCCTTCATCAAGACCATGACAACTAACCATCACCAGTTTCACAACCATCATCACCACCTCCACAGCCCCATCACCACCACCGCAGCCCCATCACCACCACCGCAGCCCCATCACCACCACCGCAGCCCCATCACCACCACCGCAGCCCCATCACCACCATGTTTGTTTATTTTAATTAACATCAATCAACAATCAAAGAACCCTAATTCGAATCACAACACATTCGATCGATCCGAAACACTTACTTACGTTCATCAACAAAGTAATCCTTGAACAACTGAATCCGCTTATCCTTAACCTCCTTGCACAATTTCAAATAATTCCTCAAAAAGGGCCTCAAAATGGGGATGAAATCGCCATAGTTGTACTCGAAGCTTTGTGCTAACCGACTCCTTTCTCCGTTCAACGCTTTGAGCTTCAAGAACAACGGATCATCCTCACTATCAAACCTCCGATCGAACATGATTCTGAACATGTTGTTGTACATCATGAGCTGGAACCATCGCCGGATGACGATACCTTCCGTCGCGGCGGCCGGATTGTTCTTAACATCGTCGACGAACGCGGCGGCCTCCGCCTCCCAGCCGTAGCGGTACTGCTGGACGACCTTGTTGGTGATGAACGGAACAGTCATGATCCGTCGCATCTTCCGCGAGTTTTCACCGTAGACGGTGAACACCATGTCCTGACCTTTTCCGGTGAAGATGTCGAAGACAATGTTACGTGTTCGTGAGCCGAATTCGACTCCTTGCGTGTGAAGCACTTCTTTTGCTAGCTCCGATGAGGATATGACGATGAGGTTGCGTTGGCCCAGGCGGAGGAGAAGAGAGATAGAGGAGAAGAACACATAGGGAAAAGAGCTTTTTATGGTAAAGGGGGGTGAATAAGGGTATTACATAAGGGTATTTTTGTCATTTTATTAAATTAACTGAAAAATCTAACGTCGTTAGTGTATTAGACTCAAATGGAAATAAAAATGAGACGTCAGGGGCCGGATAACAATTTTAAAACCGCAGAAATGCAAGTGGTTAAAATAAACAAACGTTAAGGATGCAAATGATAATTTACTCAAATAAGTAATAAGATATGAGTGCTCATATATATATATCATCAATAATGTCTCTATTTTCTTTCTATGGATCTGCCTATAGGTATAGATCATCATTCATCTGTACGACTAATTTATAATCTTCATAGAAATCACTATATTTCCACTATTTATGATTTATGACAGGATCTCTTTACTAAGATATATATCATGTTTAAAACGTTTTTTCTAATCTTGATAATAACATTTAACATAATACTAATTATTAATTGTTTTGTCCTTCAGGTTTGGTTGGTTGGTAAGAGCCCCCTTCCCAAAGTGGAGGTCAGGGGTCAAACCTCTCTTCCGGTTTGGGGGACATTTTAGAGCAATGACGAGAATTAGCCTTTGAGCCACTGGTGCGGACGTCAATTCTCAGAGCTCGACCCCGGTTTTCATCCGGCTGTTACTCCAGAGGGGCAACCCTTGTGGAGGCAGTACGGTTTCCGGGGGAACGTCGAAACCAAGTCTGACAATCCAGCGTGGACCCGGTTCAGATAACATAGTCTGGAGCAGATCTTGGCTGGGGTCGCCCAGAGGAAACCTCATGGGCGATGTGACATTGAGTCACTATTAAGAAAGTCACCGTTCAAAAAAAAAGTGTTTTGTGCATTATGAGTTGTAACCTAGGCTTAGTAGGTTGTACCCACTTTTGTTTTATTATTTTTGTTATTATCTAATACTTTTATATCTTTTATAATTTAACCCTTCTATTTTTTACTTTCAACTTTAATTCCCTATAATTTTTATCTTTTACAAATTTTCCGTTTTTACGTATCGGTTTGAATTTTTACGAGTTAACACGCCGCAACGTGTGTAGTTCAACATTTTTACGCCTATTTTTTCTCGTTTAACGGCGCCGTCACAACGCACATGTCTTAGATTGACTAAGTTATTGTTTTTAATGTTTTATGTTTCACGTGCGGGTTCATCTTTTTACGAATACTTTCCGTTCGATTTAATTTTTCCCATTTTTATTTTTTTAAAATAAGTTTTCTGGTGTTGGTGATCGTTGCTGGTGGTGTGAAATTGGTGACACTTGATACGGTCTTATGCCCCTGACAACACGGTGATCTTAATACTAGTTATTATTTGTAAAGATCACCATTCTAACTTCTTTTCAAATTTGGTAATTGGGATCACTATTTATTTATTAATATAAACATGTGTATGAGTGAATACTACAATTTGACTAAGGAAATAGTTAATTGTATGCTTATAATAGGTTAGTACCACGTTTATTATATAGGTATTATAAATTCTATAATATTAATAAAGGAATGGAATGAATAGTGGATTTTCATTTCTTTAAATTTGACCACAAGGGTTTTGATGTTGCATATTACCCCTTTGTCCTCATTTTGTTTATAAAGGCCTGGAAAGAGGGTTTGAGGGTTTAACCCTCCCATCGACGGCTGTGGTTTCCGCCCACCGCCTACCACCGACAGCCCACCGCCGACCGCCCACCGCCGACCGCCCACCGCCGACCGCCAAGTACGAGGGGTCTATGTCGTCGGT
Organism: Flaveria linearis; assembly: GCA_024085815.1. Taxonomy (NCBI): domain Eukaryota; kingdom Viridiplantae; phylum Streptophyta; class Magnoliopsida; order Asterales; family Asteraceae; genus Flaveria; species Flaveria linearis. The sequence goes on from CM044002.1 coordinate 3,910,521, forward strand.
GGCGTCTCCGGTGGAGCCGTGTATCGCTGCTACTGTGGATGGCCGTTCGTATCTAAATCGGCCCAGATCTGCCACCTTCGACGCCGCCGGTGGTCGGACGACCGTCTTTGAAGGCGTCAACACCTCCCTCAGGTCTCTTTTGGTATTGATGGCGTTGGTTCGACAGCGGTTGTTGCCTTCTTCTCTCATTGTCTCTCCAAAACCTGTTTAGGGTTTTCAGAACTCTGTTTTGTTGTTTTTATTATTCGTTGTCAGTGTTGATGATTTGGTCTCCTTGCAGCGTGGAACCTCGGTCATCATCACCGGGAGCTGCTGAATCTGAAACTCTGGTCTCGACCGGTTTGTCCTTTATTTGGGTAAGTTAAGGTCATTTGGTCGGTGATGACGAGGGGTCCCTCATCTGAGACTTGCTATTTTATGGTTGGTGAAAAGTCGATGATGATGCCGGTTTTCGCATCCGAGACTTCGTTGGTTTTCATGCGGTTGGGCTGGTTTTTTGAAAGATTCATGTCGATGACGATGACCTGGCTCGTCTGAGACCGAGCTTGAGCTCTTGTCACTTGATAGTCTGTTCTAAGTTTGTGTTTGATTAATGGTTTTACTGGCCAGTGGAACATACATACGTCGATGATTGTGATATCTCTTATGAAACTGACTATGAGTTTGGTTGTTGTTGGAAAATACGCATGTCGATCTTATCTGAAACTGAGCTTGAGCTCATTTCAGTCGATTGTTTGTTCTGACAGCCGACTTTTGTTACAATGACGATGACATTTCAGTCTTCTGGGGTAGGGCACATGTTCATATGAGATGATGATTCTGTTGGGTATATTGTTTGGTGCATTATGTGTTTTTTGACATGTTGATATGCTTATTCGGATGACATATATATAAAAAAAACTTGGTCTGCAGTTTGTTTTCTTCGGTTTGTTATTTGACTACAAAGGTTTTGATGTGCGCATATTACCCTGCCCTCATTCTTTCTATAATATTAAAAAAGGAATGAAATTTGACTGCAAGCGTTTTGATGTTTGCAGCAGAAAAAGAGGGTGACTTGTTTCGTCTCTAATCAGTTACAATTTTTCATGACAGTTTAAAGGCGATGATGATAAATAAGTAGGTGTGACTTCGTTGTTCTGGCGCGGCAAATGACAATTTGCAGCCACAACGAGCCGCACATTCAGAGCCTTATGATCACCACTGTGTGGGAAGAGGCGCAACGCGCCGTTAGTTATACACCTAGTTAAATTTAAAATAGCTAGTAACGAAATTTTTTTAATGATTAAAATTACGTATGATTGATTACTATAAATAATAAAATAATAATATCAAATTTTTTAAAACTTTTTTTGGTTTTACAAAAAAAAATTAAAAATTTTGTTCCAAAATAAACAATTAAAAAAATAGCATTTATAAAGATTTTCTTATTGTTTTCCACATTTTAGTTATTTTTGTTTATAAAAATTTTATTTTATATAAACACCGACTTTAAAATATTTTATATTTAAAAAAAAAGTTGATGTTTTTTGAAAAAAATCTTATTTTCTGAAAATTTGTTTCTTTAGAAGTTACATGTATAAAAAAATATTTTTTTTTAATTTATAAAAAACTATCTTTAATTAATCTAAAGAAAATAAATAATATCATTATTACTTAATATAAGTATTTAATAGGAGAGAAAAACATAAAAATTAGAATTAAGAGGTCTAGAATTTTAACAAGTTTCAAGTCCAAAACCTTTTTTTATTAAGAGATAGATATAATCATAATTCTATCATCAACGATTAAACTATTTCTTAGAAATGTATATTAAATTTGAGAAACTATAATTACAAGAGGTTGGGTGTTAGTGTTAGTATACTAGTAACTTTAGAAAGAAAATGAATCAACATTGAAAGTTGGAGCGCAAAGAAGCACCACAATTTAATTTGTGTGCTCCTTCCGGATAACATTTTAACGTTCCAATATTTCTTACAATCAAAAGATATTTTAAAGAAGTTTAGAAGAAAAATAGTTTAAAATTCTCTAGAAATGAAATATCTAAATAAAATGAGATAATGGTTTGTTAATGAAGAAAACATGTTTAATGTTTTCCTGATCTAAAAAATGATAGCCCAATTTATTCAAGATAATGATGTTTGAATACTACTCATGTTTAGTAGAAAAATCGTTTATAATTCTCCATAAATGAAATATCTAAATAAAATGAGATATTGGTTTGTCAATGAAAAAACATGTTTAACGTTTTCCTGATATAAAAATGATAGCCCAATTTATTCAAGATTATGTTGTTTGAATACTACTCATAGACGTTTCCATCTGCATTTTCATCGGTTGACCACACATTTATAAAAGTTCTGATAATCAAAATCACAATTTAAGCACGTCATCTATCATTAAATTTGAAGTATCCTGAATATCCAAGATGTGTTGTTGACTTGAAAATTTGAATTTGAATTTTTTATGGGCCATTGATTTCTCGAAATCAACAAGATTTCTGACTTCAATGGGTTAATTTGCAGGGGTTTTGGTATGCTTGTTAAGGATCATAACAAAAGCATCACTTCCTCACTCAAGAAAAGGCCTTAGAACAAGCACACACATTTACTTCTTCACCAGCACATTCATCGAACTCCTTTGCGTCCTTTGCTGCAACCTCCTACACAAATTACCAATCGTTCGACATCACAAGACCCAAACCACCCACAAAGCGCAGCTCGATAACCCACCCGACACCACCACCAAACCACCAAAAACACTCGATATCCTAAAGAAACTCCGGTGGCTAGCCATATCCATGGTCACAATCTACGTCGTGACACTATCCATCTTCCCAGGCTACTTGAGCGAGAATGTGAAGTCGGCTTATTTTGGCGATTGGTATCCTGTGTTCTTGATAACAACTTTTAATGTTGGTGACTTTTCAGGGAAATGTTTGACTGCAATCTATGTGGTTAAGAGAAGTAAAATGGTGGTATGGGGGTGTGTCATGAGGGTGTTGTTCTATCCACTTTTTATGGGATGTGTTTTTGGGCCCAAATGGTTGAGGAGTGAGGTTCCTGTGGCACTTTTAACGTTGTTGTTGGGGGTTAGCAATGGGTATTTGACCAGTGTGCTTATGATTGTGGCTCCTAAATCTGTTGCCGTTGAGGAATCCAACGTTGCGGGAATTGTGATGAGTTTGTTTTTAGCGGTTGGATTAGTCGTTGGTTCGGGTTTAGGTTGGTTGTGGAACATTTGAACATAGAAATAACGTTATACTTTAAGCAAATAATCATGTTCGGTTCCGGTTACTAAGATTGATTTGTTTCTTATGTTTTGATTTGTCTTCATGATTGAATATTCATGATTGAATATGCCTGGCAAAACCAGCCCACCCATCTAGTTTTGGGTTCTTATGGGTCTTTAAAATAACCTTGTGGGTAATTTTGGGTCATCCTAAAATGTTCAACGGGTTGTTTTGGGCTGAAGTCAAATAAACTAAATTTAATAACGGGTTAGGATGGATTGTGAGAGTTTGAGAGATGGTTTGATTGGGTGGTAGCTTTTTGTTATGATTTCCTTTTATTTATGAAACTCTTGAAGAAAATGAAGATGAAAAATTGCCATCGGGAGAGGAACCCATGAAAAATTGTCATCGGGAGAGTTTGAGACCCGTCTTGACCCGACCCATCCTGACCCGAACCCATTCTAACCCGAACCCATCCTGACCCGTTTCTTACTTGAACCCATCATGACCCGCACCCGTCTTGACCCGAACCCATCCTGACCCGACACCTAACCCGACCCGATCCGCCCATTTTGCCAGGTCTATCAGATTGAATTTAGTGATGAGTAATCACATAATTAACATGGCATGCCTGATGTACGAGCTGACATTCATGGTCGTGCCAGAAAATCTATAATAGTTTTCTAATTTTGTTATGGTCATACTAATATAATAATAGCATCTGAAACGCAAGTGTTTGTCATTTTCGCGAGCTCATAGACATTTACAAAAGAGAAAGTTGTTGTGAGCTCATATAGAGTGTACGATAGACCATTGGATGAATGATTCATATGTGACCAAAAGAAATAAGAATGATAGCATTAAATACTTTGAGATGAAATAAAAAATCTCGGTCCAACAATGAAAGATGTAGTACTTTTCAGTATTGGCCTATAGACATACAAATATTAGTTAAGATATATCAAACAAACAACTTACACCCAATATATATAATATTATTGCTTGAACCTTTATTCAATCAAATACATATATTGATTAACAAAAATCTTAAGAATACAAAATACATTTATGTCTATAATTGAAATTATAAGAAACAATCAGTTTTTAATTTTATTTTCAACCGAAACTAACCAAGCATAACTAGGCCTTTCGTATCAACGAAAGGCGTCACAAGAAAACAAAAATCCTAATATACACGCATCCATTACGTATCAATACACTATCACGGTGCTTATCTTGTATAAAAGTGTATTTAGCAAAATCATAGATAGAACTAAATCACTTGAATGCATTATCATAGTGATTCAATGATTTTTTATGCTTGTGGGCTTCGGTTGGCACTTTGACATTGGTAGCCAATCCAAGAGCTTCAAGAAACCATATGATGTACCAAGAAATATCGATCTGCCACCATTCTAGCCCATGTCGAGCTGAAAACTCGAACGCATGGTGATTGTTATGCCACCCTTCTCCAAAAGTAAGCATTGCTACCCACCTACACCAGATTTTCAGGCCAAACCACACTTACATTTCAAAGTTTTGAATAGAAGTAATGTACATAATCAAAGATTCTAGGAACTAACCAATTGTTCTTGGAGAGATCACCGGTGTTCCACGCTTGGTATCCCCAAATGTGACAAGCCGAGTTCACCAAAAAAGTGAGGTGGTAAACCCATACGGTCCTAACACCCTGGGTGCATGTGTACACCAATATATGACACGTTCATTCAAATCAAATATGTCAATTACTGATATTTTTTTTCTTCAAAATATGTAATATTATCATGCACGTATGATTTATAGGTGTGAACATCAGATCTAACGGATCACCTAGATTCAAAAACACTTTCAATTTATATCTAAAGACCATGTTTTTGTTTCAAAAAAATTATCACAGCTAGGATGACATAACGCGTAAGACAAATATAGTCGCCAAACTATAAGAAATACGTACCAAGCCCCAAACGAGGTAGGGAAATCCGCCCCAAGCGTATAAGAGAGCCCCGCATCCAAGTATATGCCACATATACGTTTTCCGAATAAACATATAGAACCACTGTTTTTTAAATCTTCCACGTTTTTACGCTCCCGATACTGTGTATCAAAAGTATAATAATCCAGTTAAAGTAGTATTACTATTTATATCATTAGCACGTGACACTCGAATGCTTAAAGTTAAGCAAACACAATTGTTTAACATAATATTTAAATCTTGATAGTACCTTTTCAAGAATATACCCACTGTCAAAAAGCCAACCCATATGACTAAACCAAAAGCCATTGATGGGTGAGTGCGTATCTTTCTCTGAGTCGACAAACTGATGATGATATCGATGCATACTCACCCAGAATATCGGATCTCTCTGCATGCAAATAATAATTTAATCAAATAACAAAATACACAAGGTGATCGACACCTTCGGTGTCCCCATAACATAAATGGGTGTTCAAATAACAATGACTTTAATTAAGTTTTATAATAACGATTAACAAATTAACCTGTGCGGCTAGGACTCCGAAATAAACACACGTATACTCGAGCCATTTGGGGAGTTTGAGGCTACGGTGAGCCAAAAGCCGGTGATACGAGAGAGTTATGCCCAAAAGCCCGGTTAACAGATAACCGATAAACATAACCCTAAAAGCATCCCATGTGAACGTAAAGGGTGCGAAAAGTGCAAGTAAATGAACAAAGAGAACCCATGAGGCCACTTGAATGTCTATGGGTCGCCATTTTCGTTTCAAGAACTGGTTTCTTGTGCCGGTGACCACCACATCGGAAAAGGGTATTTTCCGGTGATCTGATCGGTTTCCGGCGTCGGAATCGGAGACTGAGAATAATAAGTTTCTCATTTGTATTCCGGCAAAGTGTTTGTGCGGTTCTTGTGGGTATAAATAGCGACATTGTAGGGTTCACTGGGGTTAATTAGTTATATGATTAATTAATCAACCCGAGGTTTACTTGGCTATTGAATGTACTGAACTGCCCTCGATCCGATTATTCATGGGGAAGTTTCAAATTTGTTATGGTTGATTAATGAGTATAAAATGAAATAACTGTGAAAAAGTGTTTTAATCCTTTGCTTTTTTTAAGTTTCAGACTTAAGCTTTAAGTTTCGCTGGATCGATTCAAAATAGTATATATATCACTAGTAGTTTTACCCATGTTACACCACGGAACATGACATGTTATAATACAATCTACATAATAATCTATCATAAAATATGCTATTTTTGTAAACGGATTTGTTTTATTATTCAACTAGGTTGTAACCCAGTGTACAATATGGGTTAAAATAAAAAAAATACTAAATAGTTATTAACGAAGAGTTATAAATCATAAAACATTTAATATAAAAGTACTTTGATTAACTGATAATACATTTTTACTATTTTAAACTTTCGTTTTAAAAAACTATTGCTTTGAAAAAATTCGTTTTGTTTATCAATATCTCGTTATTTAAAAACTTCAAGTTTGTTTTGTAAAAAATATCTTTATATAAAACTTCTATTTTTTAAAAAGATTGATTTTAAAGTATTTCATTATTATTATATAAACATGTAAAAAAAAGTACATGTGAAAATAACTAAATCCTTAAAATACTAAACAAACGCAAGCGATTAACTTCTATTAGAACCTTGAGTATTTTAAATCCACCAAATATGTTCCTTATTTATAAGGGTTATAGTATTTTAATAATCACAACTTCTATATATTGGTCGGGATTAATCTTAACTCAGCAAATGTTTACGGACGCTCCCAACTTTGAGCTTATTTCCTGCAACGATCTCTTATTAACTGAGAGTTAAACACTGTTAGTTTTTTAATGACGTGGACTACTTATATGGCTAAAACAATAAGTAGAAAGTTGAAATCAGTTGTCGAAACCGTCAATCTGAAACTTCTGCAACCTAAAACCCGTCAATCTTCACCTTCTGGTTTGAACCACTTGACTCGTTAAAGGTAGATTTCAAGTGACGATGGATGTTAGACACTAAAAAAGGATTTAATAGAGGTTGGGCGACGACGGAGTTGAAAAATGGCTCAAAGTTAGCCTCATTTTATCGAAAAAACTAACAGTAGCAAAGGATTGTTGAAGGAAAATAACTCAAAGTTAGGAGTGTCTATAAAAATTTCCTGAGTTGGGATTAATCTCGGCTAATAAATGAAAGTTAAAAAAAAGGGCGTACCTGGTGCTGCAAAGAGCTCCCGCGTTCGCAGGGTCCAGGGAGGGTCCGTCTCATTTAAGAGAAGATGTACGCGGTCTTTCCCCCACATTTTATGGGAGGCCGTTTCCACGGATCGAACCTGAGACCTTTGGTCTCTTAGGAACAGCTTCAACCGCTGCGCCAAGGCCCGCCCTCAATCCTCATCAAAATTTTAATAAATGAAAGTTAGGATTATTAAAATCCAATAATCCTATTTATAACTACAAAACTTCTAAAATTTTACATTTAATATATTTAATACATAACAATCCTCATCAAGTCATCTTCATTTAAATATTTAGGTGCTGTTTGTTTCTGAATAGGTAAAACATCTGCAGTCTGCAGACCACATCTGCAGACATCTGTAGGAGAAGAGGTGGACCAAACCTCTGCAGTCTGTATTAAAAAGACTGTTTGTTTTGTAACGTCTGCAGACTGCTGAAATAAACTGAAATCATTTCAACTAGTTCAAACAAGATCATCATCATCTCAACTAGTTCATGGGCAACATCATCAACAAGTGAAAAACTCAACAAAAACAAAATTACTCAAATACCAAATCTGCATCTAACGCTTCGTAATAACCTCGGATTAACAAACACATAAACGCATAAAATTTTGCAGCATATCTAGATTCAACATAAATAGGTAACTCAAGTGAACAAGCAACTACTTCAAATCATTTCTACCAAATTCATCAGCAAACTAAACACAACAAATCAGTTAAATAACGTACTTGAAAGCCAATTAAACCAAATTCTCCCAAATTCGTCATAAATCTAAAAATCTCCACAAAAAACACGAACAATTGCGTGATGAGAGATTGTGAGAGATGAAAGTGGATGATTATGATTCGAAATTGCTTGAGATTTGAAGGTGAGATGCAGATTCTTGTTGTGACGGAGAAGCAGAAGGAGGTGCATACAGTTGGAGAAACCCTTGCGATGTAGAGGATTGCAGCTCCCTGTTGAAGAAGAAAAGAGTGTTGCCGATAGAAGTTTTGTCTTCGTTTATCAACAAGATTATCATCATCTCAACTCTTCTCAATTTCATCATCATCATCTTTTTAGTGAAACAGATTGGCGACGGGGGATTGGCGACGGTGGAGTGGCGAGGGGGGTAGTGGCGACGGGGGATTGGCGACGGTGGAGTGGCGACGGTGAGGAGTGGCGACGGGGGGAGGCGACGGGGGGAGACCGATTGTGGGGTGTGGGTGTGGGTGTGGCGATGTGAAGTTGTATGAAACGTTAGGGGTTTAGGGTTGATATGTGAAGAAGAGGTGAGAAGATCTCTGAAGACTTTAGTCCACCTCTTCTTGAAGAAGAGGTCACGCAGACCTTTTTAGTGAAACATCTTCAGAAAAACAAACAGTCTGCAGACCAAAAACATCTGCCCGCCTCTTTTTGGCGCAGACAAAAGAGCTTCAGAAGCTCTTTTTCAGAAAAACAAACACCACCTTAATTTTCCTCATCGAAATTATCAGAGCGTACTTCTTGGGGAAGTAAACCTGTCATTCCCACCTCTACTTCATCCTCATGTAGTCGTCTTCTTAATGTTCAATTAAAAGGCAAGCCTTCTTGAATAACAAAGTTACTCATCATCTTATGAACTATGTAGACGTCAAAATTCCAAATGCCTCTCTCGTTTCACCTTTGTGCAAGAACACAAGTCAGATTGTTTTTGCTTGCTTGCCAGTGTTTTTTCAAATGAGCTCTCACCTCCACCATCAATAGGGTTTAGCCAGGTCGTTTATAACGCGGCCCACAAAGTCTTTAGTTTTGGTGGAGTGGTAAGTTTACTCATAACATTCTTATTTTTATGTATTTATGTTGCTTTATTTATTCTACTGGAAGTTTGGAAATACTATTTACGATGATGTAAAGCTCAATATAGCGAAATTGATAGTTTAACTCATATATCAGAATCATAATACAATTCTTTCAATGAGCCAAATGCAAAGCGTTTCACATTTCTCATAGATCAATTTTTTTCTCAAGATTCTTTGTTTCGATTGTTGGTACTCTCCTCATCAACGGAACTTTGGCCCGCTCAAGCTTGCCGTTAAGCATTTTGACATTTGCTACTTTGTAAGCGTTTTGTGTTTTGAGCCTTGTTTTATGAAAAGTTGAGAGATAGAATACAACCACTACCTATTTATATTAACATATGATACAAATATGCCACAAAAACGGCTAGAAAATGTAAAAGAAAACCGGCTATATAATTGTTGCCAACGACTTGAATAATGGTATCTGAGTTGGCCGGTTAACCAACTATTATATGGTTTAAAACCGATTAAAAGAACTGGTCTTGCATTGGAAGCCCGGTTTCAGTTTAAAAACAGCTCGGGGCAGTTAAGTAGTTTTTTTTACTTATCTCTATATATAATAAATGAAACCTTTTTTCAGCCTCATGGCATAATTCCAACAACTATATTGACGCATGGTTAAATTTTATTCATATAACAACCACGTGGTACTTGAAAAGCCTTTCTTCTATGAAAACACATGCGGGTTTCAAAACCCGCCCCTTTCCTATCCGGGTTTGATCAAAAAGCCCCAAAATCCTTTTTTCTAACCCTAATTTCATAACCATCACTCTCCATCCTCACATCTCCCATTGAAATCTTCTCTGCACCAACGATCATACATTTAATCTACCTCCGATTTCATCTCTAATTCAGGTTCGCTTTGACATGCTATAGATGTTTATGGTGTGATTCTTGATGTTGATTCATAACCATCGATCTGCAGCCGAGTCTCTCCCCATGCAATATTCTCTGCACCAACGATCGTACATCTAATCTACCTCCGATTTCATCTCTAATTCAGGTTCACTTCGACATACTATTGATGTTTATGGTGCGATTCTTGAAGTTGATTCATAACCATCGATATGCAGCCGAGTCTCTCCCCATGCAATCTTCTCTGCACCAACGATCGTACATCTAATCTACCTCCGATTTCATCTCTAATTCAGGTTCGCTTCGACATACTATTGATGTTTATTGTGTGATTCTTGAAGTTGATTCATAACCATCGATCTGCAGCCGAGTCTCTCCCAATGCAATCTTCTTTGTACCAACGATCGTACATCTAATCTACCTCTGATTTCATCTCTAATTCAGGTTCGCTTCGATAAAATATTGTTGTTTATTTTACGATTTGTTTATGTTGATTCATAACCATCGATCTGCTTCGACAAACTATTGATGTTTATTGTGTGATTCTTGTGCTTCATTTTAGAACTAATGAATACCCAGATCACTATGTGAAGGTTTCAATATTGTCTATAAGTTCCACACATTATAATGTTTACCAGATCATTGCTTTCATATTGTTGCTTTATATGGCTTTATTAGGTTAGATTATAATGTTCACCATATCCTGCTTTTCTTTAAATAGGATTTCAATACGCTTATGCAGAAACATAATATTATTGAATACGTACACGTGATCGAAAAGTCATCTTGTATGAAACACTATATTTTTAGTTGTAATTATTTACTATGTTGTTCGCCATCTTTTGATTCTATATGTTACAATAAAAACTCAGTATGGTTAATCTGTATACATACATGTAATGGATGTGTATATGCTTTTTCCACTGTCATGCCTTTAAATAAGAAGTCAGTTACCTTCTTTTAGATGCATAGATAGTTTCAATTACCTTCTTTAATAATTTCAAAATTATGGTTTAGATATGTATGATCTCCTAGATTTATGGTAGGGTTGTTATTCTAATCCTCTGTATTTTACTTATATATGTAGTCATATTACTCTTAGAGATAATGTTAGAGATAATATTAGTTTGAACTATTTCGAATTATGGTTTAGATATGTATGATCTCTTAGATTTGTGGTAGGGTGGTTATTATAATTCTCTGTATTTTACTTATATGTGTAATCATATTATTCTTAGAGATAATATTAGAGATAATATTAATTTTAATTATTTTAAATTATGGTTTAGATATGTATGATCTCCTATATTTGTGGTAGGGTGGTTATTGTAATCCTCTGTATTTTACTTATATATGTAGTTATATTACTCTTACAGATAATGTTAGAGATAATATTAATTTGAATTATTTTAAATTATGGTTTAGATATGTGTGATCTCCTAGATTTATGATAGGGTGATTATTATAATCCTCTATATAAAGAGATATGTATGATCTCTAAGAATTACACCATCAAATTTCATACGACATTTGCTAAGCATTTTTCAACAACACACTTCGATTTATCTCCTGTATTAGTACTATTATGGCATCAAATAATGTTCAAACTTCCCGCTAATGTTAATATTCAATACATTTTATTATCATTTCACACTTATCATGCATCATACATTTACATTATTCTTAATAAGCAGGTCAGTATCGCCAACCGAGGTTACTTTCTTGAAGGATTTGGATATAGCACGACGTGATTACACTATCAAGGTTCGCACAATTCGGCTTTGGAAAATGTCAAAGTATAACAACCCATCAGATTGATACTCTATTGAGTTTATAATTATGGATGAGTGGGTTAGATCAACTTATCATTTTTATACTTCGTTCATATAAAATATTAAAAAACATACCTTTACACGCAGTCTATATTTATTTAGCGAAATTTTTTCTTCTTTCGTTTAAGGGTACAACAATGCAAGGTAACGTTTTGAAGAAGTGGTTCCCTAAGTTTGAAAAACTATTGGTAGAATCAGATTAGATATTTTTTTTACAGTTTCGGAATGTTTTTTATCCAAATATAAAAGGCGTATATTATTCTTTTTTATCAAGAAGCTCATTTACTACATTCACTGTTATATAACCCGTTCTATTTACTTTTCTTGCATTTTTTTGCATTTTATGTTTACTGAAATTTTATGTTTACTTTTTTCTCAATTTAAATAATTTATCAAATTAATTCAGGTTGTTATTTAATTCGAAAACCTGGAATTGCTCTAAATGAAACCAAGTACCGTTACGTTGAAAATGGAAATAAAATTGGAATCCAGCCGGACACTCTTGTGAAAATCTGTAATGATTTCTCTGGCTCGGAATACAGTTTCTCTTTTACATCATTTGAGCATATTGTCGAAAAGACATTACCGGACGAACAACCACTAGATAAAACTGTTTAACACTGTATCATATATTTGTAAAACTTTAATATTTCGTCCAATGTTTTAAAGTTTTTTACTTAACTTTATTGTAAGCATATATTTGACTGAAAGTGATGTTCTTTTACATTGTTGTCCTATTATCGTGCATAAATAACTTTTATTATTTTCATGAAATGTAAATTTGTCCAACCCGTGTAACACACGGGTCGTTAGGCTAGTTTTTTTATAAATAAAAAGAAATTCTTACCTTTTTAGCCTTTTAGGAGCTCAAAAAGAACACCAATCGCTTGTTAAGAACCTGGATCAGTATAAGAACTCTAGTTCATTGGGTTGGGCTTATTTATACATCCCAAATGAAAGCCCACAAGGCCACATGAGTAAGCTGTAAGGTTATGCCTTATAAGCTTATTACAGTATAACAATCTCATTTGTTAGAATATGTCAATTTAAATGGTTTTCATCAAAAATGTCGGTAGATTATTTTTACAATTCAGTTGTTTTCCTGGTAACCGTTCTTTAGCTTTTTTCTTTTCTTTTTAATTTTTCTTTAGAGTTTCCATTTTTAAGGTAAATCGTTAGCATTCATGTTCGACGGATTTTCTTTAATGAATGACCATCAGTAGGTTCATTTTTTATGCCTTTATCGTTGACAGACGTTGAGATTTATAACAAATAAATTCAAAATACTCGCAAGCTAAACGAGTCTATATTTATGAAAATAAAATATATTTTATATAAAAATTATTGCATCATATATAAATGTTCTTATAACTTTGGAAATGTTTAATTAAATTCACTCAAAGTTTTTACAAAATTTACTGAACCTTCATTTGATATTCTAATCTTATATAATTTTTATTGATATATTTTTAAACTAAATGAGATAAATAAAACATATATCGATATTACAATATATACCCGGTTTGAGTAGGTTATGAATAGTAATTTAAGCACCCTCTTTGATGCAACATGCTTTCTTTTGTCTTTGACCTAATTTAATTTGATTTTTTTTCTCTGGATGATTCACATATTCATCTATTCATACTTTTAAACTCCATTAATTTTTAGAAAACCTTATATTAAGATTTGTACCATGGTCTTTTTTGAATAGTTTTTGTTAAGTATTATAGTCTAATTTGATTAACTAATAATCAGTGTAATCATAATATCTATCAAACAAGTTAAGAGGTGCGGAGTACACCTTTATATGAGTTTATTATGACCTTCAATATTGAAAATCTCCTTAGGGGCGAAGCCCCTAAGTAATGAGGGTTCTAAGAGGACATCGCCCTTGGTAGCAGAGTCCAAGGGGCGGCAGCCCCTGGCGAGATCCAAGGCGCATTTTTACTTGTTATTTAAGCTCAAAATAAAACTGGTAAACAACAGTTTTTTTCCTACTCTCTTTGAAATCGATTTTGATCACTCTCTCGAATTCTTCTTCTTCTGGTTCATGAAAATCACACAACAAAACATTCTAATTCTTGATCTCGGCTGAGTTATATTCGATTAATTTATTCGGGTGAACCACCGAATAATTTTGATCTGAAAGTGATCTTCATAACTCTCAGATTATTCAAGTTTGATTTCAAGTATTCTATAGTTTTTTGCTATTACCACTAAACCATCAACCCCAAATATTTAATTCGATTACTAACACTAACATCACATTTTAACAAAATACCATGTGTAAAATTATATGTTGATGTTAAAATACACTTGTCAAGTATTATTGTGGGGCTAGCCATTTGATAAAACTTAGTCTCTTAAAAGGATGCATTAGGTTCAAACTTATTTCATATGTTGTTTAAATTTCATTTCAAAAGTTTTATTATTTTGAATAAAGTTGAAACAACTAATGAAACTTTGGATTGAAATTGAAACAGATTTTGAAACTTATGGATGTAAATTGATACTTTTAATTTATTGAAGAAAAATAGTTAACTTAACTCAAATTAATTTGAAGAAATCAAGAGATTTGTCGTTCAAAAGAAATATAATCCACGTTATATGTATAGTTCAATAACACGCCCAAAAACATTACTTAACCTAACACATAAACAAACTAACATATATATTTAGTGTTCCACCTATAATTTCTATAAATTATCATATATAGTTTAGTTAACAGACTAGCTTAAATATTAAATATCATACTTTTGATTCCCCAAATCTTTTTATAGCAATAAAAAAGCATGTAAGCAAAAGACTACCAGATCTGGTGGGTATTATAGGAGAACTATAGAGCTGATCGTTCATTCATTCTTTTCATAGCTTTTATATACTTGTACTTGATGGATCAAGTGTTGTACATTCTTTGAATTTGAAACTAAAGTTTTTCTCATTGATGCTCCCACCCATTAGAAAATACGAATGGATTGTATTAAATTAAGTATCCGTGACACGAGATGTCCCACGTAAAGGGGAGCGCTAAAGCTTGTTTTTGAAGGTACGGATCGAATCATACATTCCATCTTATTGATTTATATAATTAGATCGGTTGGTAAACTTATGATCAACAAGCAAACATTGATCATGGTTCAACTGGTTAGCATTATGTTAAGTAGAATAACCTCAATCATCATATTTTATTACCCAGTCATCTAAAATAGAAATGTTAACACTACTACAAGTTTGTATTTGCTACGCTTAAATTCATAGCAAACACCCATTTTGTTATGGATCTGCGGCGAATTTTATATGTAAGTTATACTACTACCATTGCTAATTTGTTTGTCATGTTTTAGAAAATAGTTATCGAAGTTTAATTGAGTTTTTAATTGACCTGCAATAGTCGAAGAAGTTTAATATTCTAGATGATACACTTCGAATATAGTGTAAACTATTTTGAAGATTATATATTAAGATTATATATTTAGAGTCATGATTTTTATGTGTTTAAATAATTACTCGTTGTGGGATACAATAAAAGAGTTATGCACTTTCTTTCATGAGACATGTTTAACGCTTCCATGGATGTGTTTCTTGCCAATCGCCTTCTGGTCCAATGACATGAGGTGATGATTTGAGTTTGAGATCTTTTAGGTCTTAGCTAGGTTCAAGCCTAATTTAAAAAGAATTTTCCTAGAATGGTGAGTTAACTCGTGTATTGATAGTATTCAAGGGTAAGTTAGGCTAGAAGCGTCAAAATCAGTATGGAAGATCAACATCTCATCTCAGTATTGAAGGCTTATTTGGGTATTGGGAGCAGTTTAAAATGTTGTTCAAAAGAAGTTACACATACAATACTGGCAAAAAGCAGTATTGTTATAACCATTTCAAGTTGAAGCAAGTCTTCTCGCCTGGTTTCTTTGACTGGTTGGAACACCTAGTAATACATATGATACATGAAGCTATTTTTTATTGTCCCTTCCAATATTAGTGGATGTATCTCTAGGATAGGTGAACCTTTAGTATTTTAAATGCAATTAATACACATAAAACGATCCTTTAACCTTTATTATTTTATCGATCATGTTTTGAGGTGGTATCATACACAACGTGATCAAATATAGGCTAGCAATCAACCTATCTTCTCTCTAAACTAAATTCACATCAAACCGTTTAGTAACTCGAATATATATCATTGAATGATAACGTATTATATCTGGTTCGCCTTTTTTTCCAAACAAAAGAATGCCGTAACATAAATCAAGTCAAAACATGTATAAAAAGCACATAGATTACAATTGTCCTGGCTCATTTTCGAAATCCATTTACGTTGAAAGATAGAAACATTATATATTTCACTCGACACATTTCATAACAAAACTTTTGTCAACTCTTAGACAAACGTCGAAATGTAAATCATCTCAAATTGAAGCGTATATAAAAATATGCTAGATAAATTTTATTTTGACCCGACTCATAACGACACTACAACAATTTATCCCTGTCCCGACGAGACCTATAGCGACGACAAGTGTCGCTGCTAAAGATGGGTTTATACCGACGACATGTCGTCGGTATAGAATTAGTGGGTTTTTTGACTGCTCAAAGTCTATACCGACGACATGTCGGTATATAGTGGGCGGGATGCGAAAAAAACACGCGGGTTTTTCCAAGCCCTGTGCCGACAACATGTCGTTCCCATAGATCGAATATATTTTATTTTTTATTTTTTTCCCTCTCCGTTTAATATTTTTTTGAAAAATTTTTTTCCCACGTTAACCTATAGCGACGACCTTTGTCTACCTATAGCGACGACATGTCGTCGCTATAGGTTGGCGCATCTTTTAATCGACCCACAGGCTTTCTGCCTCATTTTTTACCTTGAAACCAAAATATCAAACCTCTCGTTTCCTCTCGGTTTTCACTCGTATTCTAAGCCATCTTTGCATAAAAGTGAAGTGTTTGAAGGTAATAATGATGTCTTTTATTATAGTGAAGTTATATAATCTTGTTTTTGGAAGTTTTATATAATTTTTTGTGTTTTAGGTGAGATTGAAAGTTTAGGCTTGAAATTGAAGAGTTTGAAGGTTTTAAAGGTATGAAATTCGTTTACATCTCATGATTTAAATGTTATTAAGTGATTATGTTAGTGATTAGGCTTGTGTGGTCTTTGGGTTTAAATTTTATATTGTAAAAGTGTATGTATATGTAAGTGTATTTGGGTTTAATGCTAGATTAGGTTATGCCCACCAAGTGAAATGCATTAGATATATTTCCATGTTCTTAGATCCCGCTTATAGGAGCCGATCTGAAGCAAACAAATTAAATAGAGGTAAACAACGTTATCCGAGTTTTCATGGGAGCCAATCATATGCACAGAAGAGACATATGGAGGTAAAAGTATAATTGTTAGTATAAAAATAAGTATTAAATGTCAAAAGATTCATTTCTAAGAATTTTTATTATTCATAGGGGAGTCGTCCGATTGATCTCTTTCAGAAGATGCATTTCAAAGAAGGTACGGGATGGGTGAATGCAAGCGCAGAATCGGACTGGGTAAGTTTAAACTAACATTGTGTGAATCTAGTATGTTTACATGTGTTTGGGTCAAAATGACCCATTTTAAGCAATTCTAGTATGTTTAAGTGTGTTTGGGTCAAAATGACCATTCGAACTAACTTTTGATTGATTCTAGCATGTTTAAGTGTGTTTGGGTCAAAATGACCCATTTGAACTAACTTTTGATTGATTCTAGTATGTTTAAGTGTGTTTGGGTCAAAATGACCCATTTGAACTATTTTTTGATTGATTCTAGCATGTTTAAGTGTGTTTGGGTCAAAATGACCCATTTGAACTAACTTTTGATTGATTCTAGCATGTTTAAGTGTTTTTGGGTCAAAATGACCCATTTGAACTAACTTTTGATTGATTCTAACATGTTTAAGGGTGTTTGGGCCAAAATGACCCATTTGAACTATCTTTTGATTGATTCTAGCATGTTTAAGTGTGTTTGGGTTAAAATGACCCATTTGAACTATCTTTTGATTGATTCTAGCATGTTTAAGTGTGTTTGGGTCAAAATGACCCATTTGGACTAACTTTTGATTGATTCTAGCATGTTTAAGTGTGTTTGGGTTAAAATGGCTCATTTTAAGCAATTCTAGTATGTTTAAGTGTGTTTGGGTCAAAATGACCCATTTGGACTAACTTTTGATTGATTCTAGCATGTTTAAGTGTGTTTGGGTCAAAATTGCTCATTTGAACTAACTTTTGATTGATTCTAGCATGTTTAAGTGTGTTTGGGCCAAAATGACCCATTTGAACTATCTTTTGATTGATTCTAGCATGTTTAAGTGTGTTTGGGTCAAAATGACCCATTTGTACTAACTTTTGATTGATTCTAGCATGTTTAAGTGTGTTTGGACCAAAATGACCCATTTGAACTATCTTTTGATTGATTCAAGCATGTTTAAGTGTGTTTGGGTCAAAATGACCCATTTGGACTAACTTTTGATTGATTATAGCATGTTTAAGTGTGTTTGGGTCAAAATGACCCATTTGAATTAATATTTTTAATATGTTTAATGCAGGAACGAATTCAAGAGGAGTATGTGAGATCCTCTAGCGAGACTGGTGGAGACTCATCTGCTGTTGATGAGATTCAATGCATTGAGCGCGCCTTAGGTCAAAGGCGAGGACCTATACGAGGTGTTGGTCGCGTGGTGAGACATCCCACCCCTGATTTTTCTAGCTCACAACCTCCAACACAACATTTGCAAGATGAAGTTGCAGAGCTTAGACAAGGACTTAAACAACAACAACAACAACAAAATGAAAAAACTATACAACAACAACAACAACAACAACAACAAATAGAAGAGATGCAACGACTGATCCAAGAGCAGATGGAAATGATGCGTTACTTTCAGCAGCAACGACCACCTGGAGGCAATTAGAGTTTATATTTTTATTAGATTTTATAGAACTTTAAACTACTTTAAAATTATATGAACTATTTGTGTGTTAAACTTGAATGTGATTTGCACTCATTATATGTTTGTTAAACTTGCATCAATTGTGTGTTTGTTTAATTTTTATAAAAAAAGCAGGTTCCTAAAAAAAATAATAAATAACAGTCTATAGAGACGACATGTAGTCGATATAGACTGTTATCTGTTTTTTTAAAAATATATATATATTATCTATAGGGACGATAAGTCGTCGCTATAGATAATATAAAAAATATATATTATCTATAGGGACGACATGTCGTCGCTATAGATAATATAAAAAAAATAAATATCATCTATAGGGACGACATGTCGTCGTTATAGATAATATACATATATATTTTTTTATTTTTTTTATTCGTTAATTTCAGAAACCACGACTGTTATAGGGTCGACATGTCGTTGCTATTGCTAAGTTTATGCCGACGACGTCTATCCCGACGACATTTTAACTTATAACTACTAATTTTTTGGGACAAAATCTATAGCGACGACATGTCGTCGCTATAGATCAAAATAGTCTATAGCGATGACATGTCGTCCCTATAAGGTCTCACTTTTTCGTTGCTATAGACGCATTTTCTTGTAGTGCGACACGTACCTAAAAATACGAATATAAGAAATTCGTGTTTTAAATAAAATTATGTTTAGGTAAACACAAACCTTTAGAAACTTATGGGTTAAAATGAGGTGTCAAAGTAACAAGGTAGATTTGAATTTAATAAACAGGTATAATTTAATAAAAAATTTGTTATTATTGTTCTTTTATTTTTTTTATATCTTACTCTAAGTGATCGATAATTAACTACAAGGGATAAATAAAATTTCATACTTTAACCACTTAACTTTGATAACTTGCATTAAGTTTTTGTTCTCATTTACAAAGTAACACTTTCTTTTTCTGTTTCACACAAATATAAAATAATTTGATATAAGGAAAATTAAATGTTAGACTCTGATGCATTAAATATATACTTAAACTACAAATCTTGTAAAAAATAAAAATAATAATATAAAACTAACATCATCTAAATTTGACTGCTTTAATCATCAACTATTTGAGGAATATAAAACTAACATCATTTAAAAACTAACATCATTTTAAACAACATCATTTAAACAACATCATATAAAAATAATAATATAAAACTAACATCATTTAAACAACAAATATTTGAGGAGTGTTCATAAAATTATAAGAGTACAAAATATATAATATAACTTCTTAATAATCCAAAAAAATCAATTAAACTATTTTTTATCTGTTGTTTTTTAAGGCTTTGGTTTGAGACGGTTACTTTTTCGTTATTTAACAAAGTGAATTTATTGTGACAACACGTGGATCACAATTTCGTTAAAAAGCCAACCCAAAAGAGACCTCCAGCAATACGTAGATTTCAATTTCTAGTTTAATTAATATATTATTGTTTATTGTCATTTTGATTAATATATATATATATAGTTACAATTATTATTATTTAATTAATATTTTCGGTATTCACTTTCATAATCATTTGGATTAACATAGGTATATATATATTTGTTGGAGTGGAAAATTATATTATAATATACTAAAATAGCATAGATATTAAAAATAGGACAGATAAGATAAAGTTCCATTCATTCATTCGTCCCTAATATAGTATCTTAATCGATCGATAAATAAAAACGTACACAAAAGAAAAGCATTTAAATAATCGCGAAAGAAAGAGGAAAAGATCCTTGTCTGATTAGGGTTTCCAAACTATTCAACCAAAGATCACTAAATATATAAGAACAAAGATTCCTAGAAATCTTCATGATATCATCTGTCCCTACTGTTGAAGATCTCATATCATATGAATACTCTACCTAATCAAACACTACCTAAATGATATGTGTTTGATATCATAATATTCCCTAAATACGAAAGTTAATCAAATCCAGGGGGATTAATCTGAATTAACCTCATATTATCATGTTTTCTTTTCAGCAAAACGACGAGGATCTGGTGTTCGATGAGATTAATCAACAAGATCTGCTAGTGGATCTTCATGATCGTGTTCCTATGGATTGGAATACTAATCATCAGACCAACAAAACATGGAAAAACCATGGAGATCGATCTTTTATTACTAACCCTAGTTCGTCTACTGTTGATGATCATACAAACAAAAAGTTGATTCACCGAGAGATCGAAAAGCAACGGAGGAAACAAATGGCTAACCTTTATGCTTCACTTAGAAGTCTACTTCCTCTTGAATTTATCAAGGTGAGCTTTCTTTTAATGCCTTTCTTTCAAGTGGTAATTTCATCTTCAATTCTTTAACTTTACAAACTTGTGTCAATATAAATTCTAGGATTTGTTATTATGAGCTCACGGAACATTTAAAGGTCACTTGTGATTGTATATATTGTGACCTGACATCAAAATTTCTTGATGTTGTCCTTGTTTGTGTCTTTTTGGGGAAATCCAATGATTCGTTGTTGAATTTGGTGTCTAGGGAAAGCGAGCTGCAACGGATCAAATTGACCAAGCAGTGAACTATATCAAATACATGCAGGAAAATATCAAAGTTTTAGGTGTCAAAAGAGATCATTTCAAGAACTTTATGGGTATAATGTCAATGAATACTAATGAAAGTTTAAGGAATTTGCTCCCAAACACAGTTTTCGTCAACAGTTGCAATGGGGGGATCGAGATTTTGATCAATAGTTGTTCTTTACAAGATGGATTCCTCCTTTCGAGAGTGTTGAAAACGCTTGTTGAAGAAGGGCTTAACATTATAAGTTGTACATCGACTAGAGCAAGTGATCGGTCACTTCATACTATCCATTCTGAGGTAAGGTTCTTAGAGCACAAAAAGTTGGTTAATTTTATAAACTTGTAAGTTTTAACTGTATCTATGCACTTAAAAAGTGTAAGAAATTATGAACAAACGTATATAGAGAACTTTGCCTGCACGACTAGCTAGTTTTGATTCTAAACATTCATACTTTAGTTGAGATGTAAGAATACTTGTTATACATGATCTCTAACATTTATAAGTAGAAGCATGGACAGTGTTTCAAACTTCATATACTCCCAATGAATATCATAGACAAACTAAAAATATTCATTTTTATGCTGGATTTTAAATATATAAAACGTTAGGTGGATTTTAATTATGTTTTCTAACAACAATTTTTTTACAATGTTGGATATTGAACTTGCAATGATTTACGCCCACGTTAATTTCACTAGACTACAAGGTAATTAATGACGGCTTTCAATAATGTATAAAACACTTTGTAAGTGTAATCACAAAGTTGTACAAACCTCAAAGTTGAATTGTTTTGTAATTCTCTTCGACTTGAATATTTTGGTGTGAGGTCGAACCAATATAAAATTATTAGCACGTGTGTTATTAATGCTAATGTAGATTGCGAGTTTGAATCCAACTACTGAAGCATAAATTTATCTCTTAGGTGTTTTCTTGTTAATTTAATCTAGCTATGAAACATAATACAAAGTTTAGGGTTTACATAATTATTATTAAACATTCCTTTCTAGTTTCTATATTTCGTGGAAGAACAACAAATATGGTCCTCGATCATTTGACTTATCATCAGTTCTTGCAGGTGAATGATCACGCCGCGATTGATCCATCGATGCTGCAACAAAGATTAACATGCATAGCCAATAATGCGTCGAATTCAAATTAAGAAACTATACAACTTATTTATTTTTATTTGCTTGCATGGAACTTATATTGAGGATGTTGCAATCATCAGTTTGTTTTTCATTCGTCTTTCTGTCTAGTTGTAGATCAGATAGTGATGTATGTCATTAATCGAAGGAAAATTCCATATGGAAAGTCATTTTCTTTAAAATAGACATTGAACATTTAGGTTTAACAAAGTGATCACACTCTAAATGGAGCGAAAACGCATTCGACATGGATACCATAGTTGTGTGACATGTGTATTATCTGTGCAAAAATGATTTTGAAAAAACAACAAATGACCCCACTAAGATCTTAGCATGGTCCGAATGATCTTACTACGGCTAGGATAAAGATCTTAGTACAAGATTTTGATACAGTACGCATAAAATTTGTCAGGTCCATACTAAGATTTGTACTGTCCACACTAGTTAAGATTATATGTATCAAGTCCCTAATGTGTCAACGTACGTAGTATTTTGATTCAATATTTATTTTTGAAAGGTTCCATCTATTTTATCGTTCATCTTATACTTTATCATTATTTTATATTTAATTTTTTGACACGTGTTATTAATTTTATAAAAACTATTATGTCATTTATTCAAAAATAAAAAATAAAACTCAATGTTCTTTTATCACTTCTTGAATTCACGTTACTTCTAAAAGCATGATTATAATAATGCAAGTACACATACATTGTAAAAATAAAAAAATAAAAAGCAATTCCATTTGATAATCTACACCACATTATTATTCTATTTTAAACCCCCAAAGATTTTCTATTAAATATCTAAAATCATACACCAGTTAAATAAGTTTATCTAACAAAGTAACAAGCAATAAGCAATTGACCGAACTATATGGAAAAAAGTTTCTCAATGGGCCAATGCTAACATAACACCCGAGAGACTGTAGCCCAGTTTCTCCTACCTTTTGGGCTTCTCGGCCTATCATGGAAAGGTCTAAATCGGCCTGTTTTGTTTCTTTCAGCCCAGCCTGGAGAGCTAATTTAGCCCTGCTTGTTTTATACAATCTTTATCTTTAGAGATTATTTGGCAGCATCTTAACAGTCTCTTAATAGTTTAGATGTCTGAATGGTTTAGCATTTAATGGTTCAGATTTTATGTTTCATGACCAAATGTCTGAATGGTTTAGACATTTGCCTCTGAATGGTTAAGCATTATATTATTGCTGAATGGTTAAGAGGTCTAATTCTGAATGGTTTAGACCTTTTATCTGAATTGGTCAGATATTTGCTTTTAAATAGTTAAACAATATACTAGCTTTTAATAGTTCAGACATCTTAATGGTTCAGACATCTTAATGGTTCAGCACTTAATGGTTCAGTACTCTTATTGATTCAGCACTTAATCATTCAGAAGTTGTCAAACAACCCCTTAATTGTTTCTCAATCGTTATCCCAAAAAAATGAAATTTAGGTTTCGGTGAGAATTTTAACACGAGTGAAGAACACAACTTATCATTCATAATTGCTCGTGTAAATCATTCCGTTTGTCGCCTTCTTTACTTCAATCAGGTTTTCACGACTATTTTAGAAGATCGAATGAGACTTATAACCTTGCTCATGAATTTTGACCCTTGGAGTTTTTCGGATTAAACCTTAGTTTTTATAAAATAGTATTAATTATTATTATTTTAATGATAAAATTTATTAGAATAATCACAGTACAAGTAATAAGAAACCAGAAACGGATAAATTAATAATTTTATAATTACATCATATTCTATATCTTATATTTAATTACATTGTATTGATATCATAAGATATTAATACCCTAATAAAATCATGTCATATTATATTATATGATTTAATTACTTATAGGGTGGTGTTATTCGTACCCCTCTAAATTATTTTTACTTGTTATATATCTCCTTTGACTTTTTAAAATAGTCAACCTTTTATTTTATGTTTTTTTATTTACCATATCACCCATATATTTGATAAACTAAAATTTCTAAGTTTTATTTATTTATTATTTATTTTAGTCTTTATCATCTTTGTTTTTTTTTATTTTTAATTGTAGTAATTATGAATGTTCAGAAAAGCCAAACACAGAAAATAACCAGAAACTGAACGTATTTGTAACCGAAAAAACCGAATCAAATCGTGAATTTGGTTTTGGGTTCAGTTAACGATCACACAAAATTTTATTTATTTGGTTCAGTTGTCCGTATAAATTGAATAATAAACAGCTTTAATAGGTTAAATCAGATAACCGAACCGAATAAATTGGTTTAAATGGTGTAGTCGGTTGGTTTATTAGGACTATTTCTAACGCTAAAATATATTTTTAATTTTTTTATTAAAAGTTTTTTCTAACTACAAAATGTTTATATTAATTTATTATATTTTAATATTTTTAAATATGTTTTCATATCATTATATAAAAAGTGTTTTTTGAACTTTTTTAGGGAAATTTTTTTTTATAAAACTAAAAAAAGTTCAGGGTAAAATATGACAATTTTTTAAATTGATTTTTGCGAGGAGAAGTATGACAAGTAATGAATGGTGGTATGTATAGACTAACTAACCCTTAGTTATAACGTAGCACTTAATTTTCTTTTCTTTTTTTCGGCTCAATTTTTGGTTGGCGCACTTGTGTTTATATGATGGCCTTCAATAGTTACTTCACTATCCTTTCAATTGGTGGAGCACTTGCCAACACTCCCACACCATTAGCGCATATGAATGATGCTAACAAATTTACAAAATATAATTATTAACTGTAAGTTGTCCCTTAAAAAAACTACTGTCAAATTGTACATTTTTTACTTCAACACACCATATCCAAACATCAACATCTACTGTAACATAGAAGAGGTCAAGATATGTGAGGTCCTAAAACCCGTCTCACTTCACAGCATTTCGCATGTATTTCCCGGCTAGAGAATCAAACAACATGCCCGCACCTACTCCGATGGCCAGGTCAATGGTGTAGTGTCCCCTTGTGCTTAGTAACCGCACCACTTGTAGAAGGTTTAAGGTGTCGAATAGGAAAGCCAAACCCCATCTATGCATTCTCCTCATATCGAGTGATGCAATCACTGATCCTGCCACGTGACCCGAATAAAACAAGAAGAACGACACATTCCCGACCGGAAAGTCCGCTCCCGAACCCAAGAATCCCTGTCCAAATTCAAAATCTTTTGTTGTACACAGATATAGATATACAAAATATGATTTTTTTTTCACGCATCATGCGTTTTAGAAAGTTTTTTAGTCAAGGTTAAGGTTAAATTAATGCATTAAGTCTTACGGTGTGTATACCTTCACTTTTTTTTTTTTTTTTTAATTTTTTTATGGATAAAGGATGAGTCTAGTGATAAAGTCATTAGAAGTTATAGTGGTGAAGCTTCTCGTGAGATTAAATATTCAAGTCTTATCTATGACAAGTTAGTTTAAATTAGTTATAGTTTTAAATTAAGAGTATGTTATATGAGCATATGAGGTATTGCTAAAAAAAATTGTTGTGGTGGTTTAGGTACTTTTGGTCACACCAAACTTGTGCGTTTTTCAAAAGATGGTCGGCAGGGCATAACTTTTTCACATAGGTGTATCATAAAACAAAACTACATTTTCGTTTACCTTTTCAACAAGTAGGTATGCATCAAACTTACTATATTCAAAATTTAAAAATAATAAAAAGAATACGCTTTTGTAATAATTAACAAGATTGTTGTCAGACATGTTATTTAGCATACAGTACACATTTATTTTATTGTAAAAAGTTATGTAATATATTAATTCTAATATATTCTTTTTGGGTATGGATTTACTCGAGTTGGTATTGGTTTAGGCTCATTAAATATGCGATGAACATATCATCCTGTACTAAAAAAAGTTAAATTTCATCTCATACTTGTCTCCGTAATCTTGACCCTGTCCCCAGCCAAGATGCATCGCTTTTTGTTTTCTTTTCATACTTTAGGTTAATAATTAATAGCAGGTTCTTGTATTAAATAAGTTAGGTTAATAATAGATATAATAAATATATGACCAACGAGCATTTGACCAGTTGTATCGTCGTTCTTTGAAGGTTGATTGAGGGTTCAAATCCTAAAGTAATTATATTATGTGGATTTAAGAGTAGATTAAGAGTTGTTTAAGAAAAGTATTTGATAATCTTAAAAGTCGAGTTTAAAAAACCATATAAATGTTAAGAATCTATATTATTGGTTTATGAATTGTAAAATGAAATTTAAAACCTTTGAAAAGGATCGAACATAATATTGACAATTGACACCAATAAAGAAAGACTTTAGAAGTGTTATCTTTATTTCTAGAAAGCAAATTTCTATAAAATAAGAGTTTTTTTAAAACATCAAACATTTTTAAAAATATGAAATATATTAAAATTGATGTTTTTTAAAAAGTAAACTTCTTTATAAACTAAAAATAATTAAAATTAGGAGTTATAATAGGAAAGCTTTAAAAATGATATTTTTAATACGGTTTGTTTGGAAAAAACGATTAAATTTTTTTGGAAATAAAAATTAAAATTATTACTTATAATTATTACTCATATGTAATTTTAATTATATCTTATTTTTAAATGTCATTTTATACTTCATAAACTATCATCATAATTAATATTTTCTTTTTTAACTCGTGTAATACAAGGGTTTACTAAAGTTAGTATTATTTAAATAACAATCAACAACTAATCAATTTTATTTTTTCAACTCGTGTAATACACTTAGTTCTATTTTATGTTTTTGTGTTATTTTAATATTAAACTCTTCACCTGCCGTGTAATACACGAGTAACTAAAACTAGTATCTAAATATAACAGAACCATTTTTAAGGCTTAAAGTATAGTATAATATAAACATATCACTTATGTGTTTTTTGTTTCTCTTTTAGTAACTTAATTTTTAAAAATTAGATATATGGTTATTATACTTGAATAAATTCAATCTTTATTCATATGTATGAAAATTAAATTTGATATAATGTTAAAATTAAAGTCTCGTCTATAAGTGTAAGTGTCCCGATCTATAACTGTAAGCGTCAATGTAAAATTAGTGTGTTTGTATTCAAATAAATGCCTCCCCACAAAAATGTGGGGGAAAGACCGCGTACATCTTTCCTTAAATGAGACGGATCCTCCCTGGACCCTGCGAACGCGGGAGCTCTTTGCAGCATAAGGTACGCCCTTTATTCAAATAAATGTTCAAGTCTCGTCTATAAGTGTCATTGTAAATTAGCTAATTATATATATGTTGCAGATCGAATTAAGAGGATGTACCTCCGGCAAAGGTAACTGCGTCGAATAACCCAAAATCCCTCTGCAAGTAAACATGAACAGCGCCGCTACGGTCGCTCTCGGACGCCCTTCAATCACCCACGTCCCTATTATATACGCCGTTTGCATCCCCACAAACACCTTCATTAATTCCAAATCAACACATGATGAACATAACAATCAAAGGTACTGACATATGATAAAATGATGCCTTCTTATGATTGTGATTGTGGATTCAAATCTAGCTAGCTTATAAATCAGTTTACAATTGAATAGAGAGCTGTGTTTGCCGGTTAGAAAGTTTAAGATAGAAAATCTTTTGCATGTGAACTCAATTAATCAGATCTCTCCCTCTCTCTCTTAATTAATTCAATCAGATTTGAAAAAAAAAGGGTCCTGATATTAGACATTAATTCTTACTGTCTAACTGTGTAAATCAACACCTTCAGACTTTTATACGGTTCGTATAGTCTTATAAACGCGTATAAGAGTTGACGTATAACCCTACGACAGTTTCCTAAACTTTTATCGTCTTAATTCGTATACGTGTCTTATAGGGTTATGCGAGATGTATGGAAGACAAGTGTTAATTAATTAATTAATTACCGTATTAAGCCCTGCGAGAACGGTGTTAAGCACAGGATTACCGACGAGAAGACGGTGTAAATAGGCGGTGGCCACAAACCCAACGTCAAACGGCGGTGACGACGACGGTATCATCCGAAGCGTATACTCCACACCCATGAAGAACAACAACGAAAGAGCAAAGAAGCAGGGGAGTCGGTGGTTCCTGATCAAACCCAACACATCCGCCATCGTCCATCGCAAAAACGACGCATCGGCTAACGACCAACACCCGTATTTCGACGTCTTTTGGTCATGAGAATGTGCGTAATTGGGGGTTTGCTTGAGATTGAGGTTGTTGATGGAGATGTTGTTGGGAGTTTTGAGGAGGGTGGTTGTTGTTTGTGGTGGTGAACGTTTGTGGAGGTTATCGCCGTTCATTGTGAAGGTGAAAGTAGGCGGAGTTAATGGACGGAGGGAGATGATAGTGCATGGTGGGTATTTATAGGAGGAGAGTGGCGGAGATTCCCATAGTGGGTGGGAGTAAAATGGTGGGTATTTATAGGATGTGGATCGAGACGTGAAAGATGGGAAGAGTAAAATGATTACTTGAGCTCTCGAGCCAACACGTTTGCATGTAAAAAGAATTTAGTGGCTCGTGAGCCAGCTAGGATCGGTTTTAAAAAGCTCCACTCGAGCGAACTTAGGCTTAGTGTCGTGAGCCTGGGGCTCTACCCATATTACGCTTCCCCTCACGTCACTCTCATCGCATCCTCTGTTACGGTGTTCGTGACCAGGGTTAGTCGTGCCCCACCTTTACGCCTCGGACCACGAATTGAATAGTCTGGCTTTGAGGAAGGGCAGGATGAACGATCGTTCAAAGGCCGATCTTGCTAATTAAGGACATGGAATTTTTAAAATTTTTATAGTGTATATATTTTAAACAATGCTATAGGCAATATAATATTTAAATTTTATTAATTTACTTCTATTAACGTATCAATTGATTTAACTCATTTTTATATATTACTCATTACTTAAAGAAAGGCCTAAAATTCAAACCCAACTAAAAAGACTTAACGAACAAACAAACATACCCCAGTATATCCCATTAAAAAACAGGATCTGAAAAGGGTAGGTGGTGACTAGTCTTTCCTCTATCTTAGGAGATAGAGAGACTTAACGAATTAGCTATAGTAGATATTTAAAATGATATATAGGAGATTATGAATTATAAAGATTTGATCGAGAGTTTTTTATTAATAAAAATAACACACCAGGAGAGCCTCACAATACATTTTTACAAGTGACTTATATTATTTTGTTACAATACTTTTGTTTTGTTTATAGGTATAACCATTACGGGTTATTAAAACTATATTGGGCCGTCGCCAAATACGTGAAAAGTTAACATATAATTTTGATTAAATATGTCATTAAGCCTAAGTTGTAATAAAGCAGATCAAAAAATGTATTTATAAACACTATATTTTACATAAACAAATTAATATTTTTCACAATCATAAAGTTAGGTGAGGGAGAAGGCTACTTTGATATTAACTTGTAGACAATCAACGGAACAGAAGGTGTATATTACAAGGCTCCTTGACGGATAACACATAATTAAAAACTGATTATAAATCATTTACAAAAGTTCTAATAATATATGAATTCGAAAATCATATTTAAAATCATATTTAAAGAATATATTTTACAACTTTTATTTCTTATGTAACTTTTAACGATAATGTTGAATTTCTAAAGCACAAAAAATTAATTTCAATTTGCATGAGCATGAGTATGCTCATAAAAGTTAGCATACATAGACCATAGTCTATTTTTGGTAAAAGGTGTATAAAACTATCAAGCAAGATTGAATAAGTATAGATTGAAGGATTATATTGTAACATCTCGTATTTTACGTTAATTTAAAATTAAAGGCGTTTAATCTTATAAGGACCATTGTGGTCATTTATGAAACTCACGGGTGATTTGCGTGTTAATGCCTTTAATTATTTAGTCAAGTTTAAAATGTTAAATAAATAAATAATAATAATAATAATAATAATAATAATAATAATAATAATAATAATAATAATAATAAAGATAATCTTGTAAATAGATAAAACAATATAAGTCTTATTATTTTAAAACTTGTAATTAATAAAGTTTGAGCATAAAATAACAAAACTATGAAACCTCGGGGACCAAACTGTAATTTAACTTGAACTAAAAATTGAAGTTTGGAATTAAATAAACAAAAACATAAACCACAGGGACCATTTGTGTAATTCTGGAAATCCCAAACCAAACCACCCTTCTCTCTCCCCGATTATCCGGCCACCGGCCGGCGGACCTCCGGTGAGGCGCCGGCGAGGCCAAAAACACCCAAAATCAAACATTTTAAACCCCAAAACCGTTTCAAATCGACTCTTGAACATGATTCGAACCCTTTAATGTGTTTAAATTGAAGTTAAAGCCGGTGTAAAGAACAATTGAACTCGAGTAACCGTCGCCACATTCAACTTAATTGTTCGACGATTAAACACTAATAATTATCTAATTAATTGAACATAAACGATCGTTTATCTATTCCTAAACTAATATCACTTCGAATTGCATCTGTAAAACACACGAACTCTATATTCAAATCCCATCTTCCATCGCGACCTGCAACTATTCGAACACCATCTTCAGTGCTTCAAAACTCGAATTAAACAGAGGCTTCTCATCTTTGCGTTTATTAGAAGCTACCTGTGCAATTAATTTAATTATCATCTTCGTTTGAGTACCAAATCGGTGCTAAGAAGTCGCGACCGGTTCTTCTACACTTTCATCATCGAATCTATCTTCAACCGGGTAATTAAACATTTTTATACACTCGATTACATGTGGGGAACAAAATCTCCATGTTTAATTTTTGTATCAACATCGTTTGATGCTTCGATTTTGGTTCTAAGAATCTAGGGTTCTTGAGAGAATTGGGGTTTTCTCTAAAACTATGTTTCTAAACTTTAAATTCTATCTTAAGACATGGCCATGGCCCTTGGTTCACTGGTTACACACACCCCCCATACATGAGGTCCCGGGTTCGAACCCAGCTACCTCCAACCTTTTTTTAAAGCCTTTTGGCCCTTAAATAAATACAGAAAAATTCCTAAAAATTATAGAAATCATTTTTATAAATTTTTTTATTTTTAAACCATCAAAATTATTTTCTGAAATTTTTCTTTAAATTAAATATTTATAAAACAATGTAACAAAGATTATTTTTAGTTATTTTTTTAAAATGGATTTTAAATAATGGTAAAATAATGGTTTAAATTAATCAATTATTATTGGTCCATACATTATTTTTAATTAGTGTTTAATCATGTTATTTCAAAGGATTATAAAAATTTATTTACATTTTTATTTAAACTTTATCAATTATTATGGGTATCTAATTTCTTTTCTCTATAGTAAATTATTTAAATGGTATAATCCCTTTTCATTAAATCAAATATAAGTAATTTCATTATTTAATTTTACTTAATTACTTGTCAGAACCCCAAATTTCTATTGAAACCCTAGTTCACGTTTAAACGTCAATCTTGTTGTTAAACTTAATCTTGAAATATATACGCTTAGGTATCTTGTAAAAGAAATCATCGGAGCACCATTTACATTACTTGATATTACCTTTAACATCAACTTATATCATGTGAGTATTTCTGTACCCCTTTTTTATATTTTCACACTTTGGGGTGAAACATGATACATTATAATCATTGCACTTGTAAACGTTTGATTCTTGTAAACTTATGGCAATTTACTTGTGTGTTGTGGTTAGTTGAACCTTGTAGCTACCATGTAATGTCGAATATATGTACAATCATTAACTATTGCTAGCCTGGCGACGTCATAGATCTATGGGCCTGACAAGCCTGCTTGGTTGATCCAAGTACACTTAGCTAATCGTATATACTTCTAAACGTTTGAGACTTGTAAAACTTTGTCAAGGTTTGATTGTGCATTCTGTCTTACATCCCTAGTTACTTTGTTCTCTAATTTACAACATGAATTGCCATCTTTTATATACTTATGTATTGAAAACTATGGAAATCTCACCAACATTATTGTTGACCTTTTATTTTTAACATGTTTCAGGAAATACTCAAGTATGATTACTACTTTGAAGCTTATCACATCTAGGATGTCACACCCCGACCGACGGAGGAATCATCGGAGCGAACGAAGGGATGATTGATTGTTCATAACACATGGTCGTCTAATAGTGGAGATAATATTAAAATCAGATTACAGGATAGCATGAGTTTAACATATGCAAATACAACAGTTGAAGTCACAAAAGATATTCATTTAGATAACTTTTAAAATAAACAAAGTTTATAAAATTGATTTTTATAATTTTTAGAAATTTTCTATAATTTTTTAAAGCCCAAAAAGCCTTAAAAAATATATGAGGGTGCCCGGGTTCGAACCCGGGACCTCAAGGTGGACAAACGAGTGGGGGACTAGTGAACCAAGGCATACAACCGCGGTATGAAATAGATTTTTAACTATAAGAACACGGTTACAAAGAAATCCCCAAAACACATGAACCCTAGATTCGATTTGAGCCAAATTGAAACACCAATCGATTCTGCAAACGTTGATAAACATGGGGCTTTTGTTCCCCATGTAAAATCGAGTGTATAGGTATGTTTAATTACCCGTATGATGATGGATTGGAGATGAACCCAACGAAGAACAGGTCGCGACCGTGGGTACCCAATTGATTGATGGGAAAATGTTGATGATAATCAAATTAACTTTGTAGGAAGCTTCAAGGAGTAATTACGAATCAAAGCCCCCAACTAATTGCAAGTTTTGAAGCACGAATGGTGGTGTTCGATCAGTTGCAGGTCCGCAAAGAAGAAGGGGATCGATCGAGGTGCTGTGTGGTTTTTCAGATGAAACTGAGGACTGAGTTAGATTAGGAATAGATATATGATCGTTCACGTTCGATTAATTAGATTATTTTTGAGGTTAGTGCTCGATAGTGGTGGATTTTCGGCCGAAGAAGTGGAGAAGAAATGGGGGGTGGGGTTTGGGTGTTTTTGAAATTTACACAAATGGTCCCTGAGGTTTCTAACAGTTGCCACTTGAAGTTTAAAGGTTTGCTTAAGTTTTAAATAATTTACAGATCAACCCCTGAAGTTTGAAATGTTATTATTTTATGAAAAAAAGTTATTAATTATAGGCTTTAATACAATAAAACTTATATTTTCATTATTATTATTATTATTATTATTAACGTTATTATTACCACTAACATTATTATTATTAATATTATTATTAATAATATCATTATTAATAATAGTAATAATAATATCATTATTATTAGTATAATAACAATTATTTTTAAGACTATTATTACTTTAAATTTTAGAAGAATAAGTAAACATTATAACACTTATAATGTTATTATTATTAATTTGTTAATCACCCAAATTAAGTATAATAAATCTCCAAAGTTTCAAAAATAACATGAAGGTCCTTTTAAGATTTAACAAAGTTAACTTTTAAGTTAACAAAAATACGAGATGTTACAGACTCCCCTGCTTTAGAAAATTTCGTCCCGAAATTTTAATCACGAGGAGGCTGAAACGAAAAGATGAGGGTACTTGGATTTCATTTGGTCCTCACGTTCCCAGGTGAACTCTGTCCCACGTTTAGACTCCCAACGAACCTTGACAATCGGTATTCGGCTGCGTTTGAGTTCTTTGACTTCCCGATCCATAATTTCCACAGGTTTCTCAATAAAGTGCATAGATTCATCAATCTGGACTTCGTCGAGTGGAATGTGGAGATTTTCATCGGCGAGGCATTTCTTGAGGTTTGAAACATGAAACGTCGGATGCATATTGCTGAGTTCTTGGGGTAGTTCAAGCTTGTAGGCCACTTTCCCAATTCGCTCGAGCACTTTGAATGGACCCACGTAACGAGGTGCTAGCTTCCCTTTCTTTCCAAAGCGAATCACTCCCTTCCAAGGTGATACCTTAAGAAGTACGAGATCACCGATATTGTATTCCATAGGTCTTCGTCCTTTGTCAGCATAATGCTTTTGACGATCTCTAGCAGCGACCAAGTTATCACGGATCTTATGAATTTTTTCGGTTGTTTCTTGTATAAATTCTGGACCAGTAATTTGTGATTCACCAAATTCAGACCAACAGATGGGAGATCGACACTTTCGGCCATACAAGGCCTCAAATGGTGCCATCTGGATGCTGGTATGGTAAATGTTATTGTAAGAGAATTCGATCAACAGAAGATGAGAATCCCACGATCCACTGAAATCAATGACACAAGCCCGGAGCATATCCTCGAGGGTTTGTATCATTCTTTTAGTCTGACTGTTGGTTTGCGGGTGATAAGCTGTGCTAAGATTCAGTTGAGTTGAGCTGATTGGAGACTTTTCAAGGAACGAGAGATGAAGCGACCATCGCGATCAGAGATAATATCTAAAGGTACATCATGCCGACTGACTATTTCATTGATGTAAATATGAGCCAATTTCTCGA
Source organism: Flaveria linearis (assembly GCA_024085815.1). Taxonomy (NCBI): domain Eukaryota; kingdom Viridiplantae; phylum Streptophyta; class Magnoliopsida; order Asterales; family Asteraceae; genus Flaveria; species Flaveria linearis. The sequence continues at coordinate 3,945,558 of CM044002.1, forward strand.
CTCGGTACTCCTCACGAATTGGTATGAAATGAGTCGACTTAGTCAATCGATCAACGATAACCCAGATACTATCGTGACCACTAGCGGTACGAGGCAGCTTGGTGATGAAATCCATGGATATGCTTTCCCATTTCTATAATGGAACCTCGGGTTGTACGAGTAATCCAGAGGGACGTTGATGCTCGGCTTTGACTTTGGAACATGTGAGGCATTTAGATACATACAAGGCTATATCCTTCTTCATACCGGGCCACCAATATTGGTTCCGAAGATTCATGAACATTTTATCTGCTCCCGGATGAATAGAATAACGAGCCTTATGAGCCTCATCCATGATGGTTGCTTGAAGATTATCGCGATTCAGAATCCAAAGTCGATCTAGAAAATACAGTAGTCCGTCCAACTTGGTTTCCAATTAGAGTTCAGCACCGCATGACATTTCCTCATACATGTTGCCCTCGGTGACTGATTCGTGTTGAGCTTCGATTATACGGGTCAGGAGGTCGGTTTGAATGGTAACACTTTGAAGCATAACCTGGCCCTTACGACTTAATGCATCGGGTATGACATTAGCTTTACCGGGGTGGTAACGAATCTCATAGTCATAGTCGTTGAGTAGTTCGACCCAACGTCATTGTCTCATGTTAAGCTCCTTCTGGTTGAAAATGTACTGGAGACTCTTATGATCGATGAATACAACACATTTAGTGCCATAGAGATAGTGTCTCCAGATTTTGAGTGCGAATACAACAGCACCCAATTCAAGATCGTGCGTCGTATAATTTTTCTCATGAATCTTCAATTGTCTTGAGGCATAAGCTATAACTTTGCCTCGCTGCATGAGAACACAACTAGACCTTGTCTTAAAGGGTCATAATAGATAACAAAGTCGTCATTTCCATCAGGAAGTGTTAGAATTGGTGCCTCACACAACCTTTGCTTGAGGGTTTGAAATGCTTTTTCTTGATCAGGCCCCCAAGAAAAGGCTTATCCTTGTGGGTCAAAACAGTGAGTGGTACAGCAATCTTCGAGAAGTTAGGAATAAAACATCGGTAATATCCGGCTAGACCAAGGAATGAACGAATCTCTGTAGGAGTTTTAGGTTCTCCCTATTTCTTTACTGCCTCGATCTTCACGGGATCAACGTAAATCCCCTTGCTATTTACTATGTGACCAAGAAATTGAACCTCATTAAGCCAGAATTCACACTTTGAGAATTTGGCGTAGAGTTTCTCTTTCCTCAGAAGTTCGAGTATTAAATGAAGGTGGTTCTCGTGATCGGATTTGGATTTGGAGTATATCAAGATGTCGTCGATGAATACGATCACGAATTTGTCTAGGTATGGCCGGCACACGCGATTCATTAAATCCATGAATACTGCCGGTACGTTGGTTAACCCGAAAGGCATAACTGTAAACTCGTAGTGACCATATCTCGTATGAAAAGCGGTTTTTGGAATGTCATCATAGTGCACACGGAGTTGGTGATAACCAGAACGAAGATCGATCTTTGTGAAATAAGTGGCTCCTTGAAGCTGATCAAACAAATCGTCGATTCTCGTAGGGGATACCGGTTTTTGACAGTAAGCTTGTTAAGTTCCTGATAGTCGATGAACATACGGAATGAGCCATCCTTCTTCTTCAAAAACAAAACCGGGGCTCCCCAAGGTGAGGAACTTGGTCGAATTAAACCTTTATCAGATAGCTCTTGGAGTTGGCTTGCAAGCTCTTGCATCTCAGATGGTGCAAGTCGATAAGAGATTTTGCCACGGGAGTTGCGCCAGGCACAAGGTCGATCCGAAATTCAACTTGACGAACGGGAGGAAGACCGTTAAGTCTTCGGAAAGACTTTGGGGAATTCTCGAATAATTGGAATGTCTTCAATCTTCCTAGATTTCTCATCCGCTTTCACGATATGGGCCAAGAAAGCCACATAATACTTGCGGAGGTACTTTTGGGCTTTGGTACAAGACATGAGTTTAAGCCCTTTGGAAGGCTTTTCCCCGTAAGTATTTAGGACGCTTTTGGATGCAAGAGGAATCCGGATGATCTTCTCAAAGTAGACAACCTCGGCATGGTTCTTTGATAGCCAATCCATGCCTATAATGACGTCAAAGCTTCCAAGTTGCATCGGTATAAGGTCGATAGAGAATTCGTGCTCGTTAAGTTTAAGGGTACAATTCGGAATGACAGAATCAATAATGATGGGTTTTCCATCAGCTATTTCTACTGTAAAAGGTTCCTCTAACTTAGTTCGGGTGTTAACAAGCAAAGGCTCAAATCCTAAGGATACAAAACTTTTATCGGCCCCTGTATCAAACAAGACTGAAGCATATTGATGATTGATTAGAAACGTACCATTCACCACATCATTGGTGGCTTGTGCTTGTTGGGCATTGATGTTGAAAGCACGTCCTTGAGCCGTAGGAACCGGGCTGACAAGTTGAGGGCATCGATTGCGAAAATGGTTCGGATCACCACATTGATAGCATGCACGACCCTGGGTAATTGCAGGAGGGTGTTGAAGGACAGGTGCGGTAGTCGGAGTCTTAGCTGCGCTCTTGCACACGTTGAAGGTATGGCCGAAACGACCACAGTTGGTGCAGCGGTGACATTGTGCATAGACAGGGTGATGGTACTTGCAAATGTTGCACTGCGGAAAGGTTCCAGTGTAGGTTTCTTTGCCGGGACTTGATTGTTGGAGACTGGTTGGTAGTTTGGTGCGACTTGATTAACCGGAACAGTAGGGGTAACCACAGCAAAGTTTTGGGATTTAGCCTTCCTCTTCTTATTTTGAGAAGATTCAGTTTTTCCTCCTTAAATGGTTCAGCTGAGGGTTTCTCGGGCACCTTCTTAGCACCCTTCCTAGTCAGAGTTCCAGCCTTGACATGATTATCAGTTAACTGAGCAGCTAATCGAATGGTATCTTCCAGAGTTGCAGGATTCCTACCCCACACCGTGTCTTGAATTCTCATAGGGAGACCACCAATGTACTTTTCGATAGCTCGAGATGATGGAATAACCGGGTGGGGAACAAGTAGACTCAGTTCATGAAATCGGTTGGTATAAGCTAGATTTTCTCTACTTTCTTGAGTTAAGTCCCAGAACTCAGCTTCTAATTTCTTGATTTCATTTCTCGGACAAAATTCCCGAGTCATGAGCCCCTTGACTTCATCCTACGTCAATGCTAAAGCGGCATCAGTTCCACGGGTTTGTTTCTCCCCGTTCCACCAAGTGAGTGCTCTCTTTTGAAGAACACTTGTAGCATAGCGAACCTTGAGATTCTCGGGACACTCGCTATTGAGGAAAGTGTTCTCGATACTCTCAAACCACTATAAAAGACCAGTGGCTCCTTTGGTCCCTCTAAACTTAGTGGGATTGCAAGAACTGAAGTGCTTGTAGGTACAAGCACGTGGAGGGTTAGGACCAACAGTGATTGGAGCAGGGTTCGCGCCTTGATTCAGATGAGTTAGGAGGGTTGGTATGTCACACCCCCCCGCTGGTAGCGGAAACACGGGGAATGCGAGCTAGACGGGATCGTCATAACACATGGTATGAATAAGTAGCAATAATAATAATACGATGACAAGCGTGTCATGACGACACCCGAACACAAATGGAGACTTGTGTCGTGTATAATCAATGTTCACGATAGCATAGTCCTAACATAAGATGATCATAAAAACATTAATAACAACTTGCATTGTAAATTCCCATAACCCGGGAACAAGTGTACAATGTACACGTTTGAGCAAACAAGATATTCCAAAGGTTAATGTTTACAACTGCTTAGTTCTCCAAAATATGCCCTAGGGTCTCCTCTAAAAGGCAGCACTCCTAGATCTTCAGTTCTCATTGTTACCTGAAAATATGCTCAAAAATGTCAACAATAATGTTGGTGAGCTTCGCAGGTTTAAATTGTAAACATGTAGTTACTGTTGTATAGTATTTGTAGTGGAATACCGTGCATACAGTTATAAGCAAGCAGGATCACATACCATGCGTTTTATACAACCAAACCTAATGACGTACACACAGCAACTTGTCAGAATATATTCACCCCAGGCCCGTTCCTGGCAGTAGGGATGGTACTCACAAGTAACCATCTCGTCAAGGGTGGGGGTGTCAACCCAGTAGTACTACTAATACCTATCTGTTGGTTCCAACACCGAAATTAATGGTTGTAAGACAGTCCACACAGTAACATCATGTATGCATCAATAAGTACTCACAAAATAGTATCACGTTGATTCCAAGTATGAAAATTGTATGTATGTTGTACAGCATTGAAACGTGTGAGCATACTTTTCCCCCATGTTTGTAAAAGATTGAAACAATTGTATAAGCGTAAAAAGGGCCACGAAACTCACTTGTTAAGTGGTAAGTATGTATGATGTAACTTCCCAAACTCGTATGTATGTATGAACAGCCAATCACCTATTGACAGTTATGTTAAGCATTAGTAATGCGTCTACTGTTAACCGTATTGTTTAGTTGAGTCGGGTCGTATCGGTTCGGTCGTGGGTAGTACACACACAAGCAGACATACACGCGTAATAGATCTTATGTAGATCTAAGCACTAGGAACGTTGCCATTGTTGATGATGTTTGTGTAAAAGTGTTATTGTTGCTAAAGGAATGCTTGGTAAGAACTTGTGTTAAGAATTGTTTGTTACTAATTGTAGAGTGTTAAGTCGATGTGTCCTGATATAACATTAATGAGTTCGATAGTGTTAATCTCAATGATCTTCATTAACAATGGCAACCGTGTCGACGTTACCTTAACATCACATGACAACACGCACCGCACACAGGAAGAATTCACACACAATGACTCCAATCGCACAACAGGACCAGACGCACGACTGGACACCCCATTCGCACGAAATAATCTTTCAGTCATGCGAATCATCATCTTCATTCGCACGATTGAACCCTCATCCGTGCGACTAAGCACTCAGTCATACCACACAACACTCATTCGTACGATTCAACATCCATACGCACGAATCAACATCCATTCGTACGAATCAGCTTCATTCGTACGACTGAACCTCCATTCGTGCGACTAAACCCTTAATCGTATGATACACACTCAATCTCATGCATTCCATCGCATAGACTCAATCGCATAGACTCAATCGCATACACACACTCAGTCGCATGACTCAGTCGTACGACTCACCCAGTCGTACAGCTTAGTCGTACGATAGACTCAGACGCATGGACTCAGTCGCATAGACTCAATCGCATACAACACTCAGTCGCATGACTCAGTCGTACGACTCACCCCAGTCGTATAGCTTAGTCGTACGATAGACTCAGACGCATGGACTCAGTCGTACGACTCACCCAGTCGCACGGCTCAGTCGCATGACAGACCCAGTCGCCCTGTACAGCAGGTCGCGACTGCTGAAGTGCAGAGCAGCGTCCAGCTGCTCCGAGCACGAGTTTTATGCACCAAGAACCTCCAGAAATGTTTGCCTAACATGTCTAAGCAAGAAACACACTCGGAAACGCAACACACAAGCCCACACGACCTCTTGTGCTCGGATGAACCCGAGCACCCGAAACCCTAGAAAACGCAGAAGTGAAATCGAGCAAGAAACGGTCAAACGAGGTTATCTACCTGCTAGGAGTGAGTATTCACGATGATAACCAAGATTTGACGGTAAAAACGCGACAAACGGACCCGATTTCGGTGCTAGTTCGAGAGAGGGTGAAGAAGATGAAGAAGAAGCGATGAAGGTGAAGATGATGTGAAGAATGGCTGGGAAATGGGTATTTATACTAGGGGCGTAAACGAGCCGAGCCGAGCCCGAGCTCGCTAAGGCTCGAGCTCGGCTCGTTTTGGTTTTAGGAAGCTCGAGCTCGAGCTCGGCTCGTTTATAGTTTTATTTATAAAGCTCGAGCTCGACTCGTTAGAAAATTTTCAAGCTCGAGCTCGGCTCGAGCTCGGCTAGTTTATTGTTAAATTATTAAATTTATATTTTTATAATTACTTTTATAATTATTTATAAGCATGCTTTTAATATATAACACAATATATATTATTTAACTATTTTTTATCACAATAATATATTTAATAATATAATTTATGTAAATATGTATTTATATATATTTACTATGTAAGTAAAAAATACATATACACAAAAAGCTCGTTTAGGCTCGCGAGCCAGCTCGAGCTCGATATCCTGAAGCTCGAGCTCGAGCTCGTTTAGTAACGAGCAATAATTTGAGCTCGAGCTCGGGCTCGAGCTCGTTTAAGCTCAACTTGATTCGAGCTTTTTTCGAGCCGATCCGAGTAGCTTGCGAGCCGGCTTGGCTCGTTTACACCCCTAATTTATACCCAGCCTAGTTTGACCATTTGTCAAGTTTAGTCCCTGCACTTAGCTCCCGAATCGCCAAACTTGATTTGGTTGAAAACGTCGTAAATACGCGCGTTATACTAATTATAGGGATGTGTTTAATGTTATTGTTTATATTATATAACATATTATAATTAACGGTGTCGGTTGTGATATTTGTGAGCGTTTGGATGATGAAGTTGCAAATAATGGTATCTCGACTGTAAAGGAGAACCAAACGAGTATGATGTTCTTCACAAATAGTTTATGAAGGTGACAATTGGATGCTCTAAGAATAGTTAATGAAGTTTCATGTCAAATGGCGGACCTTGAAGTGACGGATGTCACAGTATCCCCCAGTTGAGAGAATTTCGTCCTAAAATTCAACTGGTGCTAGGTCCAAGGGCGTCATCCTTGAATAGGTTTGGATACTTAAGTTTCACCCGATCCTCTCGTTCCAATGTGAATTCCGTCCCCGTTTGGAGTTCCATCTCACGCGAACGATCGGTATTTTGCTGCGCCTCAAGCGTTTGACCTTTCGGTCCTTGACCCCTATAGGTTCCTCAATGAAATGAAGCCTTTAGTCGATCTTGATTTCCTCAATTGGTACGTGTAAGGACTTGTCGGCCAAACACTTCTTGAGGTTCGACACATGAAAAGTATCATGTACACCGCTGAGTTCTTGTGGCAACCTCAAGTGGTAAGCCACCAGAACGATTCTTTCTGTAATCTCGAATGGTCCTACGTATCGAGGGGCTAACTTCCCTTTCTTTCCAAAGCGTACAATCCCTTTCCAGGGAGAGACTGAGTAAAACATGATCTCCAACGTTGAATTCTAGAGGCTTCCGACGATCGTCGGCATAGCTCTTTTGGTGATCTCTAGCAGCTTTAAGTCTGTCTTTGATTTGGAAGATCTTGTCAGTTGTCTCTTGTATGATCTTCGGGCCCGTAAGCTGGCTCTCACCAACTTCGGCCCAACGAACTGGGGATCTACATTTCCTCCCGTACAATGCTTCAAATGGAGCGCATCCAATGCTTGTATGATAGCTGTTGTTGTAGGAGAACTCAATCAATGGTAAATGAGTGTCCCAGCTACCACCAAAATCGATTACACAAGCTCCGAGCATGTCTTCCTATGTTTGTATAGTTCGTTCACTTTGGCCATCTGTTTGTGGGTGATAGGGGTACTCATACCTAATCGAGTGCCCATCGCTTTTTGTAATGTTTGCCAAAATCGTGAAGTGAATCGGCTGTCACGGTCGGATATGATTGACACCGGACTTCATTACCAAACTCCCTTAATTATAACGAACACGACTCGATATGGGTCATAGTGGATCGGATGATGAAGTCCGCTCATTTTGGTCTAGGGAGTTTGGTAATGAAGTCCATAGTTATGTTCTCCCATTTCCACTCGGGAATCTCGGTTGCTGTAATAATCCCGATTTTCTTTGATGTTCGGCCTTAACTTTCAAGCACGCCAAGCATCGGCTTACATACATAGCAATGTCTCTCTTCATGCCTGGCCACCAGTATAGATCCTTAAGATCGTGATACATACTACACCGGAATGAACAGAATATCGTGTCTTGTGCGCTTCCTCCATGATCAGGGTACGAACATCTCTCCAAATGGGTACCCATATGCGATCCATGAAGTACTGTATGCCATCATCCTTGCAATTCGTCTGTTTGTCTAACCCTCAGAATTCTTCTCCCACAAGGTTTTTTTTTCCTTCAATGCATCACTTTGTGCAAGTTGGATCTGAGCTTTCAAGTTTGTTTGAATAGTCAATTCCAAAGCTTGAGCACATAGTGATTTCACATAGTGATTTCTTGGGGCGTCAGCCGTCACATTTGCTTCCCTTCCAATCAAACTTCTCGTCTTTCTGAGTCATCAAGGTTAACGTTGGGCCACCTTTGAGAAATTTGCCACGAAGCGACGATAGTATCCGGCCAAACCTAGCAATTGCCGTATCCCCGAAGGTATCTGGGGTGCATCCCATTTCTTCCCTGCTTCAATCTTTCTGGAATCTATCTGAATTCCACTTTCGTTAACCACTTGACCCGGAACCTCACTTTTCGAAGCCAAAACTCGCACTCCGAGTACTTGGTGTAAAGCTTCTCTTCCTGTAATAGGCTCAGTATGGTCCGAAGATGTTCCTTAGGGTCTTATTTCAATCGAGGGTAGGTAGGTATCTCGTCTATAAATACGATCACGATCTCATCCAAATAAGGTCTGCATACTCGGTTCATCAGGTCCATGAACACAGCTGGTTCGTTAGTCAGTCCGATCGGCATGACGAAGAACTCATATTGCCATAAACGGGTCCGGAACGCTGTGTTCGGAATGTCATCCTCGAAACTCTCAGTTGATGATATCCAGAACGGAGATCGATCTTGGAGAAATATGAAGCTCCTTGCAATTTGGTGAAATGAGTCAGCGATTCTTCACGGTCAACTTGTTTAACTCGCGACAATCGATACACATGCGGAGCGACCCGTTTTCCTTTTTGATAAATAGGACCGGTGCTCCCCATGGCGAATGACTCAGTCGAACAAAACCCTTCCCTAGTAGTTCCTGTAAATGGGTTAGATAATCCTTGTATTGCAGACAGCGCTAACTGATACAGTGCTTTTGCTACCGGCGTAGCTCCAGGAACTAACTCCATACGAAATCCCACCTGTCATGGAGGAGGTAATCCTGACCAACACTCTCGGCTCCGTTTTTTTTTTTCCCGATAACTAATCCATCCCACAATTCCTAACTCGAAAGGTATTATGTCTATGTCGGAGGCATGGTTCTCCAATATCCTAGAGCACTCTCTAAAATCCCACTTGCTAGTACACCTACCGTTGGCCATTTCTACAGAAAAGCTAGTTTCTAGTCTACTATCAAGGCAAGCATGTGTACAAAATCGAAAGGTATAAAATATTGTCTGCTCCAGTACCATTCAAATTGAAGACGAAGGGGTGGTTGAGCAAAATACGTACCTGTATCAACATTCGGGTCCTGACGGGCGCCATTTGCTCCGTTAACGTATGCACGTCCTCTTGCAGCACTTCTTTGATTCCCTTGGCCTGGGTTGCCAGCTATGGACATCACTTGCTGCTGGTTATTCCCTTGTTGACCCGGTGCCCTATTCAGTCTGGGGCACGTGTTCCGGTAGTGACCAGGACCTCCACACCCATAACAAGCTCTGGCATTCCCGACGGGGTTAACCGCGTTGACGTGTGTCACCAGGTTCGGTGCAACTCTAAAATCTCTCGCTAGGTGCCCCGGGCGCCTACAGTTCACACACGTCCGACACGACATTAATGGGGGGTGATGAAGGTTGCACCTGTCACATTTGGGGTGCGGGCTAGCATATTCTTTCTTTCCCTGAGGCACAGACCCAAAATTTTGGGTCGTCTTGACCTTCTTATCAAACCTTCCGGCGTTAGACCGGCTCGTTTCTCTAGTCTCTTTCCGTTTCTCTGTTCCTTGGTTATACTGATCATTAGTATCATTACTCCTGTGGAGTTGATGATTCCGAAGAGTGTCGCTCACTTGAGTCACTATAGTTGGAATCAGTGCGGCTAGCTGCTGAGCGATCATAGCAGCTATATCAGGGTTTTCAGTTCCCTGGTTGTCACAACTGGGGCGCCACCTGCTCTTGGTGTAACATCGCGTATTTCAGTAAATATATATATATATGTATATATATATATATATATATATTAATTATTGTTAGAATGTTGATAATTACAACAATTATAATAATAATAATAATAATCATAATAATAATAATAATAATAATAATAAAATATATAACAATAATAAATAATAAAGTCCAGGGGCTAAATGGTGATTTTTGAAACTTAAAAACTAAGTTTAAAACATGAAATAATAAACCATTCAAACCTCAGGGGGGTAAAATGAAAAATGTTTTTAAAATCCCAAACCATCCCCCCGTCGAACACCCTCACCGCCGGCAACCCCTCCGGCCGACTCTCCGGCATGCCACAACCCACCAAACACTCAATTTCGAACCCCACAAATTGACCGAAAGCTTTCTTGGATCCATTTCGAACGGGCATTCAACGAAAACGTGCGTTGAATCAGTCAACAACGGCTATAAATCTCACTTTTATCTCGGATCCGAATCTAACTCACTAATACACTCAAACAACAATAATAGACAAATTAAAACTACCAACTCGATCATTTCTTCATTCCTAATCGAACTCAACTCTCAAATTCATCTGAAATCACCCGAAACCTTTCATTCGAACAACCTCCCAACCGCGACCTGCAACTCCAATTTCAACCAACTTTACTCGATTTTAATCGAAATTAACATGGGGCTATTGTTCTAAATCATCATTAGAAGGTTCCCCTAAGTTTAATTTGATTATAATCATGTTTTGAGCATCCATCGATTAACACGAGGTCGCGGACCTGTTCTTCATTTGGTAAGCTTCGAATCGAACGCTATCCATGTAATTAAACATACCTACATATTCGGTTTCACATGGGGAACAAAAGCCCCATGTTTGCAATCACTATTGAAATCGAATCGAGGTTCAATTTGAAGAGATTCGAACCTAGGGTTCTTCGGGTTCTGGGGGTTCTATTGGGTTGTGTTTAAAATCAATTAAAACCGGTTTCTATCGCGGCTTAGGCCCTTGGTTCACCGGTTACACACTTGAATTCCAACCTTCAGGTCTCGGGTTCGAGACCCGCCACCTACACATATTTTTTAAACCTTCTTTTTAGGCTTTAAAAATTCAGAAAAAAATTCTAAAAAATCATAAAAATATTTTTACAAACATTAAAATTTTCTAAAACCACTTAATTACTTTCTGAAATTATTTTTAGATTTATTCATTTATTTTTATTTGTTTTAAATAAATAAAATAACTAATTGTATTATCCACCAATTTATAATTAGTGTATAATACATAATTATACAATAAATAAATTGAATTCAATATATATACATATAAATATAATTATTCAATTATCGAAACAACTTTTATCTAAATAAATTACAGGTATATAATTTTACACCATCGTATACAATTTATAACATATGTATATAATTAACATACAATATATAGTTACGCTTACTTATGTATAAATTTATTATATACATATAATTATGTATGTAATCATACATGAAATTAGATATAATTACATGAATATATATAATTATGTATATAATTATATATATACAATTTATTGATAAATTGTATATATGTATAACTTATATGCATAAATTTTATTAAAATCCTGGACATAATCACTTTCAACAAATTCGTTATTTCAAGACATTTCAAACCAAATAAAAATTTATCAATTTAAACTACCATGGAAATCCTAATACATTCCCAAATTCCCAATCATTATTATTCTAACTCGAGACACCGTTCCTTAGGTTAATCATAAGGAAATCGTTGGTGTCTAATCTATCACGTCCAAATTCAAATCTCATCAATCAAGTGAGTATTCATATCCCCTTTTTATATCATTTCTTATTTGGGGGAAATCATGTGATACAATATATTCATTCATGATATTCTATTGTTATTTCATTCTAAATTCAATTCAAGACAGGTTATGTTATTACTTGCAATTATGTGAACATACTGTGATAAACTGGACGACAGTAAAACCCTAATTCAATCAATCAATCAATCCTGGCAACAATGTAGATCTACTGGTTTGGATAACCCACCCATATGGCTTACGAGTGGTGATTGTGCCAGAGGCAGGAGTTAATCTATGGTGTATGTGTGGAGTCTATATATGCAAGTGTCAAGTCAAGGGGTTGTTATTGTGTCAGTTGTAACATTTGACCCATTTTCAAATTGTAACCCGAACCTGTTTTTTTTAGAGTATTAGTTTCAATGAATTAAATGTAACTCGAGATAGTTTAATCAATATTATAAATTATTTTTCATCTATTTTAAACAATGGAACAATTTATAAAAATGTTATGATAATTATTAAGTTGAAATTTTTATAAATCATTTTATATTAAATAACTAAACTTAAAAAAAAAAGTCTTATTAAAAATTTATAAAAGTTTATAAATATTTTGTAAATAGATGGAATTATTGTTTAAATTAAGTTTAGGGTGGAAAGTGGCAATTATAAAACTTGAATTACAAGTTTTCACATAAAATAACAACTACCCTAAACTACAGGGGTTAAACCTGTAACTTTTTCAAACCAACCCAAACCCCCCTGTTTTCCCCTTTCGCCGGCCGACCACCGGCCGATCACCCTCCGGCGACCACCTCTCCCTCAAACCACTCGGAAATGTTGCAATTAAACCGCCCCTTAATCCTCGCGAGCCTGTTTCGAACCTTGAACCAATTTTAAATGCGATTTTAAGTGATGTTATCACTCGGTCGGACCAAAACCGAAATCCACAATCAAATTCTAATGATTTCAGTGTGTTTCAAGTCGAAATAAACAAATTAAACAGGCGTTAGGATTCTATAATCATTATGAAATCGAAACTACTCTTAATTGTGCTTTGAAAGGTGTTAATCACTGATAATCAAACCGAAACTTCCGATTAAAGAACTTAAACACGTTGGAGTCGAAACAGTCACGATCAGGACTATAAACTCATAGTGAAACCTTCAATTCGATCACTTTGAACTTTCTGCAACCTCAATTACAAACAAAACAAACCCCACCATCTCTTTCGACCTCCATCTCCATTCGCGACCTGCAACTAATCGGACTACACCTTCGGGGCAACCTCAACAGAAATTGATTGAGGGCTTTTGATCATCTCGTTCGATTGAAGCTTTCTGCACAATTGATTCAAGTTTGATCAACCAAATCCGCTCGAATCGATTGCCACTCGTCGCGAACCGTTCTTCGAATCAATTACATTCACCTAATCATAATCAAGTAAGTTATGCACCTGTACCTACTCGATTTTGCGTGGGTAATCAAAGCCCCATGGTTATTGTGACAATCATGATCGAATCACACTTCAATTTGAATCAAATCAGAATTAGGGTTCATGTTTGAATTGGGGATTTCTGAAAATTTGGTTTTAATTATAAAACGAATTCTATAACAGATTCTGGGCTTACAGCCCACTGGTTTAAACCTCACACTCTTATACGAACAACCCGGGTTCGATCCTTGTCCACCTCAATTATTTTTGCTATTTATTTTCAAATCATTTTTATTTCAGAAATTTTTAATGTATTAATTAAACTAAATAAAAAAATTATTTGTTAGTTAAATCTATTCCATAAAATTATTAATTAATTTTTAAAAAAAAAAATCTAAAGGATATAAATTACATATTCTTATCTTCTAACAAAAATAAATGTTATAAAAACATATTTAATTTCTTTGAACATTCTAAATTCCTATAAGCTATGTTGAATCAATATAAATTATTCAAAACTATTTTTTTATATAAAACCTTTAGCAAATTATTCAACTAATTATTTTGACCAAGTTATGAATAATTAATCATTAAAAAAAATTATTATTTATTTATTTATCATACTTGATCTTCAACGTTATTTAAATCAATTTATAAATTCTATTTAACGAATTAATTAGTATTCAAATATTTTATTCTAGTTTTATTTAACCAATATATCAAATGAGATATAATATTTTTCTATAACTCCACAAACCCCAATTGAAACCTAATTCACATCTATTCTTCAATCATTATATTGTTTTAATTTAAAACACCATTCCTTAGGTCAAATCCGTGAGGAAACCGTCATTGTCTAATCTTGCATATTATTCAAACCATATTGCTATACCAAGTGAGTATTCATTGCCCATTTTTATGTTTTATTATTTGGGGAAATCATGTGATATCATACGCAACCATGCTTATACATTTTTATTCTATTTCATACTAATATTCAATTCAATACGTGTTATGTTATTTACTTGCAATTATGTGTTCGTATATAGATAAACTTGATAACATGATCATTAATTCACACAACCACGGTAACAATGATAGATCTATTGGTTTGACAACCCACCCCATTTGTTTAGTCGCGTGGTGATTGAAACCGGAATCATACATTCTATAAGGCTCCGTCTGAGGACCGAGTCAATTCAGTCATTAGGTTTGATCGTGTTGTTTGTCATTTACGATACATTGTTGCATGATAGTTATAACATTACCATGTGAATTGAATTGTCTTCAAGTTATTCAATCAAAATTTGTGTGTGTTTAAACCTGTGATTACTCACCGGCTAATTCTTTAGCTGACTCGTTACTTTTTCACATGATTTCAGGAAATGCTATTTAGTGGAATTCTCTCTGCTCATATAGGATTGGACCTAGTCAAAAATAAGGAAGACAATATTTTATTTCATGGTTTTATTTAATTGCGTTGTAATGTGTGACTTGAATGACATTATTCAATAATAAATGGTTATTAAATGTTATTTCAACGTATTTATTACCTTGTGCTATGAACAATCGATTCACATTCGTCCGCCTCGATGATTCCGCCATCGGTCGGGGTGTGACAGATTGGTATCAGAGCCAAGGTTATAGGGAATTAGGTTATTAGAAATGGAATGACCTAGACTATAACTAAGTACCTTTACACATGAGTCCTCTCATGTATTCTATATGTTTAGATAGGGCTTATATGTGTCACTTATGTCTATTATGTTTATATGGTTATCACATTCTCTTATATCTTGATTCTTACCTATCACATACAAAATTCTCAAATCATATTATATGGCATTATATGCCTAAATCAAATTGTTTTCAAATTTTAAATTTTGATTTACATAGTTTTCAAATCTCGTCAAAGTCCGTGTCACACGACCGAGAACATGCAATGCTGGAAGAGTGGGATACCTGTATCTTAAGGTGTTCTGTCTAGGCAAGGTATTTCATACAACTTGATTACCTTACCTGGGAACCCTCGAGATGAGTATTCGCTTATAGGTACGCATGTCCTCATTAAGGTTGTGGTGGACACAAATACTTTGATAAGTCAACGTATTCGCTTTGGTTTGCGAACCAAACGTTTACACTCCTAACATCTCATTGTTATTCTAAACAATCTCATTAACGATTTTATTATTTTGAAAAGTTCTAAAGGTTTTTCCATATTATACAGCATGTCTTCCCGTCAAAACCGCTCTCGATCTAGAAGCTCTGGCCGTAAGATTGCCGCTATAGTAGCACGTGAAGTTGCTGCGGTCATCCCAACACTGCTTACTCATTTGAACCAAGGCAACAACGTTGTTCAAAATCAAGCTGCACCAAACCCTCCCCGAGCTTGTACTTACAAGCACTTCAGTTCTTGCAATCCCACTAAGTTTAGCGGGACCGAAGGAGCCACTGGTCTTTTACAGTGGTTTGAGAGTATCGAGAACACTTTTCTCAATAGTGAGTGTCCCGAGAATCTCAAGGTTCGCTATGCTACAAGTGTTCTTCAAAAGAGAGCACTCACTTGGTGGAACGGGGAGAAACGAACCCGTGGAACTGATGCTGCTTTGGCATTAACGTGGGATGAAGTCAAAGAACTCATGACTCGGGAATTCTGTCCAAGAAATGAGATAAAGAAGTTAGAAGCTGAGTTCTGGGACTTAGCTCAAGAAAGTGGAGAAAATCTAGCCTACACCAACCGATTTCATGAATTGAGCCTACTTGTTCCCCACTTAGTTACCCCATTATCCCGGGCCATTGAAAAGTACATCGGTGGTCTACCCATGAAAATTCAAGACACGGTATGGGGTAGGAATCCTGCAACTCTGGAAGATACCATCCGGTTAGCTGCTCAGTTAACTGACAATCATGTTAAGGCTGGAACCCTGACAAGGAAGGGTGCTAAGAAGGTGCCCGAGAAACCCTCAGCTGAACCCCTTAAGGAGGAAAAACCTGAACCTTCTCAAAACAAGAAGAGGAAGGTTAAATCCCAAAACTTTGCTGTGGTTACCCCTACTGTTCCAGTTAATCAAGTCGCACCAAGCTACCAACCAGTCCCCAACAATCAAGTCCCGGCAAAGAAACCTTACACCGGAACTTTCCCACAGTGCAATATTTGCAAGTACCACCACCCTACTAATGCACAATGCCGTCGCTGCACCAACTGTGGTCGTTTCGGTCATACTTTCAACGTGTGTAAGAGCGCAGCTAAGACTCCGGCTACCGCACTGTTCTTCAACATCCTCCTGTAGTTACTCAGGGTCGTGCATGCTATCAATGTGGTGATCCGAACCACTACCGCAATCGATGCCCTCAACTTGTCAGCACGGTGCCTACGGCTCAAGGACGTGCTTTTAACATCAATGCTCATCAAGCTCAAACCAATAGCGATGTGGTGAACGGTATGTTTTTAATCAATAATCATTATGCTTCAGTCTTATTTGATACCGGCGCCGACAAAAGTTTTGTGTCCTTAGAATTTGAGCCCTTACTTGCTAGTGCACGGACTAAGTTGAGAAAACCATTTACGGTAGAAATAGCCGACGGGAAACCTATCACAATCGATTCAATTATTCCAAACTGTATCCTTAGTCTTAGCGAGCATGATTTTCCTATCGATCTCACACCGATGCAACTTGGAAATTTCGACGTCATTATAGGCATGGATTGGCTATCTAAGAACCATGCTGAAGTTGTTTGTTACGAGAAAATCATCCGGATCCCTCTTGCGCCCGAAAAGATGTTAACTATTTATGGAGAGAAACCTTCCAAAGGCCTTCGACTTATGTCATGTACCAAAGCTCAAAAGTACCTTCGCAAGCACTATGTGGCTTTCTTAGCACATGTTGTAAAAACGAACGAGAAGTCAAAGAAAGTCGAGGATATTCCGATCATTCGTGATTTTCCGGAAGTGTTCCCCGATGACTTAACCGGACTCCCTCCTGTTCGTCAAGTCGAGTTTCGTATCGATCTTGTACCTGGTGCAACACCTGTAGCAAAATCTCCATATCGTCTTGCACCATCTGAGATGCAAGAACTTGCTAGTCAACTTCAAGAACTTTCCGATAAAGGTTTCATTCGACCAAGTTCCTCACCTTGGGGAGCCCCAGTATTGTTTGTGAAGAAGAAAGATGGCTCATTTCGTATGTGTATCGATTATCGGGAACTCAACAAGCTTACTGTTAAGAACCGGTATCCTCTACCAAGAATCGATGATTTG
This sequence comes from Flaveria linearis, assembly GCA_024085815.1. Classification (NCBI taxonomy): domain Eukaryota; kingdom Viridiplantae; phylum Streptophyta; class Magnoliopsida; order Asterales; family Asteraceae; genus Flaveria; species Flaveria linearis. The sequence goes on from CM044002.1 coordinate 3,963,067, forward strand.
TTTGACCAACTTCAAGGCGCTTCATACTTTTCCAAGATTGACCTTCGTTCGGGTTATCATCAACTTCGAGTGCATGATGACGACATTCCCAAAACAGCCTTCCGTACAAGATATGGTCATTACGAATTTCTGGTTATGCCATTTGGTTTGACCAACGCACCAGCGGTGTTCATGGATTTAATGAACCGCGTGTGTAAACCATACTTGGACAAGTTGTGATCGTCTTCATCGACGACATTCTGATTTATTCAAAATCAAGATCCGAGCATGAACATCATCTTCGTTTGATTCTTGAACTGTTGAAAAGGGAGAAACTATATGCCAAATTTTCTAAGTGTGAATTTTGGTTGAAGGAGGTACAATTCCTTGGTCACATCGTAAATGATAAAGGGATTCATGTGGATCCTGCAAAGATTGAGGCGGTAAAGAGTTGGGTGGAACCTAAAACTCCCACTGAGATCCGTTCATTCCTTGGCTTGGCCGGCTACTATCGGCGTTTCATCCCAAATTTCTCAAAGATCGCTGTGCCTCTTACTGCTTTGACCCACAAGGATAAGTCTTTCCAGTGGGGACCAGATCAAGAAAAAGCATTCCAAACACTTAAACAAAAGTTATGCAATGCTCCAATCTTGACCCTCCCTGATGGAAATGATGATTTTGTTGTTTACTGCGATGCTTCCAAGCAAGGTCTTGGTTGTGTCCTCATGCAACGAGGAAAAGTCATAGCCTATGCCTCAAGACAGCTCAAAATCCATGAGAAAAATTACACAACTCATGATCTCGAGTTAGGAGCTGTGGTTTTCGCACTCAAAATCTGGAGACACTATCTTTACGGCACCAAGTGTGTTGTATTCACTGATCATAAGAGTCTTCAGCACATTTTCAATCAAAAAGAACTAAACATGAGACAACGGCGATGGGTTGAGTTACTCAATGACTACGATTGTGAAATTCGCTATCACCCTGGAAAAGCGAATGTCGTAGCCGATGCATTGAGTCGCAAAGATTATGTCATACTCCAAAGTGTGACGATTCAATCCGAACTTAAAACTCGAATTCTCGAAGCCCAACACGAGTCGGTCACTGAGGGTAACATGTACGATGAAATGTCATGCGGCGCTGAACTTCAATTGGAAACAAAACCTGATGGTTTGTTGTATTTTCTGGATCGTCTTTGGATTCCTAACGCAATGATCTTCGAATCCTCATCATGAGCGAGGCTCACAAAACTCGTTATTCTATCCATCCCGGTGCGGATAAGATGTTTATGAATCTCCGTAATCAGTATTGGTGGCCCGGCATGAAAAAGGATATAGCTTGTATGTGTCCAAATGCCTCACCTGTTCAAAAGTTAAAGCCGAACATCAACGTCCGTCTGGATTACTTGTTCAACCTGATATTCCAGTGTGGAAGTGGGAAGACATATCCATGGACTTCATTACCAAATTGCCTCGAACCTCTAGCGGTTATGATAGTATTGGGTCATCGTTGATCGATTGACTAAATCGGCACACTTCATACCGATTCGTGAAGATTTCAAGTTGAGAAATTAGCTCGTATCTATATCAATGAAATAGTCAGTCGTCATGGTGTGCCATTAAATATTATCTCCGATCGTGATGGTCGATTCATCTCCCATTTCTGGCAAAGTCTTCAATCGTCTTTGGGAACCCGACTCAATCTCAGCACAGCTTATCACCCTCAAACCGATGGGCAGACTGAAAGAACAATACAGACTCTCGAGGATATGCTTCGAGCGTGTGTCATTGACTTTAGTGGCTCTTGGGATTCTCATCTACCGTTAATCGAATTTTCATACAACAACAGCTACCATACAAGTATCCAAATGGCACCATTTGAAGCTTTGTACGGTCGCAAGTGTCGATCTCCCATATGTTGGTCTGAGATAGGAGATGCACAAATCACCGGTCCTGAACTGATTCAGGAATCAACCGATAAGATTCACAAGATTCGTGATAACTTGCTGGCTGCTAGAAATCGTCAGAAGCACTATGCTGATAAAGGACGGAAACCCATGGAATACAACGTCGGTGATCTCGTACTCCTAAAGGTATCACCTTGGAAAGGGGTGATCCGTTTTGGGAAGAAAGGAAAGCTAGCACCTCGTTATGTGGGTCCATTCAAAGTGCTTGAGCGTATTGGGAAAGTAGCTTACAAGCTCGAACTGCCTCAAGAACTCAGCAACATTCACCCAACATTTCATGTTTCCAACCTCAAGAAATGCCTTGCTGATGAGAACCTCCGCATTCCACTCGACGAAGTTCAAATCGATGAATCCATGCACTTTATCGAAAGGCCTGTGGAGATTATGGACCGTGAAATCAAACAACTCAAGCGTAGCCGAATCCCTATCGTCAAAGTTCGTTGGGAGTCTAAACGTGGCCCAGAGTTCACTTGGGAGCGTGAAGACCAAATGAAATCCAAGTATCCTCACCTTTTTGTCTCAGCCTCCACGTGATCGAATTTCGGGACGAAATTCCTTAAAGTAGGGGAGACTGTAACATTTGACCCATTTTCAAATTGTAACCCGAACCTGTTTTTTTTTAGAGTATTAGTTTCAATGAATTAAATGTAACTCGAGATAGTTTAATCAATATTATAAATTATTTTTCATCTATTTTAAACAATGGAACAATTTATAAAAATGTTATGATAATTATTAAGTTGAAATTTTTATAAATCATTTTATATTAAATAACTAAACTTAAAAAAAAGTCTTATTAAAAATTTATAAAAGTTTATAAATATTTGTAAATAGATGGAATTATTGTTTAAATTAAGTTTAGGGTGGAAAGTGGCAATTATAAAACTTGAATTACAAGTTTTCACATAAAATAACAACTACCCTAAACTACAGGGGTTAAACCTGTAACTTTTTCAAACCAACCCAAAACCCCCCCCTGTTTTCCCCTTTCGCCGGCCGACCACCGGCCGATCACCCTCCGGCGACCACCTCTCCCTCAAACCACTCGGAAATGTTGCAATTAAACCGCCCCTTAATCCTCGCGAGCCTGTTTCGAACCTTGAACCAATTTAAATGCGATTTAAGTGATGTTATCACTCGGTCGGACCAAAACCGAAATCCACAATCAAATTCTAATGATTTCAGTGTGTTTCAAGTCGAAATAAACAAATTAAACAGGCGTTAGGATTCTATAATCATTATGAAATCGAAACTACTCTTAATTGTGCTTTGAAAGGTGTTAATCACTGATAATCAAACCGAAACTTCCGATTAAAGAACTTAAACACGTTGGAGTCGAAACAGTCACGATCAGGACTAAAACTCATAGTGAAACCTTCAATTCGATCACTTTGAACTTTCTGCAACCTCAATTACAAACAAAACAAACCCCACCATCTCTTTCGACCTCCATCTCCATTCGCGACCTGCAACTAATCGGACTACACCTTCGGGGCAACCTCAACAGAAATTGATTGAGGGCTTTTGATCATCTCGTTCGATTGAAGCTTTCTGCACAATTGATTCAAGTTTGATCAACCAAATCCGCTCGAATCGATTGCCACTCGTCGCGAACCGTTCTTCGAATCAATTACATTCACCTAATCATAATCAAGTAAGTTATGCACCTGTACCTACTCGATTTTGCGTGGGTAATCAAAGCCCCATGGTTATTGTGACAATCATGATCGAATCACACTTCAATTTGAATCAAATCAGAATTAGGGTTCATGTTTGAATTGGGGATTTCTGAAAATTTGGTTCTTAAATTATAAAACGAATTCTATAACAGATTCTGGGCTTACAGCCCACTGGTTTAAACCTCACACTCTTATACGAACAACCCGGGTTCGATCCTTGTCCACCTCAATTATTTTTGCTATTTATTTTCAAATCATTTTTATTTCAGAAATTTTTAATGTATTAATTAAACTAAAAAAAAATTATTTTATTAGTTAAATCTATTCCATAAAATTATTAATTAATTTTTTAAAAAAAAAATTCTAAAGGATATAAATTACATATTCTTATCTTCTAACAAAAATAAATGTTATAAAAACATATTTAATTTCTTTGAACATTCTAAATTCCTATAAGCTATGTTGAATCAAATATAAATTATTCAAAACTATTTTTTTTATATAAAACCTTTAGCAAATTATTCAACTAATTATTTTGACCAAGTTATGAATAATTAATCATTAAAAAAAATTATTATTTATTTATTTATCATACTTGATCTTCAACGTTATTTAAATCAATTTATAAATTCTATTTAACGAATTAATTAGTATTCAAATATTTTATTCTAGTTTTATTTAACCAATATATCAAATGAGATAATATTTTTCTATAACTCCACAAACCCCAATTGAAACCTTAATTCACATCTATTCTTCAATCATTATATTGTTTTAATTTAAAACACCATTCCTTAGGTCAAATCCGTGAGGAAACCGTCATTGTCTAATCTTGCATATTATTCAAACCATATTGCTATACCAAGTGAGTATTCATTGCCCATTTTTATGTTTTATTATTTGGGGAAATCATGTGATATCATACGCAACCATGCTTATACATTTTATTCTATTTCATACTAATATTCAATTCAATACGTGTTATGTTATTTACTTGCAATTATGTGTTCGTATATAGATAAACTTGATAACATGATCATTAATTCACACAACCACGGTAACAATGATAGATCTATTGGTTTGACAACCCACCCCATTTGTTTAGTCGCGTGGTGATTGAAACCGGAATCATACATTCTATAAGGCTCCGTCTGAGGACCGAGTCAATTCAGTCATTAGGTTTGATCGTGTTGTTTGTCATTACGATACATTGTTGCATGATAGTTATAACATTACCATGTGAATTGAATTGTCTTCAAGTTATTCAATCAAAATTTGTGTGTGTTTAAACCTGTGATTACTCACCGGCTAATTCTTTAGCTGACTCGTTACTTTTTCACATGATTTCAGGAAATGCTATTTAGTGGAATTCTCTCTGCTCATATAGGATTGGACCTAGTCAAAATAAGGAAGACAATATTTTATTTCATGGTTTTATTTAATTGCGTTGTAATGTGTGACTTGAATGACATTATTCAATAAATAAATGGTTATTAAATGTTATTTCAACGTATTTATTACCTTGTGCTATGAACAATCGATTCACATTCGTCCGCCTCGATGATTCCGCCATCGGTCGGGGTGTGACATCAGTTTATCTATATGCTTTACTATTGCAATATAAGTCTTAACGTTACCTTGTGAATTGAATTATTCTCAATCAATCAATCAATCTATATGTATACTCAAAACTGTGATTACTCACCAGCTAATTCGTTAGCTGACTTTATTTTCTCACATGATTCAGGTTAAGTAAGCTAGTGGACTTCTACTTGATCATATAAGACCGGACTTAGACAAAACAAAAGACAATTACTATTTGTGACTTTAATTATTGTATTTGTATCTGTTAAATTCATGTTATCCTGTAATCTGATTATAATATTATTTCACTATTAGACAATCATGAGTTATGAACAATCAATCATTCCCTCGTCCGCTCCGATGATTCCGCCGTCGGTCGGGGTGTGACAGATTGGTATCAGAGCCATGGTTATAGGGAATTAGGTTATTAGAAATGGAATGACCTAGACTATAACTAAGTACCCTTACACATGAGTCCTCTCATGTATTTTACATGCTTAGATAGGATTTTATGTGCCTTATATGGTTATATTTGTTTATGTGATTATATGCCTTATGTGATTCTTCTTATGCTTTGAATCTTATCAATGTACCACGAATCTTAACTCATATTCTAAGGCATTGTGTGCCTAATTCAAGTAATTTCAAACTCCAAAACTCGATTGTTATTCATGGTTTTCAAATCTCGTCAAAGTCCGTGTCACATGACCGAGAACATGCAATGCTGGAAGAGTGGGATACCTGTATCTTAAGGTGTTCTGTCTAGGCAAGGTATTCATACAACTTGATTACCTTACCTGGAACCCTCGAGATGAGTATTCGCTTATAGGTACGCATGTCCTCATTAAGGTTGTGGTGGACACAAATACTTTGATAAGTCAACGTATTCGCTTTGGTTTGCGAACCGAACGTTTACACTCCTAACCTCTCATTGTTATTCTAAACAATCTCATTAATGATTTTATTATTTTGAAAAGTTTTAAAAACCAATTACCGTTTCTCATAGAGGTTTCTTCTTTTCATATTATACAACATGTCTTCTCGTCAAAACCGCTCCCGATCTAGAAGCTCTGGCCGCAAGATTGCTGCTATAGTGGCACGTGAAGTTGTTGCGGTTATCCCAACACTGCTTACCCATTTGAACCAAGGCAACAACACCGTTCAAAATCAATCCGTACAAAACCCAACTGCACCAAACCCTCCACGAGCTTGTACCTACAAGCATTTCAATTCTTGCAATCCCACTAAGTTTAGCGGGACCGAAGGTGCTACTGGTCTTTTACAGTGGTTTGAGAGTATCGAGAACACTTTCCTTAATAGTGAGTGCCCCGAGAATCTCAAGGTTCGTTATGCTACAAGTGTTCTTCAAAAGAGAGCACTCACTTGGTGGAACGGTGAGAAACGAACCCGTGGAACTGATGCAGCATTAGCATTGACGTGGGATGAAGTTAAGGAGCTCATGACTCGGGAATTCTGTCCGAGAAATGAAATTAAGAAATTGGAAGCTGAGTTTTGGGACTTAACTCAAGAAAGTGGAGAAAATCTAGCTTATACCAACCGATTTCATGAACTGAGTCTACTTGTTCCTCACCTGGTTACTCCTTTATCTCGGGCTATCGAGAAATACATCGGTGGTCTACCCATGCAAATTCAAGACACGGTGTGGGGTAGAAATCCTGTAACCTTGGAAGATACCATCCGGTTAGCTGCTCAGCTAACTGACAATCATGTCAAGGCTGGAACCCTGACTAGGAAGGGTGCTAAGAAGGGCTCGAGAAACCCTCAGCTGAAACCCCTAAGGAGGAAAAACCTGAACCTTCTCAAAACAAGAAGAGGAAGGCTAAATCCCAAAACTTTGTTGTGATTACCCCTGCTGTGCCAATTAATCAAGTCCCTCTAACTCGTCAACCAACAGTAAACGACCAACCACCGATGAAAAAGCCATACGCTGGACCCTTTCCTCAATGTAACCACTGCAAGTATCACCATCCTGCTAACGTTCAGTGTCGTCAATGCACAAACTGTGGTCGTTTGGGTCATACATTCAACGTGTGCAGGAGTGCTGCTAAAGCTCCAACCAATGCACCAGTTCACCAACATCCTCTTGCAATTACCCAGGGTCGTGCATGCTATCAATGTGGTGATCCGAACCATTTTCGCAATCGATGTCCTCAACTTGTCAGCCTAGTTCCTACGGCTCAAGGACGTGCTTTCAACATCAATACCCAACAAGCTCAAGCCACCAATGATATGGTGTTGAATAATTCTTGTCCTTGATTTCGTCTTCATGATGTAATTCAAGATTTGTAATCGTGATTTCCTTTTTGTTACATTGATGTAATTTCTAAATTTCTAATTGAGATATTTTTCCTTTCGTTGTTAAGTCCAACTTTGAACCGTTTGCACCGTGGGAGATGCAAGAGTTTGCAAGTCAACCTATGACTAAGGACACTCGAATCTCCTAAATGATATTAACTCATTAAAACAGGGTGATTCCCTTACTTTGGTGATGATTCTTTATTCATTTCAATAAATGGTTTTCCAATGACGTGTTTTATGAAATTTCAACCTCTGGATTAGGGTGATTTCCTTATCTCGAGGACTAACTTTAATTATTCTCTTTGAAACTTACATTTCACAAATGACATGCTCTCACCAAAATGGATTGAAACCCGTACTTTGGTGACAAATATCAATCTTCGATTGTTTTCTTAAAGCTCAATCATCATGATAGACGTAAATTTCATACCTTGATGATAATTTCATTTTCATGGATTGTATTTCTCAAATGAAACGACCTCGTCAAAGTAGGAGTGAATTCTGGATTTTGATGAGGAAGTCTATCTTATTATATTTTGTTTTGTAAAAATTCATCGTTAAGATAGGAGTGATTCCCTTACCTTAATGGTGAGTTATCTCATCTTATTTCTGTAGATCCTTAGATCGAACTTTTGATTGGTAAATTAGTGGTCATACCTTGAGAGTACACCATCAAGTTAGGAGTGAAAACCATACCTTGATGACTATTCTCATTTCTTGATCATCAACTTACCATGGTTGTAATCAAGTAACGAGACGCATGTATTAACTTGAAGGGTGAAATAATGTTAGTGTTTCGACCTATCAAGCCAAAGCATGATCTCTGAACTTGAAAAGAGACCCGATCGCTTTAAGCTAATTTGATTCCAAGTTTGGAGCATTTAAATTCTTAAATCAATTTCTTTCCTTTATTCTCATGTTTTGACTCGATCTAGCTACATCAAACCATTTATTCCTTACTTATCAACTTACATTTTGAGATATCATCAACACCTGATTACGTGATGGTAGTCTTCCTAAACAATCTATTGTCAAGTAAAGATATTATCTCTGATCGTGATGGTCGCTTCATCTCTCGTTTCTGGAAAAGTCTACAATCATCTCTCGAAACTCAACTGAATCTTAGCACAACCTATCACCAACCGACGGTCAGACTGAAAGAACGATACAAACCCTCGAGGATATGCTCCGGGCTTGTGTCAGTGATTTCAGCGGGTCGTGGAATTCTCATTTTCCGTTGATCGAAATCTCTTACAATAACAATCACCATATCAACATTCAGATGGCACCATTTGAGGCCTTGTATGGTCTGAAGTTGGTAAATCATAAATTATTTGTCCGGAATTGATACAAGAAACAACTGACAAAATTCATAAGATCCGTGATAGTTTGCTCACTGCTAGAAATCGTCAAAAGCTTAATGCTGATAAAAGACGTAAACCCATGGAATACAATGTCGGTGATCTCGTACTTCTTAAGGTATCACCTTGGAAGGAAGTGATTCGCTTTGGAAAAAAAGGAAAACTAGCACCTCGTTACGTGGGTCCATTCAAAGTGCTCGAGCGAATTGGGAAAGTCGCCTACAAGCTTGAACTACCCCAAGAGCTCAGCAATATACATCCAACGTTTCATGTTTCAAACCTTAAGAAATGTCTCACCGATGAAAATCTCCACATTTCACTCGACGAAGTCTAGATTGATGAATCTATGCACTTTATTGAGAAACTGTGGAAATTATAGATCGGGAAGTCAAACAACTCAAACGTAGCCGGATATCTATTGTCAAAGTTCGCTGGGAATCTAAACGTGGCCCAGAGTTTACCTGGGAACGGGAGGACCGAATGAAACCCCAGTACCCTCATCTTTTCGTTTCAGCCTCCTCGTGAACAAATTTCGGGACGAAATTTCCTAAAGCAGGGGAGACTGTAACATCGCGTATTTCAGTATATATATATATATATATATATATATATATATTAATTATTGTTAGAATGTTGATAATTACAACAATTATAATAATAATAATAATCATAATAATAATAATAATAATAATAATAATAATAAAATATATAACAATAATAAATAATAAAGTCCAGGGGCTAAATGGTGATTTTTGAAACTTAAAAACTAAGTTTAAAACATGAAATAATAAACCATTCAAACCTCAGGGGGGTAAAATGAAAAATTGTTTTAAAATCCAAACCATCCCCCCGTCGAACACCCTCACCGCCGGCAACCCCTCCGGCCGACTCTCCGGCATGCCACAACCCACCAAAACACTCAATTTCGAACCCCACAAATTGACCGAAAGCTTTCTTGGATCCATTTCGAACGGGCATTCAACGAAACGTGCGTTGAATCAGTCAACAACGGCTATAAATCTCACTTTATCTCGGATCCGAATCTAACTCACTAATACACTCAAACAACAATAATAGACAAATTAAAACTACCAACTCGATCATTTCTTCATTCCTAATCGAACTCAACTCTCAAATTCATCTGAAATCACCCGAAACCTTTCATTCGAACAACCTCCCAACCGCGACTGCAACTCCAATTTCAACCAACTTTCACTCGATTTTAATCGAAATTAACATGGGGCTATTGTTCTAAATCATCATTAGAAGGTTCCCCTAAGTTTAATTTGATTATAATCATGTTTTGAGCATCCATCGATTAACACGAGGTCGTGGACCTGTTCTTCATTTGGTAAGCTTCGAATCGAACGCTATCCATGTAATTAAACATACCTACATATTCGGTTTCACATGGGGAACAAAAGCCCCATGTTGCAATCACTATTGAAATCGAATCGAGGTTCAATTTGAAGAGATTCGAACCTAGGGTTCTTCGGGTTCTGGGGGTTCTGTTGGGTTGTGTTTAAAATCAATTAAAACCGGTTTCTATCGCGGCTTAGGCCCTTGGTTCACCGGTTACACACTTGAATTCCAACCTTCAGGTCTCGGGTTCGAGACCCGCCACCTACACATATTTTTTAAACCTTCTTTTTAGGCTTTAAAAATTCAGAAAAAAATTCTAAAAAATCATAAAAATATTTTTACAAACATTAAAATTTTCTAAAACCACTTAATTACTTTCTGAAATTATTTTAGATTTTATTCATTTATTTTTATTTGTTTTAAATAAATAAAATAACTAATTGTATTATCCACCAATTTATAATTAGTGTATAATACATAATTATACAATAAATAAATTGAATTCAATATATATACATATAAATATAATTATTCAATTATCGAAACAACTTTATCTAAATAAATTACAGGTATATAATTTTACACCATCGTATACAATTTATAACATATGTATATAATAACATACAATATATAGTTACGCTTACTTATGTATAAATTTATTATATACATATAATTATGTATGTAATCATACATGAAATTAGATATAATTACATGAATATATATAATTATGTATATAATTATATATATACAATTTATTGATAAATTGTATATATGTATAACTTATATGCATAAATTTTTATTAAAATCCTGGACATAATCACTTTCAACAAATTCGTTTATTTCAAGACATTTCAAACCAAATAAAAATTTATCAATTTAAACTACCATGGAAATCCTAATACATTCCCAAATTCCCAAATCATTATTATTCTAACTCGAGACACTGTTCCTTAGGTTAATCATAAGGAAATCGTTGGTGTCTAATCTATCACGTCCAAATTCAAATCTCATCAATCAAGTGAGTATTCATATCCCCTTTTTATATCATTTCTTATTTGGGGGAAATCATGTGATACAATATATTCATTCATGATATTCTATTGTTATTTCATTCTAAATTCAATTCAAGACAGGTTATGTTATTACTTGCAATTATGTGAACATACTGTGATAAACTGGACGACAGTAAAACCTAATTCAATCAATCAATCAATCCTGGCAACAATGTAGATCTACTGGTTTGGATAACCCACCCCATATGGCTTACGAGTGGTGATTGTGCCAGAGGCAGGAGTTAATCTATGGTGTATGTGTGGAGTCTATTATATGCAAGTGTCAAGTCAAGGGGTTGTTATTGTGTCAGTTTATCTATATGCTTTACTATTGCAATATAAGTCTTAACGTTACCTTGTGAATTGAATTATTCTCAATCAATCAATCAATCTATATGTATACTCAAAACTGTGATTACTCACCAGCTAATTCGTTAGCTGACTTTATTTTCTCACATGATTTCAGGTTAAGCAAGCTAGTGGACTTCTACTTGATCATATAAGACCCGGACTTAGACAAAACAAAAGACAATTACTATTTGTGACTTTAATTGTTGTATTTGTATCTGTTAAATTCATGTTATCCTGTAATCTGATTATAATATTATTTTCACTATTAGACAATCATGAGTTATGAACAATCAATCATTCTCTCGTCCGCTCCGATGATTCCGCCGTCGGTCGGGGTGTGACACTTGGTGATCTACCCTACCTCTGCCTTGTGGGGTCTCACCATCTTGGTTGGTACCACTTGTGACTCTTCGGGGTGGCATCTTCTAGTCATAGAAAGATGTAAACAGGTAAGCTTTGGTCACTTCTGAGATACACGTATGATTCCACTCATCAAGTTCCGATAACCCATGCTTCGGTCCATTAAGATCGTCACGTAGCCCAGTTTAAGCACATTCTTAGTATATCGGTGATGCTTATATATAGGGTCCCCCGCAGCGTTCCCACCGCATCCACGACATACCTTGAATGACACTTAAACCGTTTACATGACATCCTAATTTCCCTTAGCATAATCCCAATATGTAACATGATATAATGTGTAGGGAGTATCATCACTCCTCTACATTTCTTGAAGTCCACCTTTATTCTAAGCATTCAATCAGTTCCTTAGTTACTGAAATGCTAAGTGGAGGAATGTTTCACGGAAGATAGGGTCAATGTCATGATCGGAAGCGCCATGAAGGCTCTAAATAGGACAGGACTTAAGTAATGGTAGGTGTTAGTAATGTTATGTTACCCTTAATAAAGCCTCACTAGGATTATGATCCTAGCACACCCTAGGGTATAGAAGGGAAAACTAGTAATACTCATGATCGTTACCTCATGGTATGATTAGCCAGACTTCTCATGCACGACGAATTGCAATTACGTGTGCACCCGTAATGGTAATTTGCCTTGCATGGTCACCCTTAGCTTCACTTACCCCAAGTTAACATCATAGTATTATCCACATTCATCAAGCACAAATCAGGTAATGTCTCATGTCTGTGAGCCAATGGTATTCCAATAGTAGTATGTAATAGCAAGTAACTCTAAGCACATAAGCACAATATGTCTGATGGTAGCTGCATATCCTTCATACTTTCAGGATTTCAGGCATAACCATGTTAGGGTCGGATTTAGTATCCGAGATCGACGCCAAGCGTGGTCGCCGAAGTCCCCTTTGTTTAGGTATCTCGACCTAATGATATGATGTTGTGCGCACATAATCATAAGGTTCTAGTATAGAGGTATCCCATGGAGAAAGATAAGAGTGATAGTGTCTTTCTCAGGATGATCAGATAGGAAGCACATTTGCATAGAATCAGGTTCCAACGTTCGATGCTCGGTCAGTCAAGATCACCATGCAGCCCATTTTAAGCATATTCTCGGTATACCGGTGATGTTTATATATAGGGTTCCCCGCAGCATTCCCACCACACCCACGATGTACCGAGAATGATGCCTAATCCGATTGCATGACACCTGACCTTCCTTCACATCATATCCATCAAGTCAACTGAGAGCCCAAACATGTAATCACGTATAGTCTAGCGGAGGTTGTCTATCTCGCGTCCTTGAAAGGACTCAGACATAGCCTCCTCGGGTCGGTCTCAATATCTGAGGTCAAGCGCAGTGTATGATCTGTGAAGATCTCTTCGGGTCTCAACACCCGAATTGGTTATGATAACTTGGCGCAAAGGAAACGGAAGATCTAATAGGAAGCATCCCATAAGGGACGAACACCAAGGCTCAAGCACAAAGTGAAAGATCACAAAACAAAAGGATAACCAAACATATAAAGAGGAACGCATACACGAGATATATAAATGCACACAAGCTTAAGCATGCAAATCTACATGAAGGTTCCTAGGTTATAGTCTAGGTCAAGTGTAATTGCCTAATTCTCTATAACCAATGGCTCTGATACCAGTCTGTCACACCCCCGCTGGTAGCGGAAACACGGGGAATGCGAGCTAGACGGGATCGTCATAACACATGGTATGAATAGAGTAGCAATAATAATAATACGATGACAAGCGTGTCATGACGACACCCGAACACAAATAGAGACTTGTGTCGTGTATAATCAATGTTCACGACAGCATAGTCCTAACATAAGATGATCATAAAAACATTAATGACAACTTGCATTGTAAATTCCCATAACCCGGGAACAAGTGCACAATGTACAAGTTTGAGCAAACAAGATATTCCAAAGGTAATGTTTACAACTGCTTAGTTCTCCAAAATATGTCATAGGGTCTCCTCTAAAAGGCAGCACTCCTAGATCTTCAGTTCTCATTGTTACCTGAAAAATATGCTCAAAAATGTCAACAATAATGTTGGTGAGCTTTGCAGGTTTAAATTGTAAACATGTAGTTGCTGCTGTATAGTATTTGTAGTGGAATACCGTGCATACAGTTATAAGCAAGCAGGATCACATACCATGCGTTTTATACAACCAAACTAATGACGTACACACAGCAACTTGTCAGAATATATTCACCCCAGGCCCGTTCCTGGCAGTAGGGATGGTACTCACAAGTAACCATCTCGTCAAGGGTGGGGGTGTCAACCCAGTAGTACTACTAATACCTATCTGTTGGTTCCAACACCGGAATTAATGGTTGTAAGACAGTCCACACAGTAACATCATGTATGCATCAGATAAGTACTCACAAAACAGTATCACGTTTATTCCAAGTATGAAAATTGTATGTATGTTGTACAGCATTGAAAACGTGTGAGCATACTTTTCCCCCATGTTTGTAAAAGATTGAAACAATTGTATAAGCGTAAAAAGGGGCCACGAAACTCACTTGTTAAGTGGTAAGTATGTATGATGTAACTTCCCAAACTCGTATGTATGTATGAACAGCCAATCACCTATTGACAGTTATGTTAAGCATTAGTAATGCGTCTACTGTTAACCGTATTGTTTAGTTGAGTCGGGTCGTATCGGTTCGGTCGTGGGTAGTACACACACAAGCAGACATACACGCGCAATAGATCTTATGTAGATCCAAGCACTAGGAACGTTGCCATTGTCGATGATGTTTGTGTAAAAGTGTTATTGTTGCTAAAGGAATGCTTGGTAAGAACTTGTGTTAAGAATTGTTTGTTACTAATTGTAAAGTGTTAAGTCGATGTGTCCTGATATAACATTAATGAGTTCGATAGTGTTAATCTCAATGATCTTCATTAACAATGGCAACCGTGTCGACGTTACCTTAACATCACACGACAACACGCACCGCACACAGGAAGAATTCACACACAATGACTCCAATCGCACAACAGGACCAGACGCACGACTGGACACCCCATTCGCACGAAATAATCTTTCAGTCATGCGAATCATCTTCATTCGCACGATTGAACCCTCATCCGTGCGACTAAGCAATCAGTCATACCACACAACACTCATTCGTACGATTCAACATCCGTACGCACGAATCAACATCCATTCGTACGAATCAGCTTCATTCGTACGACTGAACCTCCATTCGTGCGACTAAACCCTTAATCGTATGATACACACTCAATCTCATGCATTCCATCGCATAGACTCAATCGCATAGACTCAATCGCATACAACACTCAGTCGCATGACTCAGTCGTACGACTCACCCAGTCGTACAGCTTAGTAATCACAGCTTGATATACATAAAGATTGATTGTTTGATTGAGAATAATCCAATTCACAAGGTATGTTAAGACTTATAATGCAATAGCGTAGCATATAGATAAACCGACACAATATAAACCCTTGACTTGACATTTTGCAAATAATAGACTTGCACACATACACCATAGATTGACTATTTGCCTCTGGCACAATCACCACTCGACTATTCATGTGGGGTGGGTTATCCAAACAATAGATCTACCATTGATACCAGAATTGATTGATTGATTGTATTAGGGTTCCTACTGCCGTTCAGTTTATCATAGTATGTTCACATAGTTGCAAGTAATAAGATAACCTGTCTTGAATTGAATTTAGAACGAATAACAATATAATAACATGATTGAATATTAGGTCACATGATTTCCCCCAAATAAGAAATGATATAAAAATGGGGTTATGTATACTCACTTGACGTATAAGTATGTATATAAGATGATTAAATAGGATAATAATCGATGTTCCATGAAATCCTTTACAAGGTACCTAAACATGTATATATTTACAAGATTTAAGTCTAACAATAAGTTAACGATTTAACGAGTACTAGTGTCTCAAATGGAATTTGGGGTTTTTATAAATAAGATTAGTTATCAAAATCATATATATTTTAATACAATAAAAGAAAAGCTCAATTAATCCTTTTATGATAATTTATGAAGTTATAAGAAATTAAATTCTTATAATGATTAAATTATAAAATGTAAATAAAATTTTATAATTGACATAATTAATCTATAATTAAATATAACGTAATGATCAATAATAATTTAGTGATTTTAACTATTTAAAGTTTATTTTTATAAAAATAAACTAATTATAACATTTGTTAATGATATTTATATATAAATTATTAAGGTGTTTAAAGAAATAATTTTACAGAAAATCATTAGATAACTTTTAAAATAAATAAAGTTTATAAAATTGATTTTTATAATTTTTAGAAATTTTCTATAATTTTTTAAAGCCCAAAAAGCCTTAAAAATATATGAGGTGCCCGGGTTCGAACCCGGGACCTCAAGGTGGACAAACGAGTGGGGGACCAGTGAACCAAGGCATACAGCCGTGGTATGAAATAGATTTTTAACTATAAAAACACGGTTACAAAGAAATCCCCAAAACACATGAACCCTAGATTTGATTTGAGCCAAATTGAAACACCAATCGATTCTGTAAACGTTGATAAACACGGGGCTTTTGTTCCCCATGTAAAATCGAGTGTATAGGTATGTTAATTACCCGTATGATGATGGATTGGAGATGAACCAACGAAGAACAGGTCGCGACGTGGGTACCCAATTGATTGATGGGAAAATGTTGATGATAATCAAATTAACTTTGTAGGAAGCTTCAAGGAGTAATTACGAATCAAAGCCCCCAACTAATTGCAAGTTTTGAAGCCCGAATGGTGGTGTTCGATCAGTTGCAGGTCCGCGAAGAAGAAGGGGATCGTTCGAGGTGCTGTGTGGTTTTCCAGATGAAATTGAAATAGATATATGATCGTTCACGTTCGATTAATTAGATTATTTTGAGGTTAGTGCTCGATAATGGCGGATTTTCGGCCGAAGAAGTGGAGAAGAAATGGGGGGTGGGGTTTGGGTGTTTTTGGAATTTACACAAATGGTCCCTGAGGTTTCTAACAGTTGCCACTTGAAGTTTAAAGGTTTGCTTAAGTTTTAAATAATTTACAGATCAACCCCTGAAGTTTGAAATGTTATTATTTTATGAAAAAAAGTTATTAATTATAGGCTTTAATACAATAAAACTTATATTTTCATTATTATTATTATTATTATTATTAACGTTATTATTACCATTAATATTATTATTATTATTATTAATATCATTATTAATAATAGTAATAATAATATCATTATTATTAGTATAATAACAATTATTTTTAAGACTATTATTACTCTAAATTTTTAGAAGAATAAGTAAACATTATAACACTTATAATGTTATTATTATTAATTTGTTAATCACCCAAATTAAGTACAATAAATCTCCCAAGTTTCAAAAATAACATGAAGGTCCTTTTAAGATTTAACAGAGTTAACTTTAAGTTAACGAAAATACGAGATGTTACATAGGATTGGACCTAGAGAAATAAAAGAATTAACTTGTCACATTTAACTTGTATATCATGATGTTTGTCACACCCCGACCGACGGCGGAATCATCGGAGCGGACGAGGGAATGATGATTGTTCATAAAACATGGTTGTCTAATAGTGGAAATAATATTAAAATCATGTTATAAGATAACATAAGTTTAACAAATACAAATACAACAGTTGAAGTCACAAATAGTAATTATCTTTTATTTTGACTAAGTCCGGGTCTTAAATGAGCATGTAGAAGTCCACTAACTTGCTTAACCTGAAATCATGTGAAAAGTAACGTAAGTAAGCTAAAAATTAGTAATCATAGTTTGATATACATATAGATTGATTGTTTGATTGAGAATAATCCAATTCACAAGGTAACGTTAAGACTTATATTGCAATAGCGAAGCATATAGATAAACCGACACAATATAAACCCCTTGACTTGCATAGAATAGACTTGCACACAAACACCATAGATTGACTAATTGCCTCTGGCACAATCACCACTCGTAAGCCATGTGGGGTGGGTTATCCAAACCAGTAGATCTACCATTGATACCAGGATTGATTGATTGAATTAGGGTTCTACTGTCATCCAGTTTATCATAGTATATTCACATAGTTACATGTAATAACATAATCTGTCTTGAATTGAATTTAGAATGAAATAACAATAATATATCATGATTGAATATTGTATCACATGATTTCCCCCAAATAGGAAATGATATAAAAAGGAGATATGAATACTCACTTGATTGATGGGATTAGTATTTGGATGTGATTGATTAGACACCGACGATTTTCTTACGTATAATCTACGGAACGGTGTCTCGAGTTAGAATAATAATAATATGAGAATGGAATTAGATTAGGGTTTCCATTGGGTTTTGAATTGTAGTTTAAATAAGATAATTTATTTAGTTTGAATAAATAAAATGAATTATTTAAAGTGAGTATGTTTAAAAATTAATAGAAATAAATCTATCAATACATTTGAAATAGATTATTATAATGTGAGAAGAACAAATAACTAGTTTTATTAATTAATTATATGCTAATTAATTAAAATATTTAGTTATTTAAGTGATTAAAAGAAATGGAGATATTTCGGAAAGACTTAGGTTGTCTTTTGGTGATTTTATAGAATATCAACTTATAACGTTAAAGAATAATTAGTAAATAATTAATGGTCAAAGGAATAATTAATTTGGAAAATTAATTTGTTAGTTTTTCTTAAAACGATTCATATTTGATAAAAATAATAGTTTATAAATTGGAATAAGCTTTTATATCTTTTAAAAAAAATCATCATTTATAATTACATGTAGATATTGTTGAACAAATATTTTAGTGATCTAAACCACCATTTAAAGTCTAGAAAATAAACTAAATATATTATTTATCTTAAACTATTTAATAAAATATTAAAATATTTTATTAAATAAATTTACAGAAAATAACATGGTGTCTAAAAAAATCTTTAAAGTTTATAAAAACCATTTTTATATTTTGTAAAATTTTTTGTAATTATTTTAAGGCTGAAAAAGCCTTTAAAAATATATGGGGGTTGCCCGGGTTCGAACCCGGGACCTCAAGGTGAGTTTGTGAGCTTGTAACCAGTGAACCAAAGGCCTCAGCCGCGATATGGATCCATTTCAAATTCTTTTAAACAGGTTCAAAGAAGTTTCCCCAAATCATAAGAACCCTAGAACGAAATCGATTCAATTGAAGCTGAATTCGATACTGTCAATCGAATTAACCATGGGGCTTTCATTTCCCATGTAGAACCGAGTGTGTGTGTGTGTGTCGAATTACCCGTAATGGTGTAGAGATGGATGGATTCGAGTTCGAGTAGTTCTCGGCTTGAATGAAATCTTGAATCGACGAGTGTGTGTGTGTTTGATCAAATTGAGGTTACAGAGAGTTTGTGTGTGTGGTTATGGAGGTTTGCCCTCTATTATATAGGGGAAATTTTATGTTAAATTATGCAAACGAGTTCAACCCATTTGTCGAATATTCGGATTGATTGTGTATGTGATTGAACAGATTTTAAGTTAATTGATGTGTTGATTATGATTGGAATTGTGCTTTCACTTTACAGGTTCGTTGATTGAATCAATTAATCGAGTTTTCCTACTGAATTCGATTTGATTTGAATGGGGTAACGGGTTCGAGAGTAAGGCGCGTAAATAAGGCCAATTTTGAATTGTGTAGGGTCATAGATTCTAATCATGGTCACGAGATTGACGGGAGCATTCAATTTGGTTGAAACCGCGAAATTTTGAGTGTCGTGGCTCGCCGGAGAACGGCCGGAGGCTCGCCGGCGGTGGCCGGGTAATCGGGGAGAGAGAAAGCAGTTGGTTTTTTAAATATTTACACAAATGGTCCCTCGACTTTAGATTATTATTATTTTATGTGGAAAACTTCTTTTAAAGTTTCGAAATTAACAAAAATACCCCCTGGACTTTATCATCATCATCATTATTATTATTATTATTATGTTATTATTATTATTTATTATTATTATTATATTATTATTATTATTATTAATATTATTATTATATTATTATTATTATCATTATTATTATTATTATTATCATTATTATTATTATTATCATTATTACTATTATTATTATATTATTTATTTAACATTAAAAAAACATTAATCACGCAAATTACCCGTGAGTTTCATAAATGACCCAATGGTCCTCGTAATATTAAACGCCTATAAATTTTAATTAACGTAAAATACGAGATGTTACAGTCTCCCCTACTTTCGGAAATTTCGTACCGAAATTTTAATCACGAGGAGGATGAATTGAAAAGATGAGGATACTGGGATTTCATTTGGTCCTCACGTTCCCAGGTGAACTCTGGATCACGTTTAGATTCCCAGCGGACTTTGACAATAGGTATCCGGCTACGTTTGAGTTGTTGACTTCCCGATCCATAATTTCCACAGGTTTCTCAATAAAGTGCATAGATTCATCAATCTGGACTTCGTCGAGTGGAATGTGGAGATTTTCATCGGCAAGACATTTATTGAGTTTGAAACATGAAACGTCGGATGTATATTGCTGAGTTCTTGAGGTAGTTCAAGCTTGTAGGCCACTTTCCCAATTCGCTCGCGCACTTTGAATGGACCCACGTAACGAGGTGCTAGCTTCCCTTTCTTTCTAAAGCGAATCACTCCCTTCCAAGGTGATACCTTAAGAAGTACGAGATCTCTGACATTGTATTCCATGGGCTTACGTCTTTTATCAGCATAATGCTTTTGACGATTTCTAGCAGCGACCAAGTTATCACGGATCTTATGAATTTTGTCGGTTCTTTCTTGTATCAATTCCGGACCAGTAAATTGTGATTCACCAACTTCAAACCAATAGATGGGAGATCGACACTTTTGACCATACAAGGCCTCAAATGGTGCCATCTGGATGTTGGTATGGTAACTGTTATTTTAAGAGAATTCGATCAACGGAAGATGAGAATCCCACGATCCACTGAAATCAATGACATAAGCCCGGAGCATATCCTCGAGGGTTTGTGTCATTCTTTCAGTCTGACCATCGGTTTGCGGGTGATAGGCTGTGCTAAGATTCGGTTGAGTTTCGAGGGCTGATTGGAGACTTTTCCAGAAACGAGAGATGAGGCGACCATCGCGATCAGGGATAATATCTTTACTTGACAAAAGATTGTTTAGGAAGACTACCATCATGTAATCAAGTGTTGATGATATCTCAAAATGAAAGTTGATAAGTAACGAATAAATGGTTCGATGTAGCTAGATCGAGTCAAAACATGAGAATAAAGGACAAGAAATCGATTTAAGAATTTAAATGTTCCAAGTTGGGAATCAAAATCAACCTAAACGATAGGGTCTCTTTTCAAGTTCAGAGATTATACTTTGGCTTGATAGGTCGAATCACCAATATTGTTTCACCCTTCAAGTTACTATATGCTTCTCGTCACTTAATTACAACCATGGTAAATTGAAGATCAAGAATTGAGAATAGTCATCAAGGTATGGTTTTCACCCCTAACTTGATGGTGTACTTTCAAGGTATGACCACTGACTTAACAATTAAAAGTTCGATCCCAACTCATTGTTGAGGATCCACAAAAATAAGACGAGGTAACTCATCATTAAGGTGAGGGATTCACTCCTATCTTAACGATGAAGTTTACAAAAATAAAATATAACAAGATAAACTTCTTCATCTAAATCCAGAATTCACTCCTACTTTGACGGGGCCGTTTCATTTGAGAGAATGCAATCCATGAAAATGAAACTATCATCAAGGTATGAATTTCACGCGTATCTTGATGATTGAGCTTCAAGAAAACAATCGAAGATTGACATTTTTCACCAAAGTACGAGTTTCAATCCTATTTTGGTGAGATCATGTCATTTGTGAAATGCAAGTTCCAAAGAGAATAATTGAAGTCAGTCCTCGAGATAAGGAAATCACCCTAATCCAGAGGATGAAATTTCATAAAACACTCCATTGGAAACCATTTATTGAAACGAATAAAGAATCATCACCAAAATACGGGAATCACCCCTGTTTTGATGAGTTAGAATCATTTAGGAGATATGAGTGTTCTTAGTCATAGGTTGACTTGCAAACTCTTGCATCTCCCACGGTGCAAACGGTTCAAAGTTCGACTTAACAACGAAAGGAAAAGTATCTCAATTAGAAATTTAGAAATTTTCAAATTACATCAATGTAACAAAAGGAAATCACGATTACAAGATTTAAGGTCAAAATTCAAGATAATAGAATTAGTTATGATGATGTTCAAATCTTGAATGATTTAAATCAAGAAGACGAAATCAAGGACAAGAATTATTCAACACCACATCATTGGTTGCTCGAGCTTGTTGGGCATTGATGTTAAAAGCACGTCCTTGAGCCGTAGGAACCGGACTGACAAGTTGAAGGCATCGATTGCAAAAATGGTTCGGATCACCACATTGATAGCATGCACGACCCTGGGTAATTGCAGGAGGATGTGGGTGGACTGGTGCATTGGTCGGAGCTTTAGCAGCACACTTGTACATGTTGAATGTATGACCCAAACGACCACAGTTTGTGCATTGATGACACTGAATATTAGCGGGATGGTGATAATTGCAGTTGTTACACTGCGGGAAGGGTCCAGCGTATGGCTTTTTCATCAGCGATTGGTTGTTTACTGCGGGTTGACGAGTTGGAGGGACTTGATTAATTGGCACAGCAGGGGTAATTACAGCAAAGTTTTGAGATTGAGCCTTCCTCATCTTGTTCTTGAAAGGCTCGGGTTGGTCGGTTTTGATAGTTTCGTTAGAAAATTTATCGGTATTTTTCTTCGATCCTTTCCTGGTTAAAGAACCAGCTTTCACATGATTATCGGTTAACTGCGCAGCCAGCCTGATAGCATCTTCTAGTGTCGAAGGATTCCTTCCTAACAACGTATCCTGAATCTACATGGGTAGTCCACCAATGTATTTCTCGATGGCTCGGGAGGTAGGGGTAGCAAGGTGCGGTACCAAAAGACTTAGTTTGTGAAATCGGTTAGTGTATGCGAGGCTCTTGCCACTGTCTTGGGTTAACTCCCAGAACTCAGTTCCAGTTTCCGGACTTCGTTTCTTGGGCAGAACTCTTTAGTCATGAGCTCCTTAACTTCAGCCCATGTTAATGCTAGGGCAGTTTCGGGGCCACGAGTTCTTTTCTCTCCGTTCCACCAAGTAAGTGCGCGTTTCTGGAGAACACTTATGGCATACCGGACTTTTAGATTTTCAGGGCATTCGCTGTTTAGGAAAGTGTTCTCGATGCTTTTGAACCACTGTAAAAGACCAGTGGCTCCTTCGGTTCCACTGAACTTAGTAGGGTTGCAAGAACTGAAATGCTTATAAGTACAAGGTTGGGGAGGGTTTGGTGTAGTTGGGTTTGAACAGCATTGTTGCCTTGGTTCAAATGAGTAAGTAGAGTTGGGGCGACCGCAGCAACTTCACGTGCTACAATAGCAGCAATCTTACGGCCAGAGTTTCTAGACCGTGAACGAATTTGACGAGAAGACATTCTGGAATATCATTAAGATATTTTATGAGAATTGGATAATAGGAGTTATACCACATGAAAACGATAATCGGGAATTTGGCATAATAACAATGATATGTTCCGAGTGTAATCGTTTGATTCGTAAATCAAAGCGAGTACGTTGACTAATCAAAGTGTTATGTCCAACACAACCTTATTGAAGACATGCGTACCTATAAGCAGATACTCATCCCGAGGGTTCCCAGGTAAGGTAGACAGATCCATCGGTTGATTTGGATTTATACGAATACCTTGCCTAGACAGAACACCCCGAGATACAGGCATCACGCTCTTCCAGAATTGCATGTTCAAGTTGTAAGACACAGACTTTGACGAATTTGAAAACCACGAATAATGATTCAAAACTCATTTTGAAAACCATTTGATTTAGGCACACAATGCCTTAGAATATGATTTAAGAATCGTGTGTACATTGATAAGATTCAAAGTATAAGAAAAATCACATAAGGCATATAATCACATAATCAAGTATAAACATGTAAGGCACATAAAATCCTATCAAAGCATATAAAATACATGAGAGGACTCATGTGTGAGGGTACTTAGTTATAGTCTAGGTCATTCCATTTCTAATAACCTAATTCCCTATAACCTGGCTCTGATACCAATCTGTCACACCCCGACCGACGGCGGAATCATTGGAGCGGACGAGGGAATGATTGATTGTTCATAACACATGGTTGTCTAATAGTGGAAATAATATTAAAATCATGTTACAAGATAACATAAGTTTAACAAATACAAATACAACAGTTGAAGTCACAAATAGTAATTGTCTTTTATTTTGACTAAGTCCGGGTCTTAAATGAGCATGTAGAAGTCCACTAACTTGCTTAACCTGAAATCATGTGAAAAGTAACGAGTCAGCTAAAAAATAGCCGGTGAGTAATCATAGTTTGATATACATATAGATTGATGTTTGATTGAGAATAATCCAATTCACAAGGTAACGTTAAGACTTATATTGCAATAGCGAAGCATATAGATAAACCGACACAATATAAACCCCTTGACTTGACACTTGCATATAATAGACTTGCACATAAACACCATAGATTGACTAATTGCCTCTGGCACAATCACCACTCGTAAGCCATGTGGGGTGGGTTATCCAAACCAGTAGATCTACTATTGATACCAGGATTGATTGATTGAATTAGGGTTAATCTGTCATCCAGTTTATCATAGTATGTTCACATAGTTGCAAGCAATAACATAACCTGTCTTGAATTGAATTTAGAATGAAATAACAATAATATATCATGATTGAATATTGTATCACATGATTTCCCCTAAATAGGAAATGATATAAAAAGGGGATATGAATACTCACTTGATTGATGGGATTAGTATTTGGATGTGATTGATTAGACACCGATGATTTCCTTACGTATAATCTATGGAACGGTGTCTCGAGTTAGAATAATAATAATATGAGAATTGGAATTAGATTAGGGTTTCCAGTGGGTTTTGAATGGTATTTTAAATAAGATAATTTATTTAGTTTGAATAAATAAAATGAATTTATTTAAAGTGAGTATGTTTGAAAATTAATAGAAATAAATCTATCAATACATTTGAAATAGATTATTATAATGTGAGAAGAACAAATAAGTAGTTTTATTAATTAATTATATGCTAATTAATTAAAATATTTAGTTATTTAAGTGATTAAAAGAAATGGAGATATTTTGGAAAGACTTAGGTTGTCTTTTGGTGATTTTATAGAATATCAACTTATAACGTTAAAGAATAATTAGTAAATAATTAATGGTCAAAGGAATAATTAATTTGGAAAATTAATTTGTTAGTTTTTCTTAACATCTCTTTAATCTGAGTAAACTTATTAATCTAGTTCAATATCCATTTGTCTAAAAAAATTGCGTACTATAAATATCATAAAGTGCAGAAATTTGCTGGATAATAATATCACACGATGTAGCATGTTTATATGTGTTTACAAAATCTAATAATGATAAATATATTTACCCTTTTTACGATTGCAATAATGCTATGTCTATTGGGTTGATTCTCCATTGAATTGAAAAAAACAAAAAAACAAAACAAAAACAGAAAAAAACAATTTAAAAAAGAAGAAGAAGAAGATTTTTTATTAAACGCACAAATAGAATTATGTTAGTGTATTTCTTATATTTTAGGGAATAGCTGTAAGTGGTTGTTAGTGTTGGAGTAAAAAAACAACTGTTAATCTGTATATTTAGAAAATCACTAATCAACCATTATAAATTTTTTAATATTTTTGAAAGTTGTTATGAGTAGAAAAGAAAGAAAAAGTAATAATAAAAATATTAGATTAATTGTTGGTGTCGGACGATGCAATATCGAAGAAACAGACAACTTTATAAATTTCTATTCATATTAATCGCTTTTGTCGGTGGATCGGTGGAACAGTATTCAAAATCAAAACCCTAAACCACCACCACAAGCCATTACAAGAAAGAGGAGCTGGAGAGAGCTCGAGAAAGAGGAGCTGGAGAGAGCTCGAGAAAGAGGACCTGGAGAGAGCTCGAGAAAAGGTGTTGCCGGCGATGGTTGCGTTGGTGGTGGTGTTGCGATGGTTACCGCGGTGGTGGTGCTCCGATGGTTGCGGCGGTGGTTGCGATGGTTGCGGCGGTGGTTGCGATGGTTGCGGCGGTGGTTGTGGTGGTGGTGTTGCGATTCGATTCATCAATGGAGCTCTGAGATTCATCAACAACAATGGAGGATCAACGACACCTGCTACTCAAAGGCAAATACGAGAAAGGAAGACTCATCGGAACAGAAACCTTCGCGAACATCTTCTTTTCCCCACCCCTTCCATTTCATCCGTTCCACCGCTTTCCTTCTCCTGTGTCGGTTTCGTAAGACACGCTAAGGTATGCAGGTGTTTGACCTAATGATATGTGTTGATGTATGGCGAGGATTATGGATGTTAGTGATGGTAATTTACATGCATTAAACAAATTAGTAGCAAGTAATTGGTTGTTATTGATATTAGGATGCAGAAAGTTTCTAGCAAACCAGTGGCCATGAAGAAAGTTGTACTCAGAACTATCAAGCTCTTTCTCTTGGGTTGATTCTGCAAGGTGCTTTCTGTTTGTTTTTGTATTGAAAGAAAGATTTATATTGATACTTTGTTAGAATTTAGAAATACTTGTAGATGTTAATTCATAAGAAGGTTTTTGGATTGGGTTAGGGTAGGAACCGAGTAGATACAATATGTCAATATTAATTTTCCACTCAGGTTTATGAAAAACTTAGAATATTGTGTTGCTTTTGAGTTTTGAATTTGATATGTTTTCAGCATGATTAGTGGCGCTTAGACTTTGAATGTATTGCAGTCCTCAAAGTTTACTGTATATTTAAATATATAGTGCTTTTATCTGAAATCTCATTGTTTTGATGTCCCACTAGGTGGATACTTCCATGGACGTGATGATTTAACATATGGAGTTGATATTAATCATATACGGTGGATGGGTGTGCTGCAGGTGTCTCATAAACTCATCATTAATTTGTTTTATGATTTGAATGTGCTCTCAGGCAACTGAGCAAGTAAATATTAGAATTCAGAAGATTGTTAAAAGTATAATTAAAGATGCTAAGAGAGTTTTTTAGTATGCTTTTGTTCAATTTTACTACCTCACTGCTCCACCCTCCACAAATCACACATTTTCATTCATGTTATGCAGAGGATTTCAATTGGATACCTGCTGGCTTCTTTAACTGAGATCTGGTGTGTTAACAATGATGAAGTCAATTTAGCCGTAGCATATGGAAAGAAATATTACATTCAGTGGTAAGCTTAAATTGCAGATCTAATCCTTTTATAATGCTCTACCATTGTACCTTCAGTCTTTAGGCATGACGTATAATGCAGATAATGCTTCAATAACATTCTTACTTGATCAAAATGAATATAAATCATATATTCAGTCTGTTTCTGTATAATTTAATCACATTGGTGGTGTTCCTTTTCCATCTAACACAATTCTTTCATTAATTAGGCAAACTTATTCCACCCTCCAATCTGGGGCTAATAAAGCTTACTGCAAATTTGTAAAAACCTAGATGTGCCACAGGTCTATTCTAAACATTGAAATGTGCGTATGCAATAAAAATTGTCTAAAATGGCTTAATTTAACACGTATTTAATATTCTAAATTCTAATATGCTAATCATTTTCCTATTCTCCACTCCAGGGTAGTGGTTGTTTTAGTAGTTTATTATACATGTCTTTATTGTATGGTCGTATAAACCTTAACTAATGAAGTGTGAACTACTAAGCCACCGTTACTGCTACTATGTTCTCCATGTATATAATTTATCTTCCTGTCAATTAAATTTTAATTTAATGCACTGCAGGTTTTTGCCACACCTGAAACATTAATTGGTCTTCATCCTGATGCTGGTGCTTCATTTTACCTTTCACGTCTTCCTGGTTATTTAGGTATCTTATACTAAAGGTTACAAGTTACCATACTAAATTTTAATTTAAAAATAATCACTTGGTTGACAATGGTGAAATGAAAGAAAGATCAACTTGTATACAGGGGAATATTTGGGTCTAACTGGAGACAGGCTCAATGGTTTGGAAATGATTGCGTGTGGGCTTGCTACACACTATTCACACAGCGCAGTTAGTTCTTTTGGACACTTTCCTTTTTGTAACATCATATGTTTGGTTTATTGAGAACTTTGATAACATCACCTGCAGAATGTTCGAGAAATTGAGGAATGTCTAAAGAATCTAATAACTGATGATCCTTCTGACATTGAAACTTCTCTTGCAAAGTACAGCGACTTTGACTATCCAGATAGTAACAGTGTTCTCAAGAGGTGAACTTTCATGTTTATGACTTTTTGGAAGTGCCTGGTTTACGTAGTTTTGTGCAAACCACAGTGTAAGCTGATGATTCACCTTCATTTGGTTAGGATGGAAATGGTTGATAGATGTTTCAACCATGATAGTGTTGAGGAAATCATTGATGCATTGGTATACTTCAAGTTGCAGTTTTTCATAGTCTTTATGAAATTTTGAGTGAATATTAAGAATCCGGAAAACTAACAGGAATGTGAAGCTGCAAAAAGTCATCATGACGGATGGTGTGATTCCACCTTGAAGAAACTAAAATATGCCTCACCGTTGAGCTTGAAGCTTTCCTTGAGATCAGTAAGTCTTTCAAGATATAGCTTCCTCAGCTCGATATTGATTTTAATATTTTATGAATTGAAGTTTTTGTTAATTTTGTATTCAGATACGAGAAGGGCGGTTTCAGACACTTGATCAGTGCCTAATTCGCGAATTTCGGCTGACGTCACAAGCAATGTCATGCCAGATATCCAATGATTTTTGCGAGGTAAACTGGCAAGCCAATGACTTCTAAATGTGCCTATTTGGGTTAGTTTTGTCTCAAACAAATCAAATTAACAAAAAGGTTTACAATCAAACAGGTCAAAAGTCGTCCAACCTATACTTTTAATACATACCATCTTCTAAATTGTTTTATTCACATATTTATATTATTTTTATAATGGAGATAGTTTTTATAATCATTTGTAATGACATTAAAATTTTCAAAAAGACTTTCTTGTAAGTCAACCTTTTTGGCACCTTCAATATTGGTTATTATCAATATTTTATGTACTCATGGAGATTGTGTTTATATGCATCGCATAACCTTTCATCCCGTTTGACCTGTTATACCCATTTGGCCCATTTATAGATAAAACATAACCGGGTTTGAGGTTTGGGGGTGGCGTTTTTCTTGTGAGTTTTTTAGTTTCTTGACACGTCTCTTTGATGGGTGTTTCGATTACGTTCATTTATAGCATTCGTTGGCGTTGCCTTTCTCCGGGTTCCTACTTTCTTTCTTTCATTATCGATACGCTGTTAAGATTTGGGTTTTCCTTTTGTTTGCTTTTTTTGGGGCTTTGATTTTCATCAGTTTCTCTATATAGGACTATGTCGCGCTTTGGTGTGTTTTACTTTGTGCATTTTGCTAATTTATGGTTTCAAACCTTCATTTTGATTTTGATTTAAGGTTACGTTAAAACTCGCATAGCCGCGGCAACGCGCGGGGCCCAAACCTAGTTGGCTATTAAAATTAAGTGAATGTGACCTCGATGGATCGAATGATGGGAAGTTTATGATAAATATACCACGCAATCCTTTTATTACTAATTCGATCGATCTCGGATTTAATCAAGTTCGTATATCCCTATATCATTAGTAATTCTGAAAAACCAACTCCGGTATTGAAAAATAGACTTTGTTTCTAAACTCTCTCTATATAACCTCTTTAATCTGAGTAAACTTATTAATCTAGTTCAATATCCATTTGTCTAAAAAAATTGCGTACTATAAATATCATAAAGTGCAGAAATTTGCAGGATAATAATATCACACGATGTAGCATATTTATATGTGTTTACAAAATCTTATAATGATAAATATATTTACCCTTTATTACGATTGCAATAATGCTATGTCTATTGGGTTGATTCTCCCTTAAATTGAAAAAACGAAAAACAAAAACAAAAACAGAAAAAAAACAATTTAAAAAAAAAAGAAAAGAAGAAGAAGATTTTTTTATTAAACGCACAAATAGAATTATGTTAGTGTATTTCTTATATTTTAGGGAATAGCTGTAAGTGGTTGTTAGTGTTGGAGTAAAAAAACAACTGTTAATCTGTATATTTAGAAAATCACTAATCAATCATTATAAATTTTTTAATATTTTTGAAAGTTGTTATGAGTAGAAAAGAAAGAAAAAGTAATAATAAAAGTATAAAAATGTTATTTAATTAAAATAAAAGAGAAAAAGTAATGATTTCAGTGTAATTATAAGTTTAAGAATAAAAAACCTGATGTGAATGCTCTAATTGATGATGATTTTATGGTAAATTATAAGAATACGTATAAAAAATGAGATCTGAACGCTCTACAAGCATGCACAAAAGATTTTTTATCTTTAATTTTATAAATTAATTTAAAAATCATACTTTTTCTCTCTAATTTTTAATTTATATTTATCTATATCTTATCATTATATTTTTTTTTCTCTACTATACTCACAATAATATTTAAAATATTAAAAAAATTATAACAATTGAACAATGTTTTAAATATAATATTTTTAAAAAAGAATTTTTTATAAACAAAAAATAATTAAAAACGAGAGTTATAATCAGGTTATTTATAAAATGACAATTTCTTTAAACAAAATGTTTGATTTTTCTTTGAAAAAAAATTAATAAGTTGATATTGTTGTTTTATTACTTATAGTTTGAACTTCCACGTAATTTAAATAATATCTTATCTTTTAATATCGTATCATAGTTAAGTAAACTATATTATATTTAAAATTTTATTTATTAAACTCATGTAAAACACGTGTTTACAAAAGCTAGTTATATAATATAAGGGATCCATACATAAAATTTTAAAGGACCTATTGTAAATGCTCTAATATATAAGTTGGTAAAATCAAATCTTATAAATTTCAAAAACTTTATTGTTTCCCTAGTTATATATCTGTAAAGTCGGTCCAAGATTTGAAACTTTATTCTCTTTCTCGAGAAGGGTAATTTTGTAATCTTAAGTATTATGCTCACTAGAAGTCTTATTCTCAAGAACCTCGTTAACAACCCAACCTACGACTACGATTCTTTTAACACTGGTGGCACGATGATACTCTAGTGATCCGTGAGTGATTCCAATTTAGCCGTTCAAAAAAATATATATATTAGTTTTTAAATCACTCTGAACCATTTCACATTAAGTCTGCTTTTAAAATACTTTCTCTTACCTGGCCCAACTACTAATTACAGTTGAGTGCCTGTTCTAGAAGTAGAGAAAATAACTTCATTTATTTAAAACAACAAAATCTTATTTTAACTTCTTAAAGCATTTACAGTAAATACTCCATCTATATTTACAATTTATTGTTTAAAAACTTTTTATATTTTTCATCTCAATCAGCATCTTACTTTCACTTCACATGTAGATCAATAAAACAAACTTTAGTTGTTCTCAAGAAGTCATCTCAAACGTAATATATTCGTTTGTCTTCCACTAAATGTTATAATAATATGACACCATAAATTATATATATATATATATATTATAGATCTGAGAAGAAATATTTATTTATAATTGTTTAAGCAACTTGTACAATTACATCATCGCTTACGTAAGCGCGCATGGCCAATATTTAATTGGATGGACCGTCGTAACATACATTTCAGAACATGTACAAGCGGTCGCAACAGCTATTATTTATAGCTTTGATCGACCCTCGTAACATTTGACAACACAACAGCCACCAAATATCAACCGGCGGGAAATAAAATGGCAGGGAGATACGAGCTGGAGGTGACCATCTCCTCGGCAAAAAACCTCAAAAACGTCAACTGGCGGTACGGCCCTCTGAAGCCGTACGCCGTGGTGTGGGTGGACCCCGAAAACAAATGCTCCACATACGTGGATGAGGAGGGAGACGAGTCGCCGGTGTGGAATCAGAAACTGACCATCCCTCTCAACGATTCCATCGAGGATTCCACTCTCTATATCGACGTCGTGCACGCCAACGCTGCCGGGGACACCAAGCCCTTGGTCGGCTCAGCCAAGCTGAAGCTCAAGGACGTCGTTGAGGAGTCCGGGATCGGAGACGTGTTCGCTGATAATCTCAAAATTAAGCGTCCCTCCGGCCGCCCCCATGGCAAGTTGGAGGTCAAGGTGTGCCTCAGGGAATCCGGCTATCGTGCGCGTGATACCTACTACGCACCTCCTTTATACGGTGTTCCGCCACCACAACACCACCCTGCTCCGCCGGCGTACGGTGGGAGTAATCCTTATCCTTACGGGGCTCCGCCGTCAGGGTATGCGGATTCGTCTCCTCAATACGGTCAGAATTATGCGTACGAAGGTCAACAGCCGTACGGAGGGTATAAGGAGGAGGAGAAGAAGAGCAAGTACGGGATGGGGACTGGACTGGCTGTTGGCGCTGCGGCGGGGTTAATCGGTGGGTTGGCGATAGCCGAGGGAGTTGATTATATTGGAGATCAGATCGCAGAAGATGCAGCCGAGAAAGTTGAGGAGGATCTCGGTTACGACGTCGACGACGAGTAGCTACACCACCATTCCCTTGCTTTTAATCTTTCTTTCGCTTTTTTTTTCTTTTTTTTTATTATTATTATTTTTCTTTTTTTTTTTGTGTGTGTGTTTCTGTCGGAGATGCTTCTCTCTGTTTTAATACCTAGCATTACCCATTTTAAACGACGACAGTCTTTAAAGAGTACTCCACTCTAATGATTAGACTATCAATCGGCTCGGGAGATGCTTGTCCTATCTAGCTATCTATCTAATAATATCTAGCTATCTATCTAATAACGTGTTTTATTAATGGAAGTTACATTTGGGGTTGGGCTCATTTTCTGAATAAATCTATATATAACTAGTTTTAGTTACCTGTGTATTACACTGGAGGTGGAGAGTTAATTATTAAATTAATATAAAAATATAAATTAAACTAAATGTATTACACGGATTGAAAAAATAAAATTGATTAATACTAAGTTTAGTAAACCCGTGTATTATATGAGTTAAAAATTAAGATTTTATGATGAAAGTTTATGAATTATAAAATGATATTTTAAAATAAAATATG
Source organism: Flaveria linearis (assembly GCA_024085815.1). Lineage (NCBI taxonomy): Eukaryota > Viridiplantae > Streptophyta > Magnoliopsida > Asterales > Asteraceae > Flaveria > Flaveria linearis. The sequence goes on from CM044002.1 coordinate 3,996,440, forward strand.
TTTAAATTACATATGAGTAATAATTAAAGGTCGCAGAAATGCGAATGCTGAGGTGGATGTGTGGACATACAAGATTGGATGAAATCAAAAACGACGTCTTTCGCCAGAGGCTAGAGGTGGCATGTATCACAGATAAAATACGAGAGGGAAGACTAAGATGGTTTGGGCACGTGAAGAGGAGAACGATGGCAGCACCTGTTAGAGCAGTAGAAAACATTAACGTAGAGGGTAGGAGGAGTAGAGGTAGACCTAGGTTGACTTGGTATGAGATTATTAAGCGAGATATGATAGACTTGCACCTCTCTGAGCACATGATCGAGGATAGGAGTGAGTGAAGGCGTAGAATAAAAATTAAAAACTTTTAGTGGGATTTGTGGGTGGGACGGGTTACGACTACATGTGACGGGACCTCCCGCGCCAGGTGTAGTTTTTCGCCATATACCCTTTTGGGTCTTACATGTCGCTTTTTATGATGTGCGCACTATTTAATTCTGCATGTGATATTTACCTATGTGTTGAATGGTATTTATTATGATTGTTATGGTTTCTGCCTTTTTTAACGAGTCGGGGGTCTCTTCGGAAGCGGTCTCTCTATCTCTCAGGATAGAAGAAAGACTTGCCACCACATACCCCTCCCAGGTCCTGCTTTTCAGCGGGATACACTGGGTATCTTTGTTTGTTTGTTTGTTTATGAGTAATAATTATAAGTAATAATTTTAATTTTTATTTCCAAAAAAGTTTAACCATTTTTTTCAAACAAACCGTACTAAAAATATAATTTTTTAAAATTTCTTATTATAACTCCTATTTAATTTATGAATAATTTACTTTTTTAAAACATCAAATTTAATATATTTTATATTTTTAAAATGTTTGATGTTTGAAAACTCTTATTTTATAAAAATTTGTTTTCTAGAAACAACATTAATAAAAAGACATATTTTCTTAATTTATTAAGAAATATTTTTAATCTTAAAAAAAATAAAATTATTTAATCTTTAATTTAGATAACTATTTAAGATGAGAGAGACGCGGGAAAAACAAACTTAGGGGCCTAGTAATGTGACAAGTGTCCCCCAAAGGTCCTCTTTTGGTATTATTTTTTCCGCATCTCTCTCCTCATAAATAATTACCCAAATTAAGAAAAATTAAATAATTTTAATTTTCTTTAAATTAAAATTTTAGATTAAAAATAATTTGTTAATAAATTAAGAAAAATGTCTTTTATTAGTGTTATTCCTAGAAAAAAAAAATTATAAAATAAAAATGTCTTGATAAAACATCAAACTTCTATTATCTGTATATGTTGTGATCTCACTTTAACCTTCAATGTATAGGGTTTTTATTCTCAAATGTCTTAATTTTGGTTAATTATGAAAATTTTATTGCTTTTACTTGGTGTTTGTGATACTTGACACCTAGAAGAAATTTGATTATTTTAATCAAATTCTAACAAATTTGAGCTGTGATTCTTTCTTTTATAAGTCTTTTTAATGATGAAAAATTAAAAATTTAGTTCATTGATGATTGTGAAACGTAGTAAACAAGATATTGTAAATGTATCATTAAGTTCTTCGTATATTTGATAAAATGCAAGGTACATACCCTCACAAAAAAATATTAGATTAACTGTTGGTGCCGAACGATACAATATAGAAGAAACAGACAACTTTATAAATTGGCTATTAAAATTAAGTGAATGTGACCTCGATGGATCGAATGATTGGAAGTTTATGATAAATATACCACACAATCCTTTTATTACTAATTCGATCGATCTCGGATTTAATCAAGTTCATATATCCTTATATCATTATTAATTCTGAAAACCCAGCTTTTTCAAAAGAGGGCAATTCTTGCTCCAAAAATGAAGTTGTTCAAGTAATTATTTACTTTCATTGTTTCTAGGTGACGAAAAAGAGTACATCGGCTCCGATTCTATAAGTCAATAAGAGTATACTAACGACACATTCGAGGAGAATTTATGCTCATCGGATTTTTTAATCGGAATAAAGGTTTATGGATTACTAAACATTCTTTAGATTAAAGGTTGGTGTTCTTGTCATGCTTCATAGAAACATTAATAAAAAAAGCGGTTTGTGTAATGGAACTACATCTAAGGTAATATCATTATGCAATCAAGTTATAAAGGCTAGGATTATATTGGATAGCAATGTTGTCACCCGTAAATTTATTTCAAGATTCAGTTTAACATATTCTGACAAAAAGATTCCTTTCAAGTTTAAAAGAAGACAATTTCCTTTGGGTGTATGTTTCTATATAACAATAAACAAAAATCAAGATCAATCTCTGTCAAAAGCCGGTTTGTACTTTAAAGAACCTGTTTTTACGCATAAGCTGCTTTATGTTGCCTTGTCACAAGTCAAGAGTAGAGATGAATTGAAACTCTTACCTTTAGATAATGATGACAAACAAACTAATATTACTACAAATGTAGTTTAAATAAGATTTTTGCTCATTTATAAACTTATAAACGGAAGTTGTTATGTCTTATGTAATATATAAGACACTTAATTTATGTTTTTGTGTTATTTAATAATTAACTCTTCTCCTTCCGTGTAATACATGGTAACTAAAGCTAGTTATAGCTTATAGATGTAACTGTCACGCAATAGTTGAATTATGATGTTGAATATATTATTACGTTGCAATTCTATCTCTCCGTGATAACTTCACGCAATTGTAATCTTTTTGTCTAATTATTTTATTACTCCGGTAATGAAAAATAGGCTTTGTTTCTAACTCTCTCTATATAACATCTCTTTAATCTGATTAAACTTATTAATCTAGTTCAATATCCATTTGTCTAAAAAAAATTACGTACTATAAATATCATAAAATGCAAAATTTGCTGGATAATAATATCACACGATGTAGCATGTTTATATGTGTTTACAAAAGCTTATAATGATAAATATATTTACCCTTTATTACGATTGCAATAATGCTATGTCTATTGGGTTGATTCTCCCTTGAATTGAAAAACAAAAAACAAAAACAAAAACAGAAAAAAAAAAACAATTTAAAAAAGAAGAAGAAGAAGATTTTTTTATTAAACACACAAATAGAATTATGTTAGTGTATTCCTTATATTTTAGGGAATAGTTTTAAGTGGTTGTTAGTGTTGGAGTAAAAATATTTAGGAAATCACTAATCAACCATTATAAATTTTTTAATATTTTTGAAAGTTGTCATGAGTAAAAAGAAAGAAAAAGTAATAATAAAAGTATAAAATTATTATTTAATTAAAATAAAAGAGAAAAATTAATGATTTCAGTGTAATTATAAGTTTAAGAATAAAACCTGATGTGAATGCTCTAATTGATGATGATTTTATGGTAAATTATAAGAATACGTATAAAAAATGAGATCTGAACGCTCTACAAGCATGCACAAAGATTTTTTATCTTTAATTTTATGATTACTTTAAAAATCATACTTTTTCTCTCTAATTTTTAATTTATATTTATCTATATCTTATCATTATAATTTTTTTCTCTACTATACTCACAATAATATTTAAAAATATTTAAAAAATTATAACAATTGAACAATGTTTTCAGTTTACAAATAAACAGAACAATTTCTCTATATTTTACTTATAATCACTAACAAACATTATATTCTTTTACTCTAATAAAATGGTAAGTATATAAGACACGTGTTAACATCACATCTATTCTCACAAAAATTTAAATCTTTTTAGATTAAAAATGGTTTTCTAATAAATTAAAAAAGATATCTTTTTATTAATGTTATTTCTAAAGAAATAATTTTTATAAATAAAATACTTTCAAAACATCAAACATATTTAAAAATATGAAATATTTAAATATAATATTTTTAAAAAGGTATTTTTTATAAACCAAAAATAATTAAAAACAAGAGTTATAATCAGGAAATTTATAAAATGACAATTTCTTTAAACAAAATGTTTGATTTTTTCTTTGAAAAAAAATTAATAAGTTGATATTGTTGTTTTATTACTTGTAGTTTGAACTCCCACGTAATTTAAATAATATCTTATCTTTTAATATCGTATTATAGTTAAGTAAACTATATTATATTTAAAATTTTATTTATTAAACTCATGTAAAACATGTGTTTACAAAAGCTAGTTATATAATATAAGGGATCCATACATAAAATTTTAAAGGACCTATTGTAAATGCTCTAATATATGTAAAGTCGGTACAAGATTTGAAACTTTATTCTCTTTCTCGAGAAGGGTAATTTCGTAATCTTAAGTATTATGCTCACTAGAAGTCTTATTCTCAAGAACCTCGTTAACAACCCAACCTACGACTACGATTCTTTTAACACTGGTGGCACGATAATACTCCACTGATCCGTGAGTAATTTCAATTTAGCCGTTCAAAAAAAATATATATATTACTTTTTAAATCACTCTGAACCATTTCACATTAAGTCTGCTTTTAAAATACTTTCTCTTACCTGGCCCAACTACTAATTACAGTTGAGTGCCGCTCTAGAAGTAGAGAATAAATAACTTCATTTATTTAAAACAACAAAATCTTATTTTAACTTCTTAAAGCATTTACGGTAAATACTCCATCTATATTTACAATTTATTGTTTAAAAACTTTTTATATTTTTCATCTCAATCAGCATCTTACTTTCACTTCACATGTAGATCAATAAAACAAACTTTAGTTGTTCTCAAGAAGTTCATCTCAAACGTAATATATTCGTTTGTCTTCCACTAAATGTTATAATAATATGACACCATAATATGACACTATATATATATATATATATATATATTATAGATCTGAAAAGAAATATTTATAATTGTTTAAGCAACTTGTACAATTACATCATCGCTTAGGTAAGCGCGCATAATATTTATACCAAGCAATCCTTTTATTATTAATTCGATCGATCTCGGATTTAATCAAGTTCGTATATCCCTATATCATTAGTAATTCTGAAAAACCAACTCCGGTATTGAAAAATAGACTTTGATTCTAAACTCTCTCTATATAACATCTCTTTAATCTGAGTAAACTTATTAATCTAGTTCAATATCCATTTGTCTAAACAGAACAATTTCTCTATATTTTACTTATAATCACTAACAAACATTATATTCTTTTACTCTAATAAAATGGTAAGTATATAAGACACGTGTTAACATCACATCTATTCTCACAAAAATTTAAATCTTTTTTAGATTAAAAATGGTTTTCTAATAAATTAAAAAATATATCTTTTTATTAATGTTATTTATAAAGAAATATTTTTTTATAAATAAAATACTTTCAAAACATCAAACATATTAAAAATATGAAATATTTTAAATATAATATTTTTAAAAAAGTATTTTTTATAAACCAAAAATAATTAAAAACGAGCGTTATAATAAGGAAATTTATAAAATGACAATTTCTTTAAACAAAATGTTTGATTTTTTCTTTGAAAAAAAATTAATAAGTTGATATCGTTGTTTTATTACTTATAGTTTGAACTCCTACGTAACTTAAATAATATCTTATCTTAGAATATCGTATTATAGTTAAGTAAATTATATTATATTTAAAATTTTATTTATTAAACTCGTGTAAAACACGAGTTTACAAAAGCTAGTTATATAATATAAGGGTTCCATGCATAAAATTTTAAAGGACCTATTGTAAATGCTCTAATATATAAGTTGGTAAAATCAAATCTTATAAATTTCAAAAAATTGTTTCCCTAGTTATATATCTGTAAAGTCAGTCCAAGATTTGAAACTTATTATCTTTCTCGAGAAGGGTAATTTCGTAATCTTAAGTATTATGCTCAATAGAAGCCTTATTCTCAAGTACCTCGTTAACAACCCATCCTACGACTACGATTCTTTTAAGAGAAATATATATTACTTTTTAAATCACTCTAAACCATTTCACATTAGGTTTGCTTTTAAAATACTTTCTCTTACGTGGCCCAACTGCTAATTACAGTTGAGTGCCCGTTCTAGAAGAAGAGAATAAATAACTTCATTTATTTAAAACAACAAAATCTTATTTTAACTTCTTAAAGCATTTAAAGTAAATACTCCATCTATATTTACAATTTATTGTTTAAAAACTTTTTATATTTTCATCTCAATCAGCATCTCTATCTCCAAACTTTAAAGTTTTATAACTTGTGATTCTCTAAACATAAATATTCACTATTTATCAATCTTTATATTATTTATGAGTGGATAAGAGAAATAAACAATAATAAAGTAAGTATTTGTGAGTGAAATAAAGATAAAGATAGAGAATGAGATGTAGGATGTTAAACAAAGTTAATAAATAATTGTAAAAAATATGATATTTAGTTAAAATATAAAGATAGAGAAGTACGTTCTGATACGAATGCTCTTACATTACTATTAAATAATTGAGTTAAGTTCAATTTTACTCTTTAAATTTTGTTAAAAGTAACTATTTTTCTCTAAAAATATAAAGATAGAGAAGTAGGTTCTGTTACGGTGTTCGTGATCAGGGTGGGCCGTGCCCCCCCCCCCTTACGCCCCGAACAACGAATACCTGGCTTTGAGGAATGGCAGGACGAGCGATCGTTCAAAGCCCGATATTACTAAGGACCTGGAATTTTTAAAACTTTTTATAGCGTATATATTTTAAAAAATGCTATAGGCAATATAATATTTAAATTTTATTAGTTTACTTCTATTAACGTATTAATTAGTTTAACCCTTTATTATATATTACTCATTACTTAAAAAAAGGCCTAAAATTCAAACCCAACTAAAAAGACTTAACGAACAAACAAACAAACATACCCAGTATATCCATTAAAAACAGGGTCTGAGAGGGGTAGGTGGTGACTAGTCTTTCCTCTATCTTGGGAGATAGAGAGACTTAACAGATTAGCTATAATAGATATTTAAAATGATATATAGGAGAGTATGAATTATAAAGATTTGATCGAGAGTTTTTTATTAATAAAAATAACACACGAGGAGAGCCTCACAATTCGTTTTTACAAGTGACTTATATTATTTTGTTACAATACTTTTGTTTTGTTTATAGGTATAACCATTACGGGTTATTAAATTTATATTGGGCCGTCGCCAAATACGTGAAAAGTTAACATATAATTTTGATTAAATATGTCATTAAGCCTAAGTTGTGGTAATAAAGCAGATAAAAATGTATTTATAAACACTATATTTTACATAAACAAATTAATATTTTTCACAATCATAAAGTTAGGTGAGGCAGAAGGGTACTTTGATATTAACTTGCAGGGCCGACTTAACGTTTTTGGAGGCCCAAAACGAACAAAAAATATGAGGCCCTGAATAGAAGTTTTTCAAAGTTTTTATCATTATTTGTAGGTTCATTAAGGTTTTCATCAAACTTTTCGTCATTAATAGACGTTGTAGTGGTTACGAATTTTAACATTGATCCTTTTAGTTATTCATTTAAAGCTTCTCGTTTAGCCTTTTTATCCCTTTTTAATGCACCACATTCAAACTTACGGATTCGGTTTGACATTGTTATAAATTCAAGAAATGTTACCGAACTAATGAAGTAATCAATCTAATCAAATTCAAGCAATGTGATGACCAAATAAAGTAACAAACTATAAACTAATAAAAAACAGAAAAGTAACAAACAATTTACATAAAAAAAACAATTAATCAATTCAATGATTCATAAACAGACAACAATTAAAAAACAATTAATCAATTCAATGATTCAAGCAATGTGATAAAAACCAATTAATCAATTCAATGATAATCAAATAAAGTAATAAACTAGTAAATCACTTAATATAAAACAGAAAACTAACCTCATTGACTCATTCAAATCAACTAGGCACTATACCCCGACGCGCGTTGCGCGTCTTTTAAACGAAGAAAATTGAACCAAGGCTCAGATAAACACATATCGTTTCTACCATCATAGCCTTTTCTTAAGCGAAGCTGAGTTTGGTCTAAACAACAGACATAAGCGAATATGATTATTGATCTCAAGTTATTGTTTGGTTTTCTAAAAAATAAACTTTTTGGCTCAGATCTGGGTTTTCGGTTACCATGGCTGCAATACGGGTTGCACGTGCAGAATACCACACTTGCCGTCACCGAGGATGCCACGCCAATCAACCACTCAGCCACAGTCATCATAGCAATTACCAATAAACCAGAAGCATACGAAAATAAGGCCTCAACAATTTCGAACAATCAGGTAAAAGTAACAGAGGTACACGGGTCTCAGATGACGGGTTGCCATCATCATCGACTGATAAACACCAAGACATGTTGTATTATTGATGTGGATGGAAGAAGGTTCAGCCTACCTGCCACTGCTTCTCCGACCATGTAAATACTGTGCATATCAAAGAGATTTAGCAACCAAAGATCAGAAGGAAACCAAATGTACCTTTTTAGGTCAATATTAGTTAGCAAAGAACAGTCCAGAAGCCCATATTCATCAGGAAAAAAAAGTACAAACTTGGACTCCAAGAACCATAAAAATCAAACAAAATGGAGTCCACTAATAAAAGAAATCAGCCCCAAGGTCTTTGTACACGTTAATGGAACCTGGGTGAGTTAAAAAACCAGGCAAAGCAAACTTCCATTGGTTTGAAAGATCAAAAGTACAAAACTTTCTCCTGGTGCAATCTTTAAATTTTTTCTCTCATTCATGGAAGAAAACCAGAAAGTAATTCTATGTAATTAAAAAAACCCAACCACAGTGATAATCATTTAGGTGCAAGGAAGTCGAACCACCCTGATGCTCATCTTCCTAGTATGAGCTTCAACCCCAATTAGGTATTACATAACTCGATTAGGGTTTATAAGTTTACCTTAGCCGTCGCAATCCCGGAAACTAACATACACCTTCCGATCTGAGGCCAAAAAATGCCTCTTTGTCGTCTTTGAATACCGAACTGATGGAGAAACTGACTTTCGTCGTGAAGGCAACACCAGCCATGCAATCCTTTCAATCATTACCGACAGAGACCAAACGGAGGCCTGTTGGCACACCGACGTCCCCTGCGACGGTCGGCGGCGGCGGAGGCGGCAGGGGCTCACCTCTTCCTCCACAACACCCAAAACCCCTCTCATGAGGAGGTGGCAGACGCCACCAAAGGCGGTCCACTGGGACCACCGGTGGCATCCGACTCGTCATCCACTCAGATCAATAGGAGAGCTGAGACCACCAAAGTAAGTTGTAGAGAAGATAAAGGAATTGTTATTTGTGGAAGAGGTCAAAATGAAAACCCCTCAAACCATTGTGGTCAAACCATTAAAAACCAAACAATACTGCTCTACACCACCAGATCCAGGAGCAGACAACAACGTGGAAGATGGTCGGTCGCACCAGCTGCCCAGAACCCCACAGCATTAGCCGTCCGCATGCAACGGCGGAGACGAAGGAGGAAGCGACGGACGAAACATCAGCCTCACAGGGTGAGGGAGCGGCGACCGACCGCAAAGGGGCAAGCATGGAAGAGACCTCCACCGCCTCACACCCGTGCACCTTTAAAGAACAAAGCACAGTCACCGAGGCAAAGTGAAATACCGAGAAAGCCCCTTAGTTACTGTTCATGAAGTTGCAAAATTCATAATATGTAATTCACAAGACCACAACCGACTCAAAGCTCAACCCTTCTTCTAAGTTCTAGCCAGCAACCTCTTGCCCTCTTGGCTTCCCGCTTCTATAAATCGATCCTGATCCACAAGTCCACAATCGATTACCGACAGGGCGGCCCGCGACAGGCCGACGGGGCCACAGGCGATTAGGCGACAACCCTTCTGGCCTTCTGCAGCCCTGCCTGATGGTTGATGCTCGAAGGCTCGAAGCTCAAAAGAATGAAGATAGTGGAGACTGGAGACGTGGAGTTAGTTTTGGAGGCAAAAGAATGAAGATGCAGCTGATTGGATTTACAGAGGAGTAGAGGATAAGGAGGTCTTAATCCCAAGCGTTCGGCGACCGCCGAACAAGCCTTCTCGAAGAGTGAAAAGTCGCCTGGCAGAAGACTGAAGAGTCGCCGGCTGGATGTCGCCTGGGCGGCGGGAGCTGCGCCGCTGCATAGGGCAGTCCTGTGTCCGCTCTTGCAACTTGTATCTTTTACTACTGGGCTTGGGTTTTTTAGGAGGCCCTATATATTTGGGAGGCCCAAAGCCCTAGCTTGGGCAGATTAAACTATCGGGCCGACGCTGTTAACTTGTAGACAATCAACGGAACAGAAGGTGTATATTACAAGGCTCCTTACCGGTTAACACATAATTAAAAACTGATTATAAATCATTTACAAAAGTTCTAATTATATATGAATTCGAAAATCATACTTAAAATAATATTTAAAGAATATATTTTACAACTTTTATTTCTTATTTAACTTTTAACGATAATGTTGAATTTGTAAAGCACAAAAAATTAATTTCAATTTGCATGAGCATGAGTATGCTCATAAAAGTTAGCATACATAGACCATAGTCTATTTTTGGTAAAAGGTGTATAAAATTATCAAGCTAGATTGAATACGTATAGATTGAATTATTATATAAACGGTGGAATTATATCATATAGATGTAACTGTCACACAATAGTTGAATTATGATGCTGAATATATTCTTACGTTGCAATTCTATCTCTCCGTGATAACTTCACGCAATTGTAGTCTTTTTGTGTAATAATTTTATTATTCCGGTAATAAAAATAGACTTTGTTTCTAAACTCTCTCTATATAACATCTCTTTAATCTGATTAAACTTATTAATCTAGTTCAATATCCATTTTTCTAAAAAAATTGCGTACTATAAATATCATAAAGTGCAGAAATTTGCTGGATAATAATATCACACGATGTAGCATGTTTATATGTGTTTACAAAAGCTTATAATGATAAATATATTTAGGGGCTGTTCGGTAGCCTTTTAATGGTTCTATTAAAAGGCTACCTCTGAATCATTAAGAGCCTTGAGTGTTTGTTTTAGAAAAAAGAAGCTCTGAACTGAACCATTCAGTGCTGCATGGTTCAGATTTGGAAAGACGCTGAATGAAACTTGAGACACAAATACCCTCACAAACCTTATATATATGTGTGTGTGTATATATATGTATCCCAGCACCGGCGACTTCTTTCACCGTCGGCCGGCAAGAAAGCAGCCCCGATCTCCGATTCACCTTCGATCATCGACGGCCCCGATCTCCGATTCACCTTCGATCATCGACCGTAAGCAAGAAGCTGCGGCCCGATCATCGACCGTAAGAAAGCCGCAGGAAACCAGCAAGAAAGCAGCCCCGATCATCGACCGTAAGCAACCGCGTCCGGCGTCGCCTTCGATCACCTTCGATCCCCCGACGATCTTCGATCACCTTCGATTCACCATCCCCGCACACAGCCTCCGACCTTCAACTTTCTCCTTCGACCTTCGATCGCCATCCCCACGTAAATCAAATCAAACCAAACGAGAATATTCAGAACGCATTCCATGACTACCTAAACGTAAAAGCGTTCAATTTAACGGAGAAAACGATGTGAGAATCAAATGGGTTGAAGATGAAAGAGAGAAATTACCGGTGAATTGCAGGAGATGAAAGGGAGAATAATAAGATGATGATAATAATGAAAAGAAGATAGGAGGAGTGATGGTAATATCGTGGTGTGTTTGGTAAAGCATTGAATGAGAAACAAGTGCTTTTGAAGATAGGAGGAGTGATGGATACTTTTTTATCAGAGAAACAAGTGCTTTTTATATTGTATTTTTCTCTATAAAGAGAAACAAGTGCTTCAATTGAAAAAGAAGATAGGAGGAGTGATGGTAATATCGTGGTGTGTTAGTCAATTATTTTTGATTGATTAATATTTGAATTATTTTGTAATTGGATATTAGTATGTTGTACTTGAAATATTTTGATTTTGAATTTTAATATATTGTATTTTGTTAACCTACTGATCATTCATGTACAGTCATTCAGACATCTAACCAAACAGATACATTTTATTCAGCCCAAAATAATTCAGAGGGGTAAAATTGTCATTTTGTACAGTCATTCAGAGATTCAACCAAACAGCACATTTTGGTTCAGCACTTACTGGTTCAGAGCCTCTTAACCATTCAGACCTCTTAACCATTCAACACTTAATGAGCCTCTTAACCATTCAGACCTCTTACCCTTTATTACGATTGCAATAATGCTATGTCTATTGGGTTGATTCTCCCTTGAATTGAAAAACCAAAAAACAAAAACAGAAAAAAACAATTGAAAAAAAAAGAAGAAGAAGAAGATTTTTTATTAAACACAGAAATAGAATCGGTAATTATAATTTATAAATGATGGCATTTATGCGCTCACATTGTTAGGTTGGAAAGATTTGGGAAAGTTTGACACAGGTGTCCCGTGTCTAATCATGTTAAGTTACCACTTACCACACCATCCTTTGACTTGCATTCAACACTCCTTTGACTCATTCAACAAAAATTAAATGAGTAATTATAAAAGTTTAAAATTTAGAAATAAATGTAAAATAATTGTTTTTTTAAGTTGTTTACTGAAATATTGAAATAGATAAATGCATGTAACACTTTAACTCATATTTAAGAGGATGCATGATACTATTTGAGTTGAATATCTATGATGGGTAGCGATCAAATATTAACACTTGTTTATTAAGATAGCCTATTAACGTAACTAGTGGTTCATAGCAGATCACGTCGTCACTGCAAACTAGAGTTATATTGGTAAAACTAGTAGTTCACAACGAACGTTAAAAAAGATTAAAAATATAGCAAGATTATCTCAAATTAAAATATAAAAAGATCTATTTAATGGTGTAATGTGTATAAAAAATAACATCATACAAAAAGTTAAGAATGTTTTAAAAAGAGGGTGAAGTTTTTTAAAGAGTGAAATGTTAAAAATAGGGAGCATGGAAAAATCGTTACATCAGTGGTCCAATGCGATATATATGTTAATTACATTGCATAATTATGGTGTAAGTGTGCATACATTAAGGTTGACGGTTTATCATAATAAATAAGGGTTAACATACGAACATTACCTTGTTTATGATTTCACAAATTTTTCATTATATATAAAAATCTTAATATCAAACATATATATTTATAACGTTCATTTTTTATTATATATAACAAAACAAAATAGCAATGACAGTAATATTTTTCTTATCTATATTATCTACTTTTAACTTTCATAAAAACCGCATATATCTCAAGACTCAAGAGGTTGGTTCTTTTGCAAACCAACTCAAATTATACAAACTTAAAAACTCACAACCAATCATATTTTAATGCAAATAAAGTCATAAAACCATAGATACTTAAGTTCATAAAATTGAAAAAGGAGATGCATAACAAAGTATTACTAAAAAAACATTAAGCAAACCAAAACCTTAAGTTCATAAAGTTGGACAAACTGAACACTAATCCACAACAGAAATAACCACATAGTTCAAGTAAGCAGCCTAAGTCTGGTTCGGATCAGGGTTGCTGCTAGGACCTGCATTTGTTTCAGCGGATGGGTCACCACCCCACTGCTTGTCTGATTCAAGTGGCTCGAGAACATAAACTCCACCATCTGAAAGCCCAAGTGCAAGTTGATTTGGCTCAGAAGGATGTGCAGCAATGGCATTAGGACATACCCTTATTGCACTGTAAAAATGTAATTTTTACATGTTACATAAGAAAAGGTAACAGAATACAAAAGAACTGGAAAAGCGTATCATACCTGCGCTTGGATGGCATATATGCTGCATAATTGATCCTACATTTCAGCTTTAGATGATTAGCTGTAAGGATACTAACACTTCCATCCTCGATACACACAAATATCGATTCACCATCACTTGAATAAACAGCATCTGCTATAGAACCACTTGCTTGTCGAGGGAACCACTAGCAACAAGATGAAAAAAAACCTTAAATAATACAACATAATAAACACCAGAAAATATGCAATGGTTACTAGTTAAATGTACCTGCAGACAACAATCAAGTTTAAGTGGGTCATAAATGGCTATTTGGGTCTCGTGAACAACCATGAAGTGTGTCTGATTTGGGTTGAAATGCACTCGGGTTTCTGCTTGCGCGTTGTTAGTTCTTCTAGAAGGAAGCTTTAGGAATTTGCTTGTGATTTTTTCCCAAGTGGCGGTGTTCCAGACACATAACTGAAACATAGGAGTCAAAAATGAGTGGATCATAAACATTTTAATCCATAAGAAACAAGACATCTTCTGCAAGTAACAAACCTGTGCATCAGCTCCTGATGAGACTAAAATCTTTTTATCAATGGCAAACGCGAGCCCAGTTACTATGTTCTGGTGACCCATTAGCTTTTGTGAGATCTATAACGGTTCAATAGTTTTAAATCAAAACATTATCAGTTATATGTGTATATAACCAGCACAAACCATTTGATTTTGGTGCAATAGTGACATAGTACATACCGCATCAACGCGAACATTGTATACAACTATAGAAGAATCTGACATTCCAACTGCAATGATATTGTTGTCTTCTGGATGAAAAACAAGACATGTAGCTGCTGGTGGTGGATGCATGAACGACGCCATGGTCTGCAACAGGAACGAAGTCAGCATTAAGAACTTGAAGAGGTGCAACGAGTAAAGGTGGTGGATGGAGTACATTTAGCACATCGCAAAAAATAACTTGAAACATAGAGCCATAACTAACCTTGAATGTTGCAAGATTAAACAATGATACTTTCCCCCCTGATGATGACAAAACATAAGAGTTGTTCTTTGAAAGAGCAAAACAGGGGACAATATCATCTATATTAGTATCTCTGACATCATTTGTCATCAAAATTCCACTAGCAGGCTGCCACAGTTGTGGTGCCACATCAGCAGTTGCCTATAAAAAGAAACACATTTGTAATCAAGGTGAAGCTTAAGCAATATCACAATAAATTAATAATCATATCACAAATGTTTTAGTACAATTGCAGTTGGATTCTGCTCATTCTTTTGCCATTTCCACAGTTTATGTACAGCATTGTATGCAAGTGCAAGTATGCCACTGCCTGAGTGTGTATACATAAGCCTTATAACCTGAAAATACAAAAACGAAGTTAAACTAAATCAATTATACGAAACTATATTGCATTTTTAAGTTCATTAAGGTTGTCGGAAAGATGTACAGACCTTGACCGGTAAAAGACTATCAGGAAGTTTTAGGGAACGAAGTTGAGATGGTTCAGTGATTTCGTTTGGCCTGCATATAATGGGAAATTCAACCTCATTTGTGTTTCTATCTCTAACATCTTGCATATTCTGGTTATCCTGATTCTGAATAGTTCATAAGAAGTTAATTAATAAGATATAAAAAGAAAAATACGTTGATATCAATTGGCATTAGCTTACCACAGCAGACGTAACTGGAAATGGTATACTTCTATCAGGGAAAGCAACACCAGCAGTAACTGTAGAGGGCTGCACAATAAGTTAGTCATGTAAGAATCACTTTAATTTCATTATAAATATTATATATTTATACTGCTAGAATATAGAGTTGGTTGAATCGGTTGCACTTGATTAGTTAAGTTAGTTAATATCCTAACTAGTATAAATACATGGCTTGGTATAACGATGTAGTTAAAACTCTTTAGAACACATCATCAAAGATCTGCTATTGATATGTTTTGATAGATCTGATTACCTTTGAAGCACTTGCAGAAGCAAGTCTATGAGCTTCTGGATGATTCTCAACAGATCTAACCAGCCGAACACCTTCTGGATTTGCAAGTATTTTTACACCATTATCAGAAGTTGTTACAGCCAGTAGTATGCCATCTTTACCGAACCGAACACAAGGTGAAGGCTGGAAATTATTTAATAAAAAGAGTTATGGAATATATAATAATTCAAGAACTGGTAAAATGAAAATCATGAACAGATTCATGAGGATGTTACCGCTAATCCACCGTCCGCATTTGTACTAAAAAGAAGGAGTTTGTTATCCATGTCCCAAAACTTAACAGAAAACTCATCCCCTGCTGCCAAGAATCTATTCGCTGTGTCGAACTGCACAACACCTGAATATTGTTTCCCCAGACCATGATATGTTCGTTTCACTGTACCTTCATTTCCATTCCATTCTACAAGGTATGAATCCCTGTCTTTGCATGAGCCACTTGAGAAAAACCTGTAATTTTAATGTTAATGAATAAATGCATCCACAAAAATAGTTAAGTAACTAAAAAAATAATACCTTGATCCATCACTACTGTATGCCATTCTTGTCCAGATGTAACCTGGAGTTTTATAATCAAATCTTGAAACTGGTTCATCATATAACCATGCCTTGATCTTTCCATCGATATCCGATGAAAAGAGAAACTGACAAGATAAATAATTTGAATTAGAGAAGAAAATATATTTTTTATTACTTTAAAGATAAAACTGAGTTTAAGAAGTTCAATGTTGAAGAAAAGCATACATTGTCGCCTGCCTGAATGTTATCCTTACTATATGTGCATATAGAACTAATAGGTGCACTATGACCTTTAAAGATGTGTTGGTTGGCACCTGTTGTAGCATCCCAAACCTGAACATATCCAAGAAATTCAAACACGGTTCACAGTTTCATTATGCTTCCTTTATTATATATGTCACTGGCCGGTGTATAATGTTGTAGTAAATAACCTTAATAATTTTGTCTTCTCCACATGTCATGATGAGTAATTTCTGGTTTCGAATGGTAAAGGCAAGATCACTAACATAGCCAGCATGAGCCTCGATCTACACAAAAATAACTGGTAATTAGTTAAGAAGGAGAAAGATAATATTAATCTAAATAATGTAAGTTCATAGCATGACTCACCTCTAGGTGATTTTGTAACTCATGACCAACACGAAATGAATATATATGTACAATGTGCTTTGAGTATGCAACGCCTGTTACAGAAATTGAAATGGTAGGTAAAAAACAGTATCAGATTGTATGTTAAGAGAAGACATGTTAATACATACCCAAAAGGAATCCATCAGGACTCCACATAACACGGTTGACCAAAACAGGATATTCATTGGTCAAAGAAGTCTGAACATCAGGAAAATGACATAAATGTTAATAAAATGCTTACAATTGTTATGGAAATAATTAGTTACTTTTTAAGTCAAAGGGTCATATACCTGAAGAGCCATTGAACATGAACTGATGTTCCACACAGAGAAATTTCTATGTGCAATTCGTAACCTGCTACCGATCTCCCAGATTGAAATATCGCCGGTGTTTGTGCCAACTGAGATTAAAAGTCGCTTGCAAATATATAAAATCACATAATAAATATATAACTTTTTTTTTGTTAAATGGAAATAACTCACCTAAAAGTAGAGTTTGATACTCAGGGTGAAAATCCATAGTTTTCACTTCTGAACCTTGATTGATAACTGAAATTACATTTTTGGGCAAGTCACTGGTAGGAAGAAAGTTAAAGATATGACCCTGAGCAGGGCGCACGACCGATGATGTTGGAAGATTTCTAATCTGCAAAAGTTTGAAACATAAGCAAATATAAGGGCATGATGCTCCCACAAATGCAAATTTTACAACTCAAAGAAATTATATTTGAACTCTAACTTTTTGTTACTACTTTCTTTTATATCAAAAGAAGCTCAATGTAAATACAAACCTCCTCTGACATCCCAAAATGTCTTGACCTTCTTAAGAGAGCCTCAGAATCTGCAGCTTTACATTTAATTAGTGCACTGTACGTTATATATAGTACTTTATTAGTAGGACATATAATTAGAATGAAATTAACAAGGTTACCTCCGGCATTATGGGCACGAACTAGTACTCCTGAAACAGGATGTTGAGTTAAAGAGGATGACGGGTTGACTGACCCTTGACCACGAGATGGAGCAAGATAAACTGGTGCTTCGTGCGGCTGCAGTGACTGAGAAAATTAACCAAATCAGTTCATTCATTAAAAAACCATTAATACTAGCATTTACAAAAGTAAGTTCACTTTGTATATCAACATCTATGATCTACCTGTTGCAAAAAGCCTGCTCTAAGCATTGAGCCATTAACTGGTTGGTCATAGAGCCGGGAGCCTGACCCGCTTGTGATGGCCCACACACATGGTCCTCCAAGATAGTTGTGATCTCTGGATGAAGCTTTGGGTTCCTGCATAGTTGGTGCTGCCAGTTGAGGCTGCAACAAGTTGTTCATATAATCATATGAACATATCAAAAGAGAGAACTTAGTAGATAGTAGAAACATGTAAAAAAAAGTTACTATACCTCTGGTTGACTAATGAACGCAGCCTTGAGGTTTTTACACTAGGAAAGTGGCGCTTATCGTGCAAATCTGGGTTTGCTTCGATCAGTTTCTTGAGCTCATCAATCAATACAGCCCTTGCTGTTTTATTATCGGTGTATTTGGACAATTGCCCGTTCTCCCTGAGATCAAAAGCATGACAGTCAAGAAAAATGAAAATATGTATAGATATTGGCTTTTAGTTGTTTCTTTATTACTATTTATATATTCTTGGAATAATTTTGAAATATACTAAAGTCTGAGTGTCTGACTGTTACGAACTTTGAATCCTGGGAACTGTTCACATGAAGATCAATTATAATAATAATTTTTTTATTGTATGCGCATGTGTACATGACATATCTCCATCCTCATGTTTCCCATGACAAACCTTGAAGTTATAAAATTTTGATCAGGTTCATGTTTTCCATCACACCCTTAGGTAAGAATCAATTGACTCACCAACCACAAAATAACTTTATACAAAAATAATTCTAATGAAATGCTTTGATGAGAAAATGACAAAAAACTTTTTAACTGCATGAATTTTTCGTGAGGATGATCACCATTCATTCATTCATTAACTACTGTTTTAAAAAATGCTTAAATTATAAGAATTCATATGAAATTGCCACAAAAAATCAGTATCATAAAACAGATGAATAAAGTACCTGATATCCCCAACGGTGAGTAGCTGTGTCATTTCTTTAAATACTTCTCCGTTGACAGATTTGAAAGCTTTCAGGTCCTTGTTAAGAATCTCCAAAGCCTTGACACGATCTTTGCTGTAACCATCAACAAACAAAAATACAATAAAAATCGCGCAAAGAAAATAATAATAATAATAACATCGTTACGTACCTATCCAACGCCTCTATGTATCTCTGTTTACGAATCTCAAATAACATTTTCACCGAATAACGATTGTCATTAACGCTTATGAAACCTGCTAAGTACTTCTCCAACGCATCCCAATCCCCGTTAAGAACGAGCTCCTCGATAAATTTCACGTTACAGAAGACTCCAGATTCCGCTTCCAACCTTGATTCACAAAATCAAAATCACCACATTTCATAACAAATTCAAGAAACCAAAAAAAAAATAATAATAATAATAACAACGTCTATGAAACATCAACTTCAAAATTCCACAAGAATTGCATTACCTGTGTACCGTTTGCTTATAGCCCTCTTCATTCAAGAACTGAAGTATCAGAAACACAAGCTCTTTCGACAACCCCGTCGACATCACCTTAAAAACACATACAATTAGGGTTTTCAAAATCAAATTGAATCAAACAAGATCGATTAAAAGTAGCACGTAAACATACCGATTACAAAATCGATGATAACTTCTACAATTCTTCCTGTGAAAAGTACACATAGAACACAAATTATGCATGTACTTGACAGCAAAACGTACAAACGGTGTTAATTGTAACTACTTTTTTAAGTGTTTTAACAATTCCGATGTTGACCACCGTGAATTATTTTAGCTTTCCGTACACCGATGTATACACACACATATATATATAGATATAGAGAGAGAAATAAAAGATCAAACAGAAGATTACCGGAGATGTTATCGGCGCCGATGACGGAGGAGGTGAGTGTGTGTGTATGTGTGTGTATCACAACTGTGAGTGAGAATGAAAGGTATAAGGGGCTATTTATAGAGGAGATTTGGGGTTTTTTGTGATCGATGCCAACACGCGCTTAATAAGAGCGTGACATCAACGTGTTAACATGAGAGAGTTATTGTATGTCCGTGAAATCCACGCGGGAAAGGTGCGAGTGGGTATTGTTGACTCGTGTGTAGCTTTATAGGTACAAACAGCTAGTTTTTGATGAATATAATCCATGCATGAGCTTATTTATAAGCAGTGGAGCTTATCAGAGACAACCTCGAGAAAAAGCAGGGAAAATGTGAAATTGTTGTAATAATTATAATATTATTTTTGTGTGCACCCATTTTATAGATGCTACACATACAAATAATATTCATAGTATGTTACAAAATATAATTTCATATTGATGTAACTATCTAGAAAATTTCCATAGTGCGTATAAAGTCAAAATTAAAAGAAATTTTAAAATGTTGTATTAAAACAAGTTTCACTTTCCTTAAAAAAAGTTTTTAAAAAGTATGAACGAAACCATGGGCGTCTGAGCCTTCATAGCTCAGTCCCTGGTTTTATAAAATGTATAATTATACTTCGGTTTTGTTTTTATCGCATTCATTGTATTCTTTTCTTTTTTTAGCAAAAAAATCGTGTTCATTCTAATAATAAGTGTAAATTTGAATTAAATATTGTTTCATGGTTCCTATGACGAGTTTGGTAAAAGCGTTACATAAACGCATGCATTGTATGAAGCCTTATGGTAGACGCGTCATATTCAAGCCAAGCCCATGATATTCATGTGTATTACTGGTGGGAATTGTCATATGATAATGTTTTCAGAACTAGATTAGACATTCAACTTCCTACCAGATTGGTTGAATGGAAATCTAAACCGGATGATATCATAATTAATTTAGGGATATTATGTAAATAAAAATGTTTAAATACAAAGTGTATTTTTGCTATAAAGTGTGAGAAGATAAAATGAGTAAAAAAATCAATAAAAATTATATCTCACAATTTAAATCGAATTTCAAAAAACTAATTCCGAACTTTTGAGCTTTTGTTCTCCTAGCCGTCCTCACTAAGAAAAAAATGAATAAAAAATAAAAGAAAATAATTAACGTTTTTTTATTGTGTCATTTATGAAAGACACAATGAATTTTTTTAATTTATTTTTTTCTGAAAAAGGATGACGAGAGGAACAGAGACTCCGAAGTACTTTTTTGAACTTCGATTTAGATTGTGAGATATAATTTTTTTATGATTTTTTTTAACCTTATTATATCTTCTCACACTTTTGTAGCAAAAATACACTTTGTAAAATAACCTCACTTTGTAAAATAACCTCACTTTGTAAAATAACCTCACTCATTATATAAATTATGTAATTTAGGAAGGCGAATGCGTAATTGGTATTTTAGTTTGGGAAAATATATAATTTATGGTTTTGAAAAGAGAAAATATGAACAAATCCCATTAATTTAAAACTATCAAAGAAAAAACGCAACTAAATTTAGAATAGAAGAAAAAAACAAAATAAAAATATAAAAAATTATATATATTTTTTACCCTTTTGTGACTAAATAAAGTGCAAGTCTTGTGTTCATGAATTATCGTATATTTATTTGTGGTGTTAAATGGATGTTTCATGAACAAAATATTTAGACCGAACGTAGTGAACGTTTTGAATGCGTCAAAAAGATGACATGGATACAAGTTGAGCTTCAAAAATCATTACAATTAGTTAAAACAGGTTTCAAACCTATAGGACGCCAAACCCTTAACATGCGTCAAACACAATTTTTCTTATATCATTACGTCAATAGAGACACTAGTTAACCAATACAATTAATTTAAAAAGGGCTTTAATAAAGTTATTTTTATTTAGATGATATTTTAATTAAACAATCATTATATATAGTTTTATCTTAAGTTTTTCAAGATAAATTAGATAACATATATATATATCACCCGGTTTGTAGCATTATTGGCATTTTATTACTCTTTCTATACAAGAAGTTTTCTGCTGGAATCTTGTCCTGGTATAAATTCTATATAGATTTTCGACAAAATTTGCACTACAGGAATATTTATGTTATTTTAATTGAAATTCTTAAAAATTCATATTTATTGTGTATACTAAACCGTTACACTTTTTTATTTGAATAACGGTGAGGATCATGGGTACACTAAAATTAATATAACTTTGATACATTTGGTTTCCTACTTCCGGAGGCCGTGAACTTTCTAAATCGGGTTTAACGGGTCATCATAGCAATGTTTCGACCCTAAGGGCCAGAGTTTTGTTTTTAGTAGGCTAGGTTTCGCTATACAAAAAATGATTGTGGCGCAACTTGTTGCCCGTTTACATGTCTCTTTATTGTAAGTATTTGATATATTGAATTGGAAGTGAATTACCCATTACCCCCAAAACTCTAAACGATTTATATATTCTTTTACTGCATGACCTTGTAACCTTTTTGTTTAAGTTATGTAGTTATCGAATAATCAAAATAAAATTACTTAGATGAGTATATATTAAAAACCCATTAGTGCATTCAAAATGAAAAAGAAAAAAAAACGATGCATAATATATTCTTTGTTTCTAGCATTCAGACATATATGATGATTATTAAACAAGTTTTAAACTTACAGTAACGAAACCAAGAATTTTTTTCCTAAAATGTCAGCACGTTCTAGTATTCTTGGATTTGACGTCATAATTTTGGATCAGCCTTTAATTTTGTGCTTTTTTTTAATTGGCGGGTTTGTATACTTGACCCTTTTAATTGATAATTTTTTGTAAAACAATGATGCTAATTTTTGAAAAGGGGTCCTTTGTAGTTTTTGTATTATATGTTCTACATGAAATACAATTTAAAAAAAAAGAAGCCGGCTGACCCCAAACCCTATAACCTAGTTACGTCATTGTATACTTAACACACATATATAAATATAAAAATTAAATACAAAACACAAAAAACCTAACACATATATACAAATAACAAATATATAGTGCTTTATATTAGTTAAAAAGTTCTAATGTAAATATCGAAACATAGAGTGTAAGCAAATTCTAGAAATAAAAACCTTTTAATTTACTCCAAAAGTAGTACATTTTTGTAAAACATCAAATATACTCTTATTGTATGGTGCTACACTAAAAATAGGATTATGATGATCGAAATAAAAGAATAAACAAGAAGAGTAAAACCGATTGAATACGTATAAATATAGTTTTATAAAACTTTATTAATTTTATATAAAGCGACGAGTTAAAAATTTCCAAAGAAGGTCCATAAGTGAAGCTAGTAAGGCACGTTAGTACAGAAAATCACTAAGTTCGTAACTATAATCACAAAAGGCAAAAAAAATTAATATAATAAAAGGTTTTTTTTAGGTTGTTTTGAATCTTGGGGGGCTTATTAACCGTTTTTCTTTTAAAGTTCCTAGTTTAATCATATTTTAGGCCAAATCTAGCTACGATATGCCACAAGACTCAAGTTAGATTTAAACACACCATCTTATAATAAGAAGCATATAGGACTGTCCAAATAGCTCACGGCAAGAAACTCGTTTGAAAAAAACTCATTCGAAATGACTCGTTTAAACTGAGCCGTAGTGGCGGAGCTTGATCGAAGGATTAGGGGGGCGGGGGCGAAAGTAAAGTATTTTAGGGAGGGCGGACTCTATATTTATTAAAAAAATTTCACTACCGGACCGAAAATTTACACTATCGAGCCAAGAATTTACACTACTGACGAAAAAAAGATGGGGGCGGAGGCTCCCCGGCCCCTATAAAGCTTCGCCTCTGCTGAGCCGAGCCAAGCTGGCTCGATATTAAAATGAGCTGAACTTGGCTCGGTTGTGTAGTATGTTGAATTTATTTTACATTTGATTTTTTAATTGTGTTTATAAACTAAAACCGAGCCAAAACGAGCCAAGCGAGCCAAATTGGTTAAAAATCGAGCCGAGCTCGCTGAGATTTTTAGCTCGATTTTAAATCCAAAACAAGCTGAGATGATTCGATTCAAATTCGAGCCGAGTTTGAGCTTGTCCTGATTCGACTCGACTCAATTCAACTAGTGAATAATCCTAGAAATGTATACCTTCAGATAAACTAGACTGTTTTTTAAAATTTTATCAGGGACTTCATATAAAATATTATTATTAAAGAAAAAGAACTACTAGTTAAGCTAGTCTCCTTTCTCTCACAAAAACGTTTTATGTTTCAAAGATAATTAAGGGGGTGTTTGTTTAGGTCTTAATAACCTGGTCAGATGATACAATAGTCTGACTAGACCCTTGTTGTTTGGTTAATAGCACTTATTGAAAAAGATGCTCTTACTCCACCACACATCATGTAATATCTGATCCAAAAAACTTCCAAATCATTACAACGCCTCCTCCTTCCCTTCCCTTGATGTCGCCTGCCATCACAAGGGCACCAACATCACCAGTTCACCACCACCGTTGCACCCCGTCGCCACCACCGTTGCACCCCGTCGCCACCACCGTTGCAGCCCCGTCGCCACCACCGTTGCAGCCCGTCGCCACCACCGTTGCACCCCGTCGCCACCACCGTTGCACCCCGTCGCCACCACCGTTGCACCCCGTCGCCACCACCGTTGCACCCCCACAGCAGCCACCACCGTCGGGCTCCCCACCTTGCACCCCCACAACACTCGCCACCGGTAAGCAGTCTGATGTTGTTCTCCTTGGTGCTATTGGAGGGTGGGGTCAAACTGAAACTGAAATTCGTGCTATTTTTTGATTTTGAATGTGAATTTGCATAAATAACCTAATGTGTTATATAATTATTGGATTGGATAGTTTAGATTAGAAGAAATTTAGGTTCAGTTGTTTGATGTATCCTTTGTGATTTGTGTTCATGGGTGAGACTTGAGGTTTTGATTGAATGTTTTGAAGGTATAAGTGGGATAAAAATGAGAAGCATTTGAAGCCTGAAACCGGATTGCTTCAGCTTCGTGAAGGTCTTAATGTTTTTGCAAATTTGAGGCCGGCATTAGTTTTACCACATGTATGTTGTTGCTAATCACACTCATGGACATGGAGATACTTGAGGTTGTTCTTTGTTATTCGGGTTTGGTTTACATTTTCTTCTTGTTGAGCTTTTTAGGTGTTCCATAGATCTTCGTTAGTTGTACACTGAACTTGTTTCGTTGCACGTAGAGTTTGTTTAGTTATAGATAGAGATTAAGGATCTCATAAACAGGGTAGTTCATGCCTTCTTTATTACTTAATTGTACGTATTTCTTGAATTTGTATTTGTTTTTTCTTGTTTCTTGAGCTATTTTGATTGCACATAGATCTTGGTTGGTTATACATTGAGCTTGTTTGGTTATACTTAGAGATAAAAAAACAGGGTAGTAACACGGCTGCACTATATAACTTTGAGGTAGCAATATCGATTAGTTTGTTTATGCTTGTGTTGATCTGCTTTTGTTACAATATTCCAATGTTTGGATTGTTCTTGTATATAGTTTTGTTGGTCATATTTAATATGTCAATCAATTCAAGAGAAGTTTAAGAGAATGAGAAAATTTGATCAGATATCCAACCAAACAGACAAATTGGTTTAGCTCTTATTAGTTCAGACATCTTATTGGTTCAGAATTCTTATTAATTCAGCACTTACCCATTCAGAAGTTACCAAGCAACCCCTAACAGGGAATCTTTAGAAAACAATTTGATAGGGAGCATAACACGTAACTTTGTTGCTTTCCTTTAAAGGAATCGCTAAAAGTTTCCACATCGCTTAGCTAGTTCTATTTCCTTTACCGACTTTTTTTTTTCTTATCTTTCTGCTATAATAAAAAGTTAATTAACAGAGATACGTGTCAGTATTATATTTATTTTCATCAAAGTTTCTCCCTTATAACTCTTACAAAATTGGATATAAGAAAGAATTTTAAAATGATATTTTTAACACTTCTTTTGAAACAAATTTTTACTATATTTATAATAAATAATATTTTAATCATATCTTATATTTAAATATTAATTTATAATTAATTAAATTTTATTATATTTAAGATTTTTCATTCAACTCATGTAATAAATAAGTTTACTAAAGCTAAAGTTAAAGCTAGTGGGTTATATAAAGAGATCCCAACATCTTCAAGGTCCTTATCAATATTATCTCATAAGATATGTGGTTTGTTAAGATGCTCAAGTTTGAAATAGAATAATTAAGATGAACTAAGATTTAACATGCGTGATCTGTGTGGGTCTTTGTGACAACCCGAAAATTTTTCGTGATTTAATATAAATTTTATGTAAATTTACAATTTATTTTTATATTTTTATTATTATTCAATAATAGTATTAATAATAATAAAAATAATAATAATAATAATAATAATAATGATATTATTAAAAATAATAATGTTAATAATGATAATAATAATAATGAAAATATTATTATTAATAATAATAAATTATAAAATTTATTAAACTTAATTCAAGTCCAGGGGGTGGTTTGTAATTTTTGAAACTTGTTTTAAAACTTTTTACATGAAATAATAAGTGTAGTAAAGTTGAGGGACCAGTTTTGAAATTTTTTTTAAAAAAACCCGGCCACTGTTCCTCACCGTCGACCTCACCGCCGGCCACCTTCTCCGGCGGCCCTCCGGTGACTCCAAACGACGAGTTTTAATCGATTTTACTCAAATCAAACCATCCCGACACCATATAGTGCATGAATCGAACTCGGGGACCACTTGAATTTGAATATTGGAATCGGGTTAGTGTGATTTCCACTTTCGACCGAAAGTCGGCCGACCATCCCCCAATATCACGCATTACACCCATTAACGATTAAATTAACTATGCACTAACGAATATTTAGTCCTATATAAACTTCCTTCGAGTTCCATTTCATCCAAAACAAACACAAAACACTCCATTTCATCATCTTCATCTCGCGACCTGCAACTTGGTCGAACTCCATCTTCCGAGCAACATTAATCAAAATTGATAAAGGGCTTTCGATCATTGACCTCATTATAAGCTATCTGTGGATTTAATTTGATTAATATCACCATTTGGGTACCTAACCAATACCACGATAGCCGCGGCTTGTTCATCAAGTGTTCATCATCGATCGAACTTCAAAACAGGTAATTGAATGCACCCATACGTTCGGTTTTACTTGAGAAATCATAGCCCTAAACTTAATTTGATTAACAACATCAATTGGTGGTTCAATTTCAAATCAATCGAATTAGGGTTCTTATGGTTTGGGGATTGATTTGGTTTGTTTAAAAGAATTAAATGCTGAGCTTTATCGCGGCCTTGTGCCTTGGTTTACTGGTTTGTGGGTGTGGTTGTGAACAGGAGGTCAAGGGTTCGAACCCTGCCTCCAACAATTATTTTTTGAAGCCTTTTTGAAACATTTTAAAAATACAGAAAATTATTAAAAATTATAAAAATAATTTTATAAACTTTCTTAATTTTATAAGTTATTTAATTATATTCTGGAAAATTATTTCTTTAAAAACCTTGTTATTTATTTATTTAATTACTATAAATGTTATAAAATAATAAGTGTTATAAATAATCATTTTTATAAAAATGGACTAGATCATTACACATAATCATAAATAATGTTTATACATAATATAAATATGGATAACATATTTAATAATTAGATAATTTATATTAATTATTGAATATAAATCTATTATGTTATAATTATTAATTATTTAATAATTCGATAAATTATATTATGTTTATCATGTTATTATTTATTATTTATTATTTATTATTTATTACAATAACATTATCCTAAAAATAATGTTTAGATGATTTGTGTATATTTATAAATCTTGCTATTAGATTTTATAAATTAAATTATGAAATATTAAAGTATTCTATTTGTGTTTTAAACATAATAAACATAAATTAGATTTTATAAATTAAATTATAAAATCTTACAAAATTAAATATAAACTTACATGTTTAAATAATATCTATAATTTACTTAGAATATAATGATATGTTAAAATCATTATTAAATTAATTAAATTTTATAAAATATATATATATCTTTAGTTATTAGTGAATTAACAAAGATAATAAAATGATTTACTTATATGTTTATAACAAATCCTCGAGAACCAAACCTTAGATCGGTTAAACGCCAGGTTCAAGATCTAACTTATTAGGTATGGATTTGTAACTGTTTGCTTACGTGAATTATAATTCCTTAGCAGGAATTTACTAGGTTGTCAACACCACACAAGGACTGAGGTGAGTTCATAACTATTCCCCTTTTTAATTATTTAATATTTTGGGGCTGGAATACATGTTGTAATTAAAATTACAAATTATTTTGTGTATTATGTTAAATAATAATTGGATCACATTTATGATTACATATGGTTATTATGAAAATCCTTCTGTGTAAACTGGGCTATAAACAAGGCAGGGATCTTTTGGATAGTACTATCGGGGAGTGACTAACCCCCACAAAGGTTTGGACATGTGGTCCTTATCAGATGCACAAAGATCTCGCTGTCATTCGGATGACTATTCTGTGGGAAGACAGATTGTTGCGCTATATAAGTTTTGCTATTATAGTTCCACTTACCACCCATATGAGGATAAATGTAAAGAGAGGATTCGCGCCCTCTGATTTGAATTATTAAAACTGGCATAATACACACATAAAAAGGAAAAGGGAAAAATTAAACTATGATACATGGACAAATCCTATGTGAAGGATTTGTTGGACTTGTACATAGAAATAATAAACTAAGTGACATGGACAAATTCAATGTGATGGATTTGTTGGGCTTGTACTTAGTGGGTATGTGGGATAGCGGTTCACCTTATTAAAAAGGGTTCCGACAGGCTATTCATATACCGGTGAGTAAATTAAACTCACACTTTGACAATAAACCCTTCTTTGAATGATAATGGATGATTTATCAAATATGTTTTACTTACCTATGAACTCACCAACCCTGTGTTGACACTTGATTTACATGTATTCTCAGGTATCTATTAGGAGCTTATGGACATGCACGTAGGATCATATAAGAGCTCCAGATACATATCGGTTATTGATAAGACATGATTAGACGTATTGTTAAGAAACAATATATATATTTATTTCCGCTGCGTATAATATTTAATACTCTGATTATTAATGAAATGGTTATCTAAAACTTATCATATAGATAACTGCATCTCATGTGTAACTACTGTGTTCGATCCTGTTTGCTCACCCCTCCGTGATAGATTCCAGACCCGGAATTTGAGGGTGTGACAGTCTTTTTGTTATTCATGGAAATGATACTTGGTATTTACATATAAGTTACTTGATAATTTTATTTATACATGATATTTTCACACAAGTGTCAAGTCTTATAACAAAAAGGAATTAATACAAAACGTAAACTTTGATAAAATATGCACGTCAGAAAGACGAATTCGTTGAAATGACTAGAAAACATAAGCACTTCATAAGTCTATGTTCAAAAGGAAGTTAATTCACATTGCATTAATTTGGAGTTTATAATAATACTAGCTTTAGTAAACGCGTATGTTACACGAGTTGAATAAATAATATACTAAATATAATAAATTTTATAACCTCCAATTTAATTATATTTTATTTATAAAAATTACTTTTTTAAAACATCAATTTTAAAATATTTGCTTTTCTAAAATATTTGAAGTTATAGAAAAATTTCTTATTCTTTAAAATTTATTTCTTTAGAAATAACATTAATAAATAGATATTTTTCTTAATTATTAAAAAGGTATTTGAATTTAAAGATGAATTAAATTATATTATTAGTAATTAATGTGATTATTTAACAAGAGATAGAAAATAAAAAAATTGATGAGGGGGAATGTGATGATGTCACTTGTCCCCCTTAGTTACCATTTTATTAGAGTAATATTAATTTGTAGATTTGCAAGAGGATTTAGTTCTAGGATTAGTGTTTTGGCCTGCTAATTACGTGGGTTATTAAAACTAAAAATTCTTTTGATTAGAAAGTTATTAATGTAATGCTAAAAATGGGAATCAACAATCAGACATATTGAGTTTTGAGAAAGTAATAAACATTTATCGAGTTTTTACACGCACATTTCTGTGTGGGTCTTCTAGTCATTCCATTGAAATGGAATTCAGTCTCTTTACATATAAATTACCTTATAGTTTCATTTCTATGTAAACATTTCACATCGAGGTTAAGTCTTATTACAAAAAGGAATCAATAGAACGCTTAAATTTTGATAAAAAAATGCAAGTCGAAACTATAGAGTCGTTGAAACTAGGGGTGCGAACGAGCCAAGTCGCTCGCGAGGTACTCGAGACCAGATCGATAAAAAGCTCGAATCGAGCCGAGTTTTATCGAGCCCGAGCTTCACGTATCGAGCTCGAGCCGGCTCGCGAGCCTAAACAAGCCTTATATACATACATACATACATACATACATACATACATACATACATACATACGTACATACATACATACGTACATACGTACATACGTACATACGTACCTACATACATACGTACCTACCTACATACGTACCTACCTACCTACATACGTACCTACCTACCTACATACGTACATACCTACATACATACGTACATACCTACATACATACATACGTGCGTGCGTGCGTGCGTGCGTGCGTGCGTGCGGGCGGGCGGGCGGGCGGCGGGCGGGCGGGCGGGCGGGCGGGCGGGCGTGCGGGCGTGCGGGCGGGCGGGCGGGCGTGCGGGCGTGCGTGCGTGCGTGCGGGCGGGCGGGCGGCGTGCGGGCGGCGTGCGGGGGTGGGCGGCGTGCGGGGGTGCGTGCGGGCGTGCGTGCGGGCGTGCGTGCGGGCGTGCGTGCGGCGTGCGTGCGTGCGGCGTGCGGGCGTGCGTGCGTGCGTGCGTGCGGGCGTGCGGCGGGCGGCGGGCGGGCGGGCGGGCGGGCGGGCGGGCGTGCGGGCGGGCGGGCGTGCGGCGTGCGTCGGCGTGCGGGCGTGCGGGCGGGCGTGCGGGCGTGCGTACATACATACATATACGGTAAGGTTCATTTGTTAACCCTTGTTTATTGTGATAACCCGTTAACCCTAATGTAGCGAACTTACACCACTGTAACTAACATTTACATCGCGTTGCACCACTGATGTAACGATTTTCCCTCCATTTTTAAAAAACTCCACCATTTGTTTATAACGTTTTTAACTTTTTTGTATGACGTTATTTTTTAAACAAATTACACCATTAAATAGATCGTTTTAATATCTTTAATTTGAGTATAGTCTTGCTATATTTTTTTAAAAAAATTTTAACGTTCGTTTTGGACCACTAGTTTTACCACTGTAACTCTAAGTTACAATGGTGACGTGGCTTGCTGTGGACCACTAGTTGGGTTAATGGGTTATCACAATAAACAAGGGTTAACATTTGATCCCTTCCCTATATATATTGTCACACCCTCGCTTATAGCGGAAACACGAGGATGCGACGGACGGGATCGTCATAACACTTTGTATAATACAGAGACATAATACGTGCAAAATCCTCGTGTCATGACGTCGCCCGATACAATGGTGACTTGTGTCGTGGTTAGTCAGTTCCACGACTATCATAGTCTTATTGATTCTAATCCAAATTACACACTGTTTAATATGAAAACAAATGACAATTATTACATATGCAAATCTATTGAAATCCTGAGGTCTCTGCTAAGGCATCTGCACTAGCTATCCTCTTTGATTATGTTCACCTGAAAAGATATGCTCAGAAATGTCAACACATAATATTGGTGAGTTCCACAGGTTTAAATTTAAAACATTTGATGCTGTATAGAATTTGATATGGAATCATACTGCAAGCAAAACCACATAACATGTGTTTAAAGACAACCAAACCTAATGACGTTATGCATATAAATCTGACGGAATATATTCACCCTTGGCCGGATTGCTGGCAGCTGTGTTGGTAACTCGCAAGTTAACCAATCGTCGAAGGGTGGGGGTGTCAACCCATTAGTACTACCAATACCTAACCGTTGGTTCCCAAACCCGGGAATTAATGGTTGTATGAGTGTTCCCAAAAATAACACCATGTATGCATGCAATACAGTATCACATTGATTCCAAGTATGAAAATAGAATATAAGATGTACAGCATTGAAAACGGGTGAGCATACTTTTCCCCCATTGATTGAAAACATTAAAAACTTGTATAAACATAAAATGGGGCCAAGAAACTCACCTTGAATTGATGTAATGTATGTGAACAAGAACTTCAAAGAATAAGGCAATGCATGACGAAAACACGTTCAACACCTATTATTGATTGTAATCGAGTCTTTAATATGTGTTCACTGTGAATCAATATATTTGGTAAGGTTCGGGTTGGTTTGGTTTAACACGTGACACGTACACAAATAGGTGTATATATGTTACAAGATTTAAGTTTGAAATTAACGTTAAATCAAGGATTAGAATTATGGGGTTTTTAATAGGTATTAAGTTTACAAAGTATTTATTTGCATTTCGATTCCATTAGGAGGATTATACATGTATGTTTAAATATTTTAGAATAATATAGGAATGATAAGGTTTAATATGTAATTTATAATTATCTAAGGATAATTATAAATTGTATTTCGATTAATAATAAGATATTAATCTTATTATTAGTTAAAATATATTTTATAAGAAATAATCTACAATTTCATTTGTAAATAATTTTTGAATTTATAAAATATTAATCTATATTCAAAGATAATATAGTGTCTATTTTTATAAAAATAATTATTTATAATATTTATAAATAATTTATGTATGATTTCTATGATTTTCGTGATTATTTCATAGTTATACACGATTTAGAATCCATTTTATAAAAATAAGTATTTTTAATGTTTATAAATAATATTTTGTAAAAATTTATTAAGGTTTTTAAATAAAAGAAATTTACAGAAGATAATTATGTAGGATTTAAAATAAGGGAAATTTATAATATTTATTTTTATAATTTTTAAGAATTTTTATATATTTTTAAAATGGTTAAAAAGCATAAAAAAAAAATAAAAGAGGTTGTCCGGGGTCGAACCCGGGACCTCTCACCTGCCCACACACGCACCAAACCAGTGAACCAAGGCTCTAAGCCGCGGTTTGTCTTGGTTTTAAATTCTTAAATACATTAATTAGTAAAATTCCCCAAATCATAAGAACCCTAATTCGATTTCAATCAAATTGAACACAAATTCGAAGTTAATAATCAAATTAATGTTGGGGCTTTGTTTTCCGCATGATAAAACGAATATATAGATGTGTTTAATTACCTTATTCGATCCGAATTGATGATAAATACAGTCAAGAACAAGTCTCGGCTTATCTTGAATTCGAATGTTGATCAAACACTGATGAAACTCGAATTAATCTTGCAGATAGCTTCAAATGATTCTAATGGTTGAAAGCCCTCTGTTAATTTCAAGTTAGAAAAGCCAGAAGGTTGTGTTCGACTAAGTTGCAGGTCGCGGATGAGGGAGGGATTCAAATTTGTTTGTGTGGTTGTTTTCTGGTGCAATTGAAAATGGCAGTAGCATTACGACATTTATAGGATTGTTTTGGATCATTTAATCGATTTATTGTAGTGTGTAGTGCGATTCGTGATGTGTAAAGCAGCCGAAAGTGAAAAAGGGATTGAATCAGATCGATCGCACTATGATTTTTAGATTGAATTCATGCATTGTGTTCGAATATTGCACATGGTGTTGTCGGGACCGGTTTTTGGGGTTAAAATCGGGTTTTGTTGGTGTTTTGGAGCTCGCCGGAGGGCCGCCGGAGGTCGGCCTGAATTACGGGTGGGCGGGGGGTTGGTTTTGAAATTTTAGAATTTACGCAAATGGTCCCTCGGGTTTTATTTTCTATTATTTTATGTATAAAACTTCTTTTGAAGTTTTATAAATTACAAGATACCCCCTGCACTTATTTATTTATTTATTATTATTATTATTATTATTATTATTATTATTATTATTATTATTATTATTATCATTATTATTATGATTGTGATTATTATCATTATTATTATTTATTATGATTATTATTATTATTGTTATTATTATTGTTATGATTATTTTATTATTAACACGAACGCGTGTACGATAAATTCAACTAAAACAATACGTATGTATAATAAATACATAAAGTTAATTAACACACATGGAACATGTACATGAAGGCAATTCGTTTAAAACAATAATCAGATTATAAGACATACGTGAGGCTAGTTAATACCATGATGAGTTTACAAGCTTAATATCGATTTGACGGTCTATTGGTGACAGATGCCACACACCATCTCATTCATCACATGATTTTCAACAAGAAGAATCTTAGGTTTCCTTTCTGATTTGGGAATATCTTGAATGTTTCTAAAACTTTGTTCATTAAATCTATCTGTATCATCTGAACTGTCACACTAATGTGACAGTAGCTCACCATGTTCTTTGCTTGATTTTGTGAGGTGTCACAGTATCCCCCAGTTAAGGGAATTTCGTCCCGAATTCAACTGGTGCTAGGTCCAAGAGTGTCATTCTCGAATAGATGAGGATATTTGAGTCTTATCTGATCCTCTCGTTCCCATGTAAACTCTGGACCTCGTTTGGAATCCCACCTCACACGAACAATAGGTATCTTACTGCGTCTCAACTTCTTGACCTTTCGGTCCATGACCTCAATAGGTTCTTCCACAAAATGGAGACTTTGATCAATCTTGATGTCTTCAATAGGCACGTGAAGTGATTCGTCAGCTAAACACTTCTTGAGATTCGATACATGGAAAGTATCATGCACACTGCCAAACTCTTGTGGCAACCTTAATCGATATGCCACTGGACCTATTCTTTCTGTGATTTCGAATGGTCCAATGTATCTTGTGGATAATTTCCCCCTCTTTCCAAACTGAATGATCCTTTTCCAAGGAGAGACCTTAAGTAACACTCGATCACCAACATTAAATTCTAGTGGCTTTCGACGGTTGTCGGCATAGCTCTTTTGGCGATCTCGAGCAGCTTTAAGTCTGTCTTTGATTAGGAAAATCTTATCAGTTATTTCTTGTATGATTTCAGGACTTGTTAGCTGACTCTCGCCAATCTCAGCCCAACATACAGGTGACCTACATTTTCGGCCATACAACGCTTCAAATGGTGCACACCCAATACTAGTATGGTAGCTGTTATTGTAGGAAAACTCTATCAACGGTAGATGAGTATCCCAACTGCCACCAAAATCAATGACACATGCCCGTAGCATGTCCTCAAGCGTCTGTATTGTGCGTTCACTTTGGCCGTCTGTCTGGGGGTGATAGGCTGTACTCATGTCTAATCGAGTGCCCATCGCTTTGTGCAACGTCTGCCAAAAGCGTGAAGTAAATCGACTGTCTCGGTCAGATATGATTGACACCGGCACCCCATGCCGTGTCACGACCTCCTTGATGTACAATCTTGCCAGCTTATCCATTTTATAATCTTCTCGGATAGGCAAGAAGTGAGCAGATTTTGTCAGTCGATCCACTACGACCCATATCGAGTCGTGCCCGCTTGGCGTTCTCGGGAGTTTGGTAATGAAATCCATGGTGATGTTCTCCCATTTCCACTCGGGAATTTCGAGTTGTTGCAATAATCCCGATGGCTTCTGATGTTCAGCTTTTACCTTGGAACACGTCAAGCATTTGCTCACATATAGAGCAATGTCTTTCTTCATACCCGGCCACCAGTATAGATCCTTCAGATCATGGTACATCTTGTTTTCCAGGATGAACAGAATATCGAGTCGTGTGTGCTTCATCCAAGACTAGTGTGCGTACGCCTCCCTATTTGGGAACCCATATGCGATCAATGAAATAATGTACGCCGTCATATATCCTTGCGATTCATTTGTTTATCCAACCCTCAGAATTCTTCTCCTGCAAGTTTTCTTCTTCTAGAGCCTCACTTTGCGCACTTTGAATTTGAGCTTTCAAGTTCGTTTGAATAGTCAATCCCAAAGCTCTAACACGTAGGGGTTTTACGCGTTCTTTACGACTGAGGGCATCAGCCACCACATTTGCTTTCCCCGATGATACCGGATTTCGCAATCGTAGTCACTAAGTAGTTCTACCCAACGTCGTTGTCGCATGTTGAGCTCCTTTTGATTCAGGATGTGTTGAAGGCTCTTATGATCAGTGTAGATGATGCATTTGGTTCCATACAGATAGTGCCTCCATATCTTCAGTGCAAAAACTACAGCGCCCAACTCCAAATCATAAGTCGTGTAGTTCTTTTCGTGCACCTTTAGTTGTCGTGAGGCGTAAGCAATCACCTTATCTCTTTGCATTAACACACATCCCAATCCCTGATGCGAACATCGCAATACACCACGAAGTCATCAGTTCCGTCCGGAAGGATAGTATTGGAGCATTGCACAGTTATTCCTTTAACGTCTGGAAAGCTTGTTCTTGTGCGTGTCCCCAATCAAACTTCTTATTCTTCTTCTGGTTAGCATGGTCAACGGTTGTGCGATTTTTGAAAAGTTCGCAATAAACCGTCGATAATACCCGGCCAATCCCAAGAATTGCCGAATTTCTGATGGTGTTTGGGGTGTATCCCATTTCTTCACAGCTTCAATTTTGCCAGGGTCCACGTGGATTCCATCTTTGTTAACCACATGGCCCAAAAACTTCACTTCTTGGAGCCAGAATTCACACTTCGAGAATTTAGCGAAAAGTTTCTCTTCCCGCAAAGTTCAAGAATTGCTCGAAGGTGTTTCTCGTGATCTTCTTTCGAACGAGAATAGATAAGTATATCGTCTATGAACACGATCACGAACTTATCCAAGTATGGTTTGCACACTCGATTCATCAGATCCATGAACACAGCTGGTGCATTAGTCAGTCCGAACGGCATGACTAAGAACTCATAGTGCCCATAACGAGTCCTGAATGCTTTTTCAGTATGTCATCTTCAAAAACTCTCAGTTGATGATATCCAGAACGAAGATCAATCTTGGAGAAATATGAAGCTCCTTGTAATTGATCAAACAAATCATCAATTCTGGGAAGAGGGTATCGATTCTTCACAGTCAACTTGTTCAGCTCGCGATAATCGATACACATACGAAATGACCCGTCTTTCTTCTTGACAAATAGAACCGGTGCTCCCCATGGTGAATGACTCGGCCGAATGAATCCCTTCTCCAATAGCTCTTGTAGTTGGCTGGATAATTCCTGCATTTCAGATGGTGCTAACCGATATGGTGCTTTTGCTACCGGCGTAGCTCCAGGAACCAACTCGATACGAAATTCCACCTGACGTAGAGGAGGTAAACCCGACAAATCATCGGGAAGTACTTCCGGATAATCTCGCACCACATAATATCTGCCAACTTGATGCCTTCTTTCTTCTTTTCTACAACATGAGCCAGGAGTGCATAGCACTGCTTCTGTAGACATCGTCACGTCTTCATGCAGGAAATAAGCTTCAGAGTTCTTCCTGGTCGTTCTCCTTGAATCTTGAGTACCTCCCCATTAGGCATGGGGATTCGTACTACTTTCTCCTGACAAACGATCTCGGCTCCGTGCTTTGACAACCAATCCATTCCCACGATTACGTCGAAGCTCCCTAGCTCGAAAGGTATAAGTCTATGTCGAAAGCATGATCTTCTAATATTATGGAGCACTGTTTAATGATCTTATCTGCTGGTACGAATCTACCGTTGGCCATTTCTACGGAAAAGCTAGTTTCTAGCCTACTCGGTTTCAAGTCAAGCATGTGTGCAAAATCAGAAGATATGAAGCTGTTATCTGCTCCCGTATCAAACAATATAGATGCGAAATGGTCGTTGAGAAGATACGTACCCGTGACGACATTGGGATCTTGACGGGCATCATTAGCTCCAATGACAAAGGCACGTCCTCTTGCAGCATTTCTTGATTTCCCTGGGCTGGATTACCAGCTATAGCCAGCAATTGCTGTTGGTTATTGCCTTGTTGGCCGGTGCTCTGTTTAGTCGGGGACACTTGTTTCGGAAGTGATCGAGACCTCCGCATTCATAGCATGCCCTGGCATTCCCGGTGGGGTTAACCGCATTGATGGGCGTTACCAGGTTTGGCGTAATCCTACAATCCTTCGCCCAATGACCCAAGCGCCTACAGTTTGTGCATTCCCGACACGGCCTTGCTGGGGAATGGTGCCAATTACACTTGTTGCACTTGGGGTGCGGTCCCGTGTAATCCTTCTTTTCTTAGGTCACGGCCACAAAGTTTCTGGTCGTTTTGGCCCTCTTATCAAACTTTTCCAGTACCAGACCGACTTGTTTCCCTAGTCTCTTCCTTTTCTCCGCTCCCCTACCCAGTACTCCTGTTCTTATCATCTCGTCACTGAGAGCGCCCGCTTTCAGAATAGCGCTCTGGATTGTAGGAGGAGCAGCTGCAGTTACCATCGCCCAGATTTGAGGCGCGAGTCCCCAAATATATCTTTCTATCCTCTTGGATTCCGAGTGACTAGGTGTGGAACTAGTCTAGCCAGCTCGTGGAATCGGTCAGTATAAGCTGCGTGCCCTGCCCCCACCATAGCATGATTCCAGAACTCATGCTCAAGCTTCTGCATCTCGTTGAGGGGCAGTATTCCTCGGTAATCAAGGCTTTGAATTCATCCCAGGTCATCTGTATCGTAGATTCCCTTCCCCTAGCTTGAACCTGGGTGTTCCACCAGGTTAGTGCTCTGCCCTGCAGTAAGCACGTAACATACTTGATCCGCTGGCTGTCGAGGCATTCACTGATGTCGATCACAGCCCCATTTTCTCAAGCCATCTAGTCAGGGCTATTGCTCCGCCTTTCCCATTGAATTCGTGGGGTTTGCAAGCCACAAACTCTTTATATGTGCATCCCCGTTTGGTATGGTTGACGCCAGTTTCGTTTCCGTTTATTCCACCAATGCCAATATCATCCACTACCCCTTGGTTGTCACACCCACCTTGACGGCGGAATCGTCGAGGTGTGAGGGATAGATTGTTCATAGCCACATAACGCTATGTTTAAATGCAAATATTCAAATTAATAGTTTTAAAAGAAATTACAAACATAAGTCTCAATATGCAATAAGTTCAAACACAAATGAACATAACACGACATTTTATTTATTTAACTAGGTCCACGTCCTAGTTTTATTGCAAGCTTCAAAAGACCACTTTAAACTTGGGGGTTACCTGAAATATAATAAAAATAGAAGGTCAACTAAAAATAGTTGGTGAGTTTCCAAGGTTTTCATACGTAATTAAAAGATTATAAGTAGCATTCATGTCATAGGTTATAAGCTAGTAAGGTTATAGAACACATATCGTTACAACCAAACTCGGCTTGATTACAAGTATAAAGATTGGCTAAGTGTATGGTTCCCTAGTGCACAAGCAACGGCTCCTAGGAGTCGGCAATACATCGACTTTAGCACCAAATAGGCTTGTCAGGCCCAAAGATCTAAGACGTCGCCAGGCTAGCAATAGTACTGATTGTAAACAAACTATGATATCTCTATAATCACTTACAACACATAAATAACCATGACAAATAAAGATGAATTGCAAGTGATTTACAAGTCTCAAACGTTTATAAGTGTAAGTGTATAAGTATCATGTTTCACCCCAAAGTGTGAAACAAATAAAAAGGGCAAGGAAAACTCACATGCCAAATTAAGTTTAAGAATGAAGATTAATAAGGTTGATAATAAACGTTGTTCCAAGATGAACGTCACAAGGCACCTAAATATATATTATAAGATTTAGGTTAATAATAAGGTCTAACGATTAAACGCGAACTAAGGTTTCAATAAGATTGGGTATTTGAGGTTTTGTCAACATTTATATTTAACAAGTGAATAACATTACATTTTTTTTATGAGGTGATAAGAAATATATTTACATTTTTTATGAATATATTTTATACAATTGAAATAATAGAATTTTATAACCAAATAAGATTAATACCTTAAACATTAATAAATAAATAAATAAATAAATAAAAATGTGTGGACCAACAACCATTTTAAATTCATAAATATACCCAGTACAACATTTATTAAAAGGAAAACATATTATTTCATTGTTTAATTCTTTTCTCTTCTCTTTTTTTTAAAAAAAAGAATATACAGAAAATGATTTGATACTTTTACAAATATTTAGATTTTATAAAATCCATGTTTATATTTGTTAAAATATTTTAGAACTTTATTTTGGGCTAAAAGCCCCTTAAAAAATTGCATGAAGGTCCCCGGGTTCGAACCCGGACCTCATGCTCACACACACACCGACATAACCATTGAACAAGGCCTCAGCCGCATAGCTTCCCGTTTTTAAATCATACTTTAAGATTTCCCCCAAACCCATGAACCCTAGATTTGCTTTCACCCAAATTGAAGGTCAATTCGTGGTTGTTGTTGCTAAAGATCATGGGGCTTTTGTTCCCCATGTAAATTCGAGTAGGTAGGTGATTCCAATTACCCGGTATTGAAGTGTAAAGCACAAGAAACAGGTGATGAACAAGCCGCGGCCTCGTAGAGCTTGATTGATGTTCAAATGAAGATGATAATAAAATTCGTTGCACAGGTATCTTCTAAGGTCCTGGTGTATCAAAAGCCCTATGAAATTTCGAGTTTAATCGGGTAGAAGGTGGTGAACACTTGGGTACAGGTCGCGATTTCAGAGGAATCGAGTGTGTATTTTTGTGTTGCTCAGGTGCAATTGAGAGTTTGTGAACGATTAGATGTAGTTTATGATTGTTTACGTTCATTTAATTGGATTATTATTGAGGTTTAATGCTCGAACGGCTATGGAGTTTAAGGCCGCTCGGTTACTCGATGATTGGATCCATAACCGCTGTTAAACCTCATTAAAGTTCATAAATGGTTCGAATAGTGTTGAGGAATCGATTGGAAACGGTTTTGGATGAAAAATCGCCTTAGAGATTGGGCATTGGGTGGCCGGAGCCGCGGCCGGAGGTGGCCGGAGGCTTCGCCGGAAAAGCGGGTGGGCGGGGGGTTTGGGTTGAAATTTGGAATTTTACACAAATGGCCCCTCACTTTGATTTTCCATTATTTTATGCTAAAACTTCAATTTGAAGTTTATAAAACTACATTAAGACCCCCTCATCTTTTTAAACTTTAATCTAACTTATTTAATTATTCAAGTTTTTATTATTATTATTATTATTATTATTTTCATTATTATTATTATTATTATTATTATTATTATTATTATTAATGTTATTATTATTATTATAATTAATATTACTATTTAATTGATTAGAACTTTAAGTAAACAAGGATGAAACAGAATAGCCCACAACGTTTCCTAAATGGCATAATGGTCCTTACAAGAATTTACGAAGTTAACTTATATTTAACGAAGTTAACTTATATTTAAACGAAATACGAAATGTTACAGTCTCCCCGACTTAAAAGAATTTCGTCCCGAAATTAAGAAATGAAACTATACAAATAAGAACGGGTATTTCTTCTTCTGTGCTCCTCACGTTCCCAAGTAAATTCAGCACCACGTTTATTCTCGCAACGAACCTTGACGATTGGGTAGTGGTAGTTCTGGTCTTCTTCATAATGCGATCCATGATCTCAACAGTTTCTCTCAACGAAATGCAATGACTCGTCGATCTGGATGTCTTCCAACGAACATGCAGACTTACATCAGCCAAGCACTTTTTCAAATTTGAGACTGGAACACAGGATGAATCCCACTAAGGTCGGAAGGTAATTCCAGTTTGTAAGCCACTTTTCCAATCCTTTTCAGATCTTGAAAGGACCTACAAATTTTGGACCCAGTTACCCCTTCTTCCCAAAGCGAACGCACCCTTCCACGGTGAAACCTTAAGAAGATAACTCTCCCAACTTGGATATTCCAAACGGTTTACGTCTCTTATCAGCATAGCTCTTTGTCGACTTCTTGCCACTTCAAGGTTCTTTCGGATAGTAGAAACTTTATCGGTCGTCTCTTGTATAAGTTCAGGACCAGTGATGAAGTTTTCACCAATGTCGGTCCAGCAGATCGTGAACGGCATTTACGACCATAAAGCGCTTCGAACGGTGCCATCTTGATACTCGAGTGGTAACTATTGTTATACGAAAATTCCGCTAGCGGTAGATGCGTATCCCAATCACCACCAAAGTCAAGGACACAAAGGCGTAGCAAATCCTCCAAGGTTTGGATGTTCGCTCGGTTTGACCATCAGTTTGGGGATGTAAGCCGTGCTTAGATCCAATTGAGTACCCAAGAGTTTCTTGCATAGACGACCAAAAGTGCGAAGTGAAACGAGCATCTCGGTCGGATATGATGTGAAGAGGTACCCCATGACGACTTACAATTTCATCAACGTATGACGACCAGCCTTGATGTCTTGTAAGTGTCACGTATGGGTATAAAAGTGCCGACTTGGTCAATCGGTCGACGGTCACCCATATGCTATCATGTCCACGAGAGGTTCGGGGTAGCTTGGTTATGAAGTCCATGGATATGTGTTCCCACTTCCACATAGGAATCTCTCGGTTGTGCTCAAGTAATCCACTTGGACGTGATGTTCAGCTTTAACCTTCGTAAACGTGAGGCACTTAGCTACATAAGTCGCTATGTCTTTCTTCATTCTAGGCCACCAATATTGACCACGCAGATCCATGTACATCTTATCGGAGCCAGGATGAATAGAATAACGAGTTGATGAGCTTCGTTCATGACAAGAGTACGAAGATTATCATGATTTGGAACCCAAATTCGGTTCGCGAAATACATCAACCCATTAGGTTTTCGTCTCCAATTGAGTTAAAGGTTATGCTCCAGTTCATCCTTCATTCTCCCTCTCGTTGAACTAATTAGCCTCGGTGAGTCGAATTTCAGTATCGAATTCTCTCAAAGTATCAAACCATTGTCGTCGATCGCGAATTTCTTGGAACGAATCATTTTATTATGAACCTTTCGACTTAGTGCATCGGTTACAACGTTGGCTTTACCAGGATGATAACGAATGTCACAATCGTAGTCACTAATCAACTCCACCCAACGACGTTGTCTCATATTGAGATCTTTTTGATTAAAAACG
Source organism: Flaveria linearis (assembly GCA_024085815.1). Lineage (NCBI taxonomy): Eukaryota > Viridiplantae > Streptophyta > Magnoliopsida > Asterales > Asteraceae > Flaveria > Flaveria linearis. Next base: position 4,039,483 of record CM044002.1, read on the forward strand.
TGTTGAAGACTTTTATGATCGGTGTAGACTATACATTGCGTACCATAAAGGTAATGCCTCCAAATCTTCAAAGCAAAAACAACAGCACCAAGCTCGAGATCGTGTGTTGTGTAATTCACCTCGTGAACCTTCAATTGTCTTGATGCATAAGCTATGACCTTTCCTCGTTGCATAAGAACACAACCAAGGCCTTGTTTTGATACATCGCAATATACGGTGAAATTATCGTTTCCATCGGGTAGGGTCAAGATAGGAGCATTGCACAGTTTGTGCTTTAATGCTTCAAAAGCTTCTTCTTGTTCGGGCCCCACTCGAATGGTTTATTCTTTTGTGTCAAAGAGGTGAGCGGCTTCGCGATCCTTGAAAATTTGGCGATGAATCGCCGGTAATAAGCAGCAAGACCAAGGAAAGAACTAATCTCGGTCGGAGTCGTGGGAACACACCAATTCTTCACAGCTTCCACCTTTGCAGGGTCAACGTGAATTCCTTGGCTATTCACCACGTGTCCTAGAAATTGAACTTCCTCGAGCCAGAAATCACACTTCGAGAACTTCGCGTACAATTGCTCTTTCTTCAACAACTCAAGCACTTGTCGCAAATGCAGTTCATGCTCGGTGTTAGTCTTGGAGTAGATAAGTATGTCATCAATGAAGACAATCACAAATTTATCTAGATAAGGCTTGCATACTCGGTTCATGAGATCCATGAAGATAGCATGTGCATTAGTTAAGCCAAAAGGTATTACCATAAACTCATAGTGTCCATAACGAGTACAAAACGCGGTCTTTGGGATATCATCATCATGGACTCGTAATTGATGATATCCAGAACGTAGATCAATCTTCGAGAATATAGCAGCTCCTTGAAGTTGATCAAACAAGTCATCGATGCGAGGAAGAGGATAGTGGTTCTTGATGGTAAGCTTGTTAGCTCACGATAGTCGATGCACATACGAAACGATCCATCTTTCTTCTTCACGAAGAGGACAGGTGCACCCCAAGGTGAAGAACTAGGATGAATGAAACCCTTCTCAGTTAGCTCTTGAAGTTGACTAGAAAGTTCTTGCATTTCCGATGGTGCAAGTCGATACGGTGACTTAGCCACAGGGTTTGCTCCCGGTATCAAGTCACATTTTAAACTCAACTTCACGTACGGGAGGTAAACCACTAAGGTCGTCGGGAAATACTTCAGGAAAGTCTCGGACAATCGGAACGTCCTTAAGTTCTTTCCCTTTGACTTTTGTGTTGACCACGTAAGCCAAGAACGCCATATAGTTCTTACTTAAACATTTCGGGCTTGAGTGCAAGACATGAGCTTAAGCCCTTTGGAAGATTTTTCGCCGAACACTTTTAAAGTATCCCCAGATGATAACGGTATACGGATGCACTTCTCGAAACAAACGATCTCAGCATGGTGTTTGGCTAACCAATCCATACCATGATGACGTCGAAACTTCCACGTTTCATAGGAATAAGATCAATAAGAAAATCGTGGGTGTCAAGACTTAAGATGCAATCACGGATAACGACATCCACGGTGATCGGTTCTCCATCGGCAACTTCAACGGTGAGAGGTCTTTCTAGTTTCGTATGTGGCTTAGCAAGTACAGGTTCAAACTCTAATGAAACAAAACTCTTATCGGCTCCAAAGTCAAATAGAACGTATGCATAAGTATTATTATAAGGAACATACCTGTTCAAGGTTTAAGGCATTTAGCGATATAGGTAATGTATGAAAGAGACTTAGCGACGGACGGGATCGTCATAACACTTGGTATAATACAGACATAATACGTGCAAAATCCTCGTGTCATGACGTCGCCCGACACAATGGTGACTTGTGTCGTGGTTAGTCAGTTCCACGACTATCATAGTCTTATTGATTCTAATCCAAATTACACACTGTTTAAATATGAAAACAAATGACAATTATTACATATGCAAATCTATTGAAATCCTGAGGTCTCTGCTAAGGCATCTGCACTAGCTATCCTCTTTGATTATGTTCACCTGAAAAGATATGTTCAGAAATGTCAACACATAATGTTGGTGAGTTCCGCAGGTTTAAATTTAAAACATTTGATGCTGTATAGAATTTGATATGGAATCATACTGCAAGCAAAACCACATAACATGTGTTTAAAGACAACCAAACCTAATGACGTTATGCATATAAATCTGACGGAATATATTCACCCTTGGCCAGATTGCTGGCAGCTGTGTTGGTAACTCGCAAGTTAACCAATCGTCGAAGGGTGGGGGTGTCACCCAGTAGTACTACCAATACCTAACCGTTGGTTCCCAAACCCGGGAATTAATGGTTGTATGAGTGTTCCCAAGAATAACACCATGTATGCATGCAATACAGTATCACATTGATTCCAAGTATGAAAATAGAATATAAGATGTACAGCATTGAAAACGGGTGAGCATATTTTTCCCCCATTGATTGAAAACATTAAAAACTTGTATAAACATAAATGGGGCCACGAAATTCACCTTGAATTGATGTAATGTATATGAACAAGAACTTCAAAGAATAAGGCAATGCACGATCAAACACGTTCAACACCTTTATTGATTGTAATCGAGTCTTTAATAGTGTTCACTGTGAATCAATATATTTGGTAAGGTTCGGGTTGGTTTGGTTTAACACGTGACACGTACACAAATAGGTGTATATATGTTACAGATTTAAGTTTGAAATTAACGTTAAATCAAGGATTAGAATTATGGGGTTTTTAATAGGTATTAAGTTTACAAAGTATTTATTTGCATTTCGATTCCATTAGGAGGATTATACATGTATGTTTAAATATTTTAGAATAATATAGGAATGATAAGGTTTAATATGTAATTTATAATTATCTAAGGATAATTATAAATAGTATTTCGATTAATAATAAGATATTAATCTTATTATTAGTTAAAATATATTTTATAAGAATAATCTACATTTCATTTGTAAATAATTTGTGAATTTATAAATATATTAATCTATATTCAAAGATAATATAGTGTCCATTTTTATAAAAATAATTATTTATAATATTTATAAATAATTTATGTATGATTTCTATGATTTTCGTGATTATTTCATAGTTATACATGATTTAGAATCCATTTATAAAAAAAATAAGTATTTTTAATGTTTATAAATAATATTTTGTAAAAATTTATTAAGGTTTTTAAATAAAAGAAATTTACAGAAAATAATTATGTAGGATTTAAAATAAGGGAAATTTATAATATTTATTTTTATAATTTTTAAGAATTTTTGTATATTTTAAAATGGTTAAAAAGCATAAAAAAAATAAAATAGGTTGCCCGGGGTCGAACCCGGGACCTCTCACCTGCCCACACACGCACCAAACCAGTGAACCAAGGCTCTAAGCCGCGGTTTATCTTGGTTTTAAATTCTTAAATACATTAATTAGTAAAATTCCCCAAATCATAAGAACCCTAATTCGATTTCAATCAAATTGAACACGAATTCGAAGTTAATAATCAAATTAATGTTGGGGCTTTGTTTCCCATGATAAACCGAATATATAGATGTGTTTAATTACCTTATTCGAATCGAATTGATGATAAATACAGTCAAGAACAAGTCTCGGCTTATCTTGAATTCGAATGTTGATCAAACACTGATGAAACTCGAATTAATCTTGCAGATAGCTTCAAATGATTCTAATGGTTGAAAGCCCTCTGTTAATTTCAAGTTAGAAAAGCCAGAAGGTTGTGTTCGACTAAGTTGCAGGTCGCGGATGAGGTAGGGATTCAAATTTGTTTGTGTGGTTGTTTTCTGGTGCAATTAAAAATGGCAGTAGCATTACGACATTTATAGGATTGTTTTGGATCATTTAATCGAATTATTGTAGTGTGTAGTGTGATTCGTGATGTGTAAAGCAGCCGAAAGTGAAAAAGGGATTGAATCAGATCGATCGCACTATGATTTTTAGATTGAATTCATGCATTGTGTTCGAATATTGCACATGGTGTTGTCGGGACCGGTTTTTGGGGTTAAAATCGGGTTTTGTTGGTGTTTTGGAGCTCGCCGGAGGGCCGCGGAGGTCGGCCGGAATTACGAGGTGGGCGGGGGTTGGTTTTGAAATTTTAGAATTACACAAATGGTCCCTCGGGTTTTATTTTCTATTATTTTATGTATAAAACTTCTTTTGAAGTTTTAGAAATTACAAGATACCCCCGCACTTATTATTTATTATTATTATTATTATTATTATTATTATCATTATTATTATGATTATTTTTATTATCATTATTATTATTTATTATGATTATTATTATTATTGTTATTATTATTGTTATGATTATTTTTATTATTAACATGAACGCGTGTACGATAAATTCAACTAAAACAATACGTATGTATAATAAATACGTAGAGTTAATTAACACACATGGAACATGTACATGAAGGCAATTCGTTTAAAACAATAATCAGACTATAAGACATACGTGAGGCTAGTTAATACCCATGATGAGTTTACAAGCTTAATATCGATTTGACGGTCTATTGGTGACAGATGCCACACACCATCTCATTCATCACATGATTTTCAACAAGAAGAATCTTAGGTTTCCTTTCTGATTGGGAATATCTTGAATGTTTCTAAAACTTTGTTCATTAAATCCATCTGTATCATCTGAACTGTCACACTAATGTGACAGTAGCTCACCATGTTCTTTGCTTGATTTTGTGAGGTGTCATATATATATATACATATATATATATATATATATAAGGGAGGGATCAAATGAAAATCACTTCTATAATTGAAAACCATAAAAACCAATATCAACCAATCATAAATTTTAAATTAATTAGTTTTAATTTTTTGTAAAGGGTTTTTTAGTAAAGTTACACTTAAGTATTTATGGTAATTATCTTCTATATTTGAAATCCTTATTTGTCTCATTCAATCCGTTATTTCTTTCTAAACTTTTTCAAAAATACATAGAGTATATGACTTTAATTCTATCTTTATAGTTTGATTATTAAACTATTTTCTAATACAAATAACTAAATTTTGTTAATAAAATAATTTGCTTGGAGTTATCCTTCTTAATCAAAATGGCATAATATCTCAGTCATTCATATGGATTTCTCTTTTGTACTGCGTTTAACAAAGAAACAGAACATCATGAAAACTTCCAGGTATTAAATCAATTTACTTTGAATTGGGATTCACTATTTTTGTTAATCTTACCAAGTCTATAGTAAGTTGGAGATATTCATACGAATTGCTCTTGGTTTATTTATATATTTTTTTCTAGTGATCAAGATTCGACGAAAATACCGGAAACACGCATTGATGATGTCTTACCAAAAAGAATGATGATTAGGTGAATGGAAAATAATATGGAGATTACCTTATTTATAGTCTTGAATTGTGTATATAAAAGTATGTATGTATTTGTATATGTGTTTGTGTAATTACTACCGAATAGATAATCATATGCTAATAATTTGATATGTTAGGATCTTTTTTATACTATATATGCATGAGCTGCATGATAACTGTTAGACTGACAATGAACTTATTTTGTGTAGGATAACTTCATTTCTAGAGTATTATTTGACAACTCCATAACGAATGATGGTAAAGTGAGTTGTGGAACAAGGTAGAAAGCTCTATTTTTTACAGATTTATAATTCTTAGGTTAAAACATATCTAGGTAATTAATTAGTGACATGGGTTTTTCTTGATCATATTGTATTTTGACTTCTATACGTACCTAAAACACCAAATTAAATTATTCATGTTCATCTCTCTATGTTATTTGATTTTCTATGTTACAAGGTTGAAAGATCTATGTGTCCATGTAGGATACATATATGTACCAAGGTTACAAATATGCAATCTTGTAAGCTATACATACTTAACTATAATAGCTATGAACATGATGATTAACTAAAAGGAAAAGGGTATTCGATCATAAAGAGAACATTGTAGTTACTTATATATGACAGAAGTATCACACCCCAACCTTGATGGCGGAAACGTCGAGATGTGAGATTTAAGATCGTTCACAGCCACATAACACTATTATTAAATCCAAATATATTATTAATAAGTTTCAAAGGTAACATTACAAATATAAGTCTCAAACAAAGATAACATCATGATATACAAGTTAAATGCGACAAGTTCATTCTTTTATTTCTCTAGGTCCAATCCTAGATGTGATAAGTTTCAAAGTAGTAATCATACTTGAGTATTTCCTGAAACATGTTAAAAATAAAAGGTCAACAAGGTTTGATTGTGCATTCTGTCTTACATCCCTAGTTACTTTGTTCTCTAATTTACAATATGAATTGCCATCTTTTACATACTTATGTATTGAAAACTATAGAAATCTCACCAACATTATTGTTAACCTTTATTTTTAACATGTTTCAGGAAATACTCAAGTATGATTACTACTTTGAAGCTTATCACATCTAGGATTGGACCTAGAGAAATAAAAGAATGAACTTGTCGCATTTAACTTGTATATCATGATGTTATATTTGTTTGAGACTTATGTTTGTAATGTTACCTTTGAAACTTATGAATAATATATTTGGATTAATAATAGCATTATATGGCTATGAACGATCTTAAATCTCACATCTCGACGTTTCTGCCGTCAAGGTTGGGGTGTGACAAGAAGTACATATACGTAACACGTATGTCATATATACGTAACATTGTTTTTATATATACGTTACAATACTATTACACATACGTATATTGTTGTTACATATGTCGAAATATGTATTAAGGTAATGTATTTCTTTTAATTTATGTAAATGCAACTTAGAAAATTACATAACGTAACCACATCTACAAACTAATTGAACGTCAATTACATGTACGTAATACAGTATTATAATGAGGTTTCTGAATTTTGAATTAAATAATCTTGAGAGAGAGGATAGAGAAAGAGAGTGATTTTAGAGATTAATTTTTTTTAAAAATAAGGCTTCCTTGTTTATATATATATATATATGAGTCATAAGATGCATCAGCAGAATTCAAAGCATCAAAACGTTAACATGATGAAGAAGAATTTGAGCAAACGAAGAGAATAAAAACAATTTATTATTTATAGTTTGTCTACTATTTTCTTATAGTCAAATGAACATACATATTTGTAAATGGATATCCAGATAAGATACATATATGTACCCATTCGTGACATACGTATATGTAAGTTTGATAGCTATGAAGATGAAGATCAATAGGATGAAAAAATGGTATCTAGGTCATTAAGAACAAACTAAACAAACGAATACTTAGCATTGTTGTTACATGTACGTAACACTTATGTAACACTGCTGTTACATATAGGTAACATCGCAGTTACATATACGTAACATGCTGTTACATATATAAAATTATGTACTTATTGTATTGTACATATAAACATACGTAAATGGGACTTACTTACATATACGTATATGAACATATATAAACATACGTCAACTGAAAAAAATCAAACTAATCATTCATTTTAATAGCAAAAATGAAAATATATTTGATTTACTAACTTTTTTTTAAAATAAAAGAGATGAGAGAGGTGATAGGAAAGAGAATATATTTGAGTGGAATTAGAAACAATTTAATTATATGTGGTTGTTACCAAATTAATTATTTTATGTTCTTCCAATTATGCCCTTAATGTCTTATTAAATACTCATAATCTTTAATTAAATAAAAAAATACCACTAATTAATCTCAACCATAGATCAAAATAATCAAAGGTGAAAAGATGGTTTTCTTAGTTTTTAATTATAACATGGTTTCTATTGGAACCCTCCTCTCTCTCTCTCTATATATATATATATATATGTATATATATATAGGGGAGGAATTGTAACACCCGTATTTTTATTATCAAGAAATAAAGGAATAAAGAGAAAGAAAGAAAAAGAAGAAAAAGGGAAGTCAACCCCAAGTTGGAGGACCAAAAGTGCAAAATGATAAAAAAATCTTATTAAGTTGGTAAAAAGGTGGCATGGCCGCCCATTACCATCTGCATTTCACTTCATTCGAACTTTTAGAGAGAGAAAGCAGCAGGAGCAGAAAACCCTCGGATTTTGAAGAAGAATCTGTGAACTTGGAAGCTTTTGGTGTTAGAACAAGTGAGCAGGTTCGGGTTAAAGGGTGTAAACTCGAAGAAGACGACTAAGGTGAGTTCTAGACCCGTTTTTACTGTTTTTAAATGTTTTGGGGCTGGAAATGCATGTAATTATGTTTTTATAAAACTGTGGGTTGATACCCGTATGAATTGCTTGTATGGATGTTTATGTTTATGTTAGATCTATGCTTAGAATCATGTGCATATGTTTAGAAATAGGTATTTAGATGTTCTGGACTTGAAATATGAATTAGACATATGAGTAGGATGCTAATGTGACTGAAAATGGGACTTAGAATAAATCAGCAAAAGTTGGTAAGTCCACTAGTGGTCATACGACCAACAGTGTGGTCGTATGACCAGAATATTTTCTAAGTGTTGAGCCCAATAGGACTCATACGACCAACAGTGGTCGTATGAATAGGTGATATTTTCTAAGTATGAGGCCCAATAGGACTCATACGACCAACAGTGGTCGTATGATTATGTGAAAAATTTCTAAGTCTGAGGCCCACAGGACTCATACGACCAACAGTGGTCGTATGATGATGATGAAAATTCTAAGTGTGGACTCATACGACCAACAGTGGTCGTATGATCCGAATATGTTTCTAAGTCCAGAGTGGTACGACCAGCAGGGGTCATACGACCAGGTCGTATGACCAATGAATAATTCTAAGTGTTAGGTGAAAAGTCCAGCAGGACTCATACGGCTAATAGTGCTCATACGACCAGGGGGTTATACGACCAATAGTGCTAAAACGCCTAGACACTTAGAAATTTTCAGGAGATTTTCAGTAAACCCGAAGTTCGAGGTTTGACCAGGGTTGACTAGGGTTAATAAATGATGATGTCATGCATATAATGATGAGAATGATTAACCCTAATTGTTACTAATGTTATTATTAGTGCATTATTGTTATCAATATTATTAAATATTGTTAAGTAAGGTATGATGGATGTATGATGGTGAACGTATGATAATGAATGTATGATGATGTTTGAATGTAATAATATCCCTTTTCTTAATATTATTAATATTATGATTAGGAAATATTAAGAGAATGAATAATATTATTAATATATTATTTGTATTATTATTATTATTATGCTTAGTAACAATAATACTGTATGTTCTATGTGGAATGATCATGATCAATAATTATTATCATTAATAAAGTGGAAGATTAATGATAAAGAGGAATGGAACGTGAACGAATGAACGAAAGTCTTGCAAGCAAATGAATGGAGGTGCACACCCCTGGCAGGTGTTAGCTCAACTGTGATGCGGGTCGCTACCCCGAAGGATGCACACAGGATCAATCCTTGAGATTGATATAGAGGTGAGTGACTTGGTGTCACAACAGACTCACAGGAATGTAGGTCAATCTTTGTGATTGGCTTAGAGGTGAGTGACTTGGTGTCACAACAGACTCACAGTATATGGGTCAATCTTTGTGATTGGCTTAGAGGTGAGTGACTTGGTGTCACAACAGACTCACAGTATATGGGTCAATCTTTGTGATTGGCTCAGAGGTGAGCGACTTGGTGTTGCAACAGACTCACAGTTTAATTAAAAGGAATGTTTAAAAGTACGAATTGAACGATGATGCAGATAATGAAAGTATTACCTATGTGTACGTACGATGTATGATCACTTGTGACAAATTGAGGAATGGTTTTTGAACGAAAATTAAAGTATTGTAACTACAAAACTAGAACTCACTCAGCAACGCTGACTTTTATGTATTTTCCAGTTGGCAGGTGACAGGTTGCTGAGGATGGCACACAGGGGTGGCTACTTGGCGGGAAGACTGACATCCATTTTGTTTTGACGATACTGTTGTTCTGTAATTCATTTAATCAAATATTTTGTGACTTAGAAACTAGAATGTATTGCTTAGCAACAGTTTTTATAATGAATGGATGTTTTTGCTAAACATAATTCCGCTGCTTAATTTATAATATGTATATTTTATGCTGTGAATGACCAACTGTGAGGTGCCCGGGAACGGGGCCTTACAAGTTGGTATCAGAGCCAAAGTTTAAGTGAATTGGGTAAAATTTTTCAAAATAAACCTTAACTTAAACTGAGAATGGGACGGAAAGAAGGATGTCAGCCCGAGTAGCCATGTGCCATCAGGTATTGTTTCTTAAAAATTTACCAGACTTATGTGCGTGTGCTATATGTGATTTATGTGTTCTTAGTAGATTTAGATACTGATGTAGTCAGGATAGGAAAATGCTTGGGGTGTGAAGAGTAAAGTAAGTGGCTAATCACAACTGGCCACTGTAATTAGGGACTTACTATACTTGACATAAACTAAGCTGTTCCTTGAATGACTGTTTTAGTGTTTGAATCTTATAGTGCATAGGAGAATGGCTGGGAAGAAACCTTCTAAGGCTGCTAGAGGTAGAGGTCGTCCGCGTACGACTAGGAACAGCACTAAAGCTCCGGAAACGACTCCTGTGAACCCTGAGGTTCCTAACCGGAATGAAGAAACCGAGAATGCGAGCCTGAATGCCTCAGCTAGGGAGGCGATTGCTGATGAGGTACACCAAGTCCTGCAGGCAGTTATGCCATCTGTGGTGACTGATGTTATTCGTGCTGTGAGGAATGAGGAAAGGAAGGAGAAGGAGGATAGGAGAGGGTCAACTGGGAAGGAAAGCAAGGGGGGAGAGGAACGACCGGATCCTGAGATAGTAGTGTCTGATGATGACGAGGATGATGTAGCTGGGGTGACGACCAAGGGATGCAATTACGGGGCATTCCAGAGGTGCAGGCCCCCGACTTTTGATGGAAATGGCAATGCTGCTGCTGCCCATCGTTGGGTAAGGGAAATGGAAGCGGTACTCGAGATCAGTGAGTGCCGGGAAGATCAGAAGGTAAAATTTGCCACCCACTCTTTTACCGACTCAGCACTATGTTGGTGGGACAATATTGTCCAAGCTGAGGGAAGCAGGGCCATAAGTAAGATGAAGTGGCCCGAGTTGAAGAAGTTGGTGATTGAGGAATTCTGTCCTCACAGGGAGCTGGATAAGATTGAGAGGGAGTTTCTGCAACTCGAGGCGGGAACCATGAACCACCAGCAATACACTTCCAAGTTCAATGAAATGGCAAGGCTGGTGCCAGACCAAGTGACACCGGTATCTCGCAAGATTAACCGGTATATTCAGGGACTGCCAGCCGATATTCGTAGGCATTTGATTGCTGCACGACCAAGCACTTTTAGGTCGGCAGTGGACTTGGCTGGGAGGCTCTACGATGAGAGAGAGGTAGCGGATGCGGAGGTGAAGAAGACTGGTGGTGGTGACCGAAACTGGAATGGGAAACGGTTCGGGCGTGGCGGTTTCACTCCGAACAATAAAAGGATGAAAGTGGATGACCGAAAGGTGGGGTCATCAAGCTCGAGGCCCAAAGGTGTGGCAAGTGCGGGAAGGAGCATACGGGTGAGTGCAAATCGGGGCTCAACGTGTGTTTCAAGTGCGGGAAGCCGGGTCATATGCTGAAGGATTGTAAGGATCTGAGGTGTTATAACTGCGGCGAGGCGGGCCATATGAGCAGGGATTGCAGGAAGCCAAGGGTTGAGAGTTCCGGGGGAAAGAAGACGGCCGGAACTGAAGGGCAGAGGGCGAGCGCCAGAGCTTTCACCATGACCAGAGAGGAGGCTAGGACGGACCCCGATGTTGTATCAGGTACGTTCCTAGTAAATCAAACTCTTGCTTCTGTGTTATTTGATTCTGGTGCTAGTAGGAGTTTCATTTCTGCTACTTTCTGTGCTAAACTGCCTGTTAGGAGTAAATGCATTGATAAGTCCTTTGATGTAGAAACCGCTATTGGAAAATCCACTAGGGTTACGGATGTGATAGAGGGCTGTACCATAGAATTAGAGGGCCATAGGTTTGCTGCCAGGTTACATGTGATGCCTCTAGGAGGATTTGATGTAGTGTTAGGGATGGACTGGTTAGCAACCTACGAAGCGAATATCGTGTGCCGAAAGAAGATGATTAGACTGACGGCGACCGACGGAAGTCCGGTGACGATTTATGGCGATCGAGTTACGACGATTCCGAAGGTGATCTCGATGGCGGTGGCGGGAAAGTGTATGAGGCGCGGATGTAGCGCCTACTTATGTTATGTAAAGAACGTAGAGACGCCAACACCACAGCTATGTGATGTACCAGTGGTGTGTGACTTTCCGGATGTGTTTCCCGAGGACTTATCGGGTTTGCCACCAGACCGAGAGATCGAGTTCCAGATCGACCTGATACCGGGTGCCCAACCTGTCGCGAAAGCACCGTATCGCTTGGCTCCGACGGAGATGAAAGAATTGAAGGATCAGTTGCAGGAGCTGCTGGATAAGGGGTTTATCCGACCGAGTATCTCACCTTGGGGTGCTCCGGTTCTGTTCGTAAAGAAGAAGGATGGTAGTATGCGGATGTGCATCGACTACCGCGAGCTGAATAAGCTGACGGTGAAGAACAGATACCCCTTACCAAGGATCGATGACTTGTTTGACCAGCTCCAGGGTGCCAGTTGGTTCTCGAGGATAGATCTTCGATCTGGCTACCATCAATTGAAGGTGAAGGAGCAGGACATTCCTAAAACAGCTTTCCGTACGCGTTATGGACATTATGAGTTTCTCGTCATGTCATTTGGCCTAACTAACGCGCCAGCTGCTTTTATGGACTTGATGAACCGAGTGTGTCGGCCAATGTTAGATAAATCAGTGATTGTGTTCATCGATGATATCCTGATTTATTCGAGGAGTGAAGAAGAGCATGCCGGTCACATTCGGGAAGTGTTGGAGACTTTAAGAAGGGAGAAAACTGTATGCTAAGTTCTCCAAGTGTGCCTTCTGGTTACGCGAGGTACAATTTCTGGGTCACATGGTAAATGCAGAAGGAATAATGGTGGACCCAGCAAAGGTTGAGGCTGTGATGCAATGGAAATCACCAAAGACGCCATCCGAGATTCGTAGCTTCTTGGGATTGGCGGGCTATTACAGAAGATTTATTCAAGACTCCTCCAAGATAGCCTCACCTTTGACAAAATTGACTCGTAAGGACGTAAAGTTCGTGTGGGGTCGAGAGCAGGAGACGGCTTTTGAGGAATTAAAGACGAGACTAACACAAGCTCCTGTTTTGACTTTGCCCGAGGGGAATGAAGACTTAGTGGTCTATTCAGATGCATCTTATTTTGGGCTAGGTTGCGTGTTGATGCAACGTGGAAGAGTAATAGCCTATGCATCTCGACAACTGAAAACCCACGAAGTCAACTATCCCACACACGATCTAGAACTAGCTGCGGTGGTTTTTTGCATTGAAGATATGGCGGCACTATCTATACGGGACGAAGTGCACTATCTTCACAGACCACAAAAGTTTGAAGTATTTCTTCGAGCAGAAGGATCTCAACATGAGGCAGAGGCGGTGGTTGGAACTGATAAAAGATTATGATTGTGAGATCCATTACCACCCGGGCAAAGCCAATGTGGTGGCTGATGCCCTTAGCCGAAAAGAAAGGCCTGAGCCAATCCGGGTGAAGGCTTATCAATTGATCATGACCTCCGACGTGATGACACAGGTTAAGGAGTTTCAAGATGAGGCTTTGAAAGAAGATCGTCTTAACTCCGAAAGGATGAGAGGTCTAGTGACGGAATTGGGTGAGAACACTCTAGGTGTTAAGACCCGATTTGGGCGAATGTGGATTCCTCGATACGGGGATCTACGTAGTAGAATTATGGATGAGGCCCACAAGACACGATACTCCATTCACCCCGGTGCTACCAAAATGTACCACGATATGAAGAAAGACTACTGGTGGCCGGGCATGAAACGCGACGTAGTGGAGTACGTAAGTAAGTGCTTGACTTGCTTACAAGTGAAGGCGGAACACCAGAAGCCTTACGGGAAGATCCAACCATTGGATATACCCGAATGGAAGTGGGAACACATCACCATGGACTTCATCACGAAGTTACCGCGTACCCCGAAAGGGTATGATGCTATATGGGTGATAGTTGATCGATTGACGAAGAGTGCCCACTTCCTACCGATCCGCGAGACGTATTCATCTGAAAGATTGGCGGATCTATTCATTAAAGAAATTGTAGCTCGTCATGGCGTACCGGTGTCTATTGTGTCTGACCGTGACACCCGGTTTACCTCCAAGTTTTGGAAGAGATTTCATGATGCAATGGGGACGAGGCTACATATTAGCACGGCATATCATCCTCAGACAGACGGTCAGTCTGAGAGGACGATCCAAACACTCGAAGATATGCTTCGGGCGTGCGTGATTGACTTCGGAGGAAGTTGGGACAATCACTTGCCGTTAGCAGAATTCTCGTACAACAATAGTTATCACGCCAGCATTGGCATGCCACCTTACGAGATGCTATACGGGAGGAGATGTAGGACGCCCGTGTGCTGGGGAGACATTGGGCAGAAAGAGTTAGGAGGTGTTGAGGTGATCGAAGCTACGACTGAGAAATTAGAAAAGATCAAAGCCTTCATGAAGGCGGCAAAAGATAGGCAAAAGTCGTATGCTGACAAGAGGCGGAGGCCGATAGAGTTCAAGGTTGGTGACCGAGTTATGTTGAAGGTCTCACCTTGGAAAGGAATCATTAGATTCAGGAAACGAGGTAAGCTAAGCCCGAGATACATAGGACCTTTCCGGATTGTCGCACGGGTAGGAGAGGTGGCCTATCGACTTGAATTGCCAGATGAGTTAAGTGGAATTCATCCCACATTCCATGTATCTCATCTGAGGAAGTGCTTAGCTGATGAAGACATGGTTGTACCACTGGAGGATATTGAAGTAGACGAACGGCTCAACTACGTGGAGCAACCAGTGGCAATCATTGATCGTAAAGAAAGAGGTTGAGGAATAAAGTGGTTCCTCTTGTGCGTGTACAGTGGAAGCACAGGAAGGGATCCGAGTCTACGTGGGAGACTGAAGAAGAGATGAGACAACACTACCCACATCTGTTTGAGGAATAACAGGTTTCGGGGACGAAACCTATATAAGGGGGGTGGACTTGTAACACCCGTATTTTTATTATCAAGAAATAAAGGAATAAAGAGAAAGAAAGAAAAAGAAGAAAAAGGGAAGTCAACCCCAAGTTGGAGGACCAAAAGTGCAAAATGATAAAAAAATCTTATTAAGTTGGTAAAAAGGTGGCATGGCCGCCCATTACCATCTGCATTTCACTTCATTCGAACTTTTAGAGAGAGAAAGCAGCAGGAGCAGAAAACCCTCGGATTTTGAAGAAGAATCTGTGAACTTGGAAGCTTTTGGTGTTAGAACAAGTGAGCAGGTTCGGGTTAAAGGGTGTAAACTCGAAGAAGACGACTAAGGTGAGTTCTAGACCCCGTTTTTACTGTTTTTAAATGTTTTGGGGCTGGAAATGCATGTAATTATGTTTTTATAAAACTGTGGTTGATACCCGTATGAATTGCTTGTATGGATGTTTATGTTTATGTTAGATCTATGCTTAGAATCATGTGCATATGTTTAGAAATAGGTATTAGATGTTCTGGACTTGAAATATGAATTAGACATATGAGTAGGATGCTAATGTGACTGAAAATGGGACTTAGAATAAATCAGCAAAAGTTGGTAAGTCCACTAGTGGTCATACGACCAACAGTGTGGTCGTATGACCAGAATATTTTTCTAAGTGTTGAGCCCAATAGGACTCATACGACCAACAGTGGTCGTATGAATAGGTGATATTTTCTAAGTATGAGGCCCAATAGGACTCATACGACCAACAGTGGTCGTATGATTATGTGAAAAATTTCTAAGTCTGAGGCCCACAGGACTCATACGACCAACAGTGGTCGTATGATGATGATGAAAATTCTAAGTGTGGACTCATACGACCAACAGTGGTCGTATGATCCGAATATGTTTCTAAGTCCAGAGTGGTACGACCAGCAGGGGTCATACGACCAGGTCGTATGACCAATGAATAATTCTAAGTGTTAGGTGAAAAGTCCAGCAGGACTCATACGGCTAATAGTGCTCATACGACCAGGGGGTTATACGACCATAGTGCTAAAACGCCTAGACACTTAGAAATTTTCAGGAGATTTTCAGTAAACCCGAAGTTCGAGGTTTGACCAGGGTTGACTAGGGTTAATAAATGATGATGTCTCATGCATATAATGATGAGAATGATTAACCCTAATTGTTACTAATGTTATTATTAGTGCATTATTGTTATCAATATTATTAAAATATTGTTAAGTAAGGTATGATGGATGTATGATGGTGAACGTATGATAATGAATGTATGATGATGTTTGAATGTAATATATCCCTTTTCTTAAATATTAATATTATGATTAGGAATATTATTAAGAGAATGAATAATATTATTAATAATATTATTTGTATTATTATTATTATTATGCTTAGTAACAATAATACTGTATGTTCTATGTGGAATGATCATGATCAATAATTATTATCATTAATAAAGTGGAAGATTAATGATAAAGAGGAATGGAACGTGAACGAATGAACGAAAGTCTTGCAAGCAAATGAATGGAGGTGCACACCCCTGGCAGGTGTTAGCTCAACTGTGATGCGGGTTCGCTACCCCGAAGGATGCACACAGGATCAATCCTTGAGATTGATATAGAGGTGAGTGACTTGGTGTCACAACAGACTCACAGGAATGTAGGTCAATCTTTGTGATTGGCTTAGAGGTGAGTGACTTGGTGTCACAACAGACTCACAGTATATGGGTCAATCTTTGTGATTGGCTTAGAGGTGAGTGACTTGGTGTCACAACAGACTCACAGTATATGGGTCAATCTTTGTGATTGGCTCAGAGGTGAGCGACTTGGTGTTGCAACAGACTCACAGTTTAATTAAAAAGGAATGTTTAAAAGTACGAATTGAACGATGATGCAGATAATGAAAGTATTACCTATGTGTACGTACGATGTATGATCACTTGTGACAAATTGAGGAATGGTTTTTGAACGAAAATTAAAGTATTGTAACTACAAAACTAGAACTCACTCAGCAACGCTGACTTTTATGTATTTTCCAGTTGGCAGGGACAGGTTGCTGAGGATGGCACACAGGGGTGGCTACTTGGCGGGAAGACTGACATCCATTTTGTTTTGACGATACTGTTGTTCTGTAATTCATTTAATCAAATATTTTGTGACTTAGAAACTAGAATGTATTGCTTAGCAACAGTTTTTATAATGAATGGATGTTTTTGCTAAACATAATTCCGCTGCTTAATTTATAATATGTTATTTTATGCTGTGAATGACCAACTGTGAGGTGCCCGGGAACGGGGCCTTACAGGAATCAAATAAAAACCATGTTTATAATTGAAAACCGTAAAACCACCACTATCCAATCATATAATTTATAATTGATTTAATTTTTTGATTGTTTAAAGTATATTTGAGTAAACTTTAACCTTATTTTTTGAGGTCATTATTTATTTTTTAATTTAAACTCCAAGGTTGACGATGATAATGAATCGAGTTACGTATACGTAACTTGTATGAGTTAGATGTACGTAGCTCTTAATTGTACACTTGGTAACACGTACTTACATATACATAACCATTACATATGTATCTATTAGTTATACACTTTGTAATACGTACTTACATATATGTAACCCCTGGTTTTTACGGTTTTCAATTATAAACATGGTTTTCCTTTGATCCCTCCCCTATATATATATATATATATATATATATATATATATATATATATATATATATATATATATATATATATATATATATATATATATATATATATATATATATATATATAGGGGAGTATCCAATGAAAACTAGATATAAGTTAAAAACTATGTAAACCAATTAATAGCCATTGATCATTTAGATCAATGGTTATTAATTGATTAAGCTTATTTTTGTTAAGTGAATAATTAAAAATATTGATTTATAATTAAAAAGGGTATTTTTGGGACATAAAAATTAAGATTATAACTGATCCTAACTTTATTCCCTAAAAATATTGCCTTTGATTCTCGGTTCAAATCCCGTTCAAAAAAAAAAACAATCAATCGATAAGCATAATTCCATTATTTGATACACGAAGAACGGGACTTAGGTATGATATATGCCTGAATACGAAGTTTGAAGACGAAGAAGCGGCGACGAAGATGCGACATTGAATGTTCGTAATTACAGTTTTAAAAATGGTAAATTTTTCACAAAATGTAATTGATAAATGCTGAAAACTAGAAAGCATTGTCAATTTTGATGATTTTGAAGTAGTTTCGGTGTTTTGAGAGTGATATTGGGTTAAAAATAACACAATGCACTCGAAATAGGGTGTAACTGCTGTTACAATGTGATTATTGGGAATTAGATGATTTTTGTTCGTATTGTGTGTGATGAATGTTAATCGAGTAGTAATCGTAGAGGATAATTAGGTTATGGGGGATAATTGTTCAAAATAGTTTGGATAATACAACGATGGTACATATGTGTATCAAATAATGTGAACGGTTGAGTAATGTATGATGAACTTTTTTTTACAGTAATAGAAGTTTATTAAGAGTCTAAAGACTTAATTAAGTTGAAAATTTGGATAATACAACGATGGTACATATGTGTACATAGGATAATTGTTCAAAAATTTGGATAATACAACGATGGTACATGTAACATCCTGTATTTTGGTGCTAATTAAAAGTTAACGTCATTAAATTTTGCAAGGACCATCGTTGTCATTATTGAAACTCACGTGTTGCGTATGTCTCTAACTCTTTAACTTGAAATTTAATAATGATAATTAATTCTTAAGAAATAAATAATCACTATAATAATAGTTTAATTATAAAAATGATAATAATAACTAATAATAATAATAATAACTAATAATAGTAATAATAATAATATTAATTTAATTATAAAAATAATAACCATAATGTTAATAGTTTAATAATAATAATAATAATAATAACTCGGAATTAAAGTGCAGGGGGTTGTTTTGTTAATTTGAAACTTCAAAGGAAACGTTTTTACATGAAATGACAAAGTATAAACATCAGGGACCATTTGTGTAATTATTTCAAATACCCAACCCCCCCTTTTTTCCCCGTCGGAGACCTCGCCGCCGGCCAACGGCTCCGGCGAGCCCACAACAACCAGATTTCTTGATTTTTAACCGAATCAAACACCCCGACACATTCACGTGGGGGATTCGAACGCGTGCTCAAGTTTAATTTGAAAATCTCAGTGCGATTCAATCCCTGTTTCTTTCCTCGCGTGGTAGACAGCTTTAGCAGTCCATCGATCGCACTACACATTAAATTAAGTCAAATAAACACGCACAAACAATCTTATATCTAATCCCAATCAGTTGATGAACTCAATTGCATCAAAAACAAAAACACTCCTCTTGAACATCCACTCGATCGCGGACCTGCAACTCAATCCAATCCATTGTACGAGCATCCTTAATCGAGTTTGATTGAGGGCTTTCATTACTCATCACCATACGAAGCTTCATACAAGATTAATTTGATTTTTATTGTCTATTTCTCCCCCTTCGATCGACTCCCCTACCGCGGCCTGTTCTTGAAGTCCCTCTCATCAAATCAAACTCAATTAAGGTAAGTAAACATACCATTATATTCGTTAAACCATGGGGAATAAAAGCCCCATGATCTTCAGTGTTAACAACGACGAATTGGCCTTCGATTTGGATCCAAACGAACCTAGGGTTCATCCGGATTTGGGGATCTTTGGGTAACATTGCTTTTAAGAATTTCGAACCAAGATATGCCGCGGCCACGGCCTTTGGTTCACCGGTTACGCACGCACAATACACACTGGAGGTCCCGGGTTCGAACCCGGCAACCCCCATATTTTTTAAAGGCCTTTTTGGCCCTTAAAAATTGTATAAAAATTCTAAAAAATTACAAAAAAATCAGTTTATATATTTAACTTTACGAAAGTATTTAACCATTTTCTGTAAAATTTATTTGTCTAAAAACCTTAACATTTATTACATAAAACATCATTTAACAAACATTATAAATAGTTATTTTTGTAATTGTATATATATTTTATCTTATAATTTCACAATTTATTTACAAAGGTAAAATTTTGTGTTATTTTATAAAATAGACTTTAAATAATACTTAAAATCGTTAAAATATACTTGGCACCATATTATCTTTAATTATAAATTAAGCGTGATAAAATATATATTTTATAAATTCACAAATTATTTACAAGAGTTATTTTAGGTTTACTTATAAACGTATTTCAACTAATAGTTTAGATTAACAAATTGTTATTGGTCAACATGTTTTTACTCATTACTAGATGACGTTTATTTCACAAGTTTACAAGATTTATTTGCATTACATATATCTAAACCTTATCAATTCATATGCTTAATTACTCTTATATAATAAAAAGGATTAAATAGTATAATTCTTTTCACGTAATCAAAATATAAACAAAATTCATTATATAAATTTATTTACTGGACAAAACCCACAAGATTGGATCGGATAAGAAACGAAGTCTTTCGCCAGAGGCTAGAGGTGGCGTGTATCACAGAAAAAATAAGAGAGGGAAGATTAAGATGGTTTGGGCACGTGAAGAGGAGAACGATGGCAGCACCAGTCCGAGCAGTAGAGAACATCAGCTTAGAGGGTAGGAGGAGCAGAGGTAGACCTAGGTTGACTTGGGACGAGGTTATTAGGAGAGATATGATGGACTTGCATCTCTCTGAGAACATGATCGAGGATAGAAGTGAGTGGAGGCGTAGAATTAAAATTAAGGACTTTTAGTGGGTTTTGTGGGTGGGAAGGGTATACGGTGACATATGGCCGTACCCCACACGTTAGGTGTAGTTCTCCTCATCTATCCTTTTTGGGTGTTACATGCCCATTATCTAATTCTTCTTGTGATATATTCATTGGTTATATGCTTCGTATTATGATGGGTATTGCCTTTGTTATGCTTTGTTATATGCTTTGTATATGCGTTGTATTATGATTGTTATTGTTATTGCCTGTGTTAACGAGTCGGGGGTCTCTTCGGAAGCGGTCTCTCTATCTTTCTAGATAGAGGAAAGACTTGCCACCATATACCCCTCCCAGACGCTGCTCTTCAGCGGGAGACACTGGGTATGTTTGTTTGTTGTTTATTTACTGGACAAAACCCACAATTCCATTAAAACTCTAGCTCTCGTTAGAACTTTAATATTATTATTAACTCAACACTTGTAAATAAAATATATATCTAGGTACCTTGTGAAGGACTGCGTTGGGACGTTTAACTATATTTCTTAATAATCATCATTCCTATACTTATTTGCCATGTGAGTTTTCCTTACCCCTTTTACTTTATTTCACACCATTTTGGGGTGAAACGTGATACTTATACATCATACACTTATAAAACGTTTGAGACTTGTAAAGCACTTGCAATCCATCTTTATATTTTTTTGTCATGGTTATTTGTGTGTCGTAAGTGATTATATGAGATACATAGTTTGTTACAATCATTAACTATTGCTAGCCTGGCGACGTCTTAGATCTTTGGGCCTGACAAGCCTATTTGGTGCTAAAGTCGATGAACTGCCGACTCCTAGGAGCCGTATGCTTGTGCACTAGGGAACCAAATACACTTAGCCAATCTTATATACTTGTAATCAAGTCGAGGTTGATTGTAAAGATATGTGTTCTATAACCTTACTAGCTTATAACCTATGACACGAATTGCAACTTATAATCTTTTCATATTATGTATGAAAATATTGGAAACTCACCAACTATTTTTAGTTGACCTTTTATTTTATCATGTTTCAGGTAACCCCCGAGTTTAGAGTGATCTTTGAAGCTTGCAATAAAACTAGGACGTGGACCTAGTTAAATAAATAAAATGCTATGTTATGTTTGATTTATGTTTGAACTTATTGCGTATTTGAGGCTTATGTTTGTAATCACTTTTGAAACTATTAATTTGAATATTTACAATTAAACATGGCGTTATGTGGCTGTGAACAATCGTAACTCTCATACCTCGACGATTCCGCCGTCAAGGTTGGGGTGTGACAGTACATATGATAATTGTTCAAAATAGTTTGGATAATACAACGATGGTACATATGTGTACCAAATAATGTGAACGGTTGAGTGATGTATGATGAATATTTTTTACAGTAATAGAAGTTTATTAAGAGTCTAAAGACTTAATTAAGTTGAAAAATTGCTGAGAAATTTTAAAGTTTAAATGTAGATGTGATTATATGAAAGTATATGTTTGTTGTACGTATATGTATTTCTTAGATTAACATACTCAGGGTAAATGAAGTCAAAGATCAGGAATTTGAGGAAGAGATACGCGTTCAAAATTCTAACCTCTGACGTTAATATCTATAAGGATAAGGTGATGCAGGAAGCTGAAGCATTGGATCAAGAATCAAGAGGGTATATATAAATCGTGGTGTTGGATTTTGGAAGTATTTGGATGTTTGAAGTGTTTTTTTGTCAACATACGGTTAGGAAAATGTATAGATTAGTATAAATTATCTAGAATGATTTGAAAGATGATTGAGATTTTGAATGAACGAAATATGAATGTTTTGGAATGGTATGTTTACTTATTTGGTAATCCAAATTTTCTAAATGTTTAATTCATAGCTTTATTTAATTAATACTCAAAAGTTAATACACATATGTACTGTATGAAAAAAAGGTCATGTAAAAAAATATAATGAATTTTAAGATATGAAGACTGTTGTACGTATGAATTATAAAGACAATTGGTACATATATGTTCATATTCTTAGAATTATATAAGGTTCAATTTACTAAGTACCAAATGTGTAAATACATTTGATACATTATGTTCATGTTGATTAGCACAATTATATATATATATATATATATATATATATATATATATATATATATATATATATATGTGTGTGTGTGTGTGTGTGTGTGTGTGTGTGTGTGTGTGTGTGTGTAGTATTAAATTTAGTTATTTTATGGGTAACATTTATATATATACGTACAACTATACAGTTTTCTAGACTATATATATATATATATTGAAAATTAAATTTACAATTGGTACATATATGCACATTTTGAATAGCAACCGATACATATGTGTATGAGTGTATTGACTGGTAATCAAAATTGTATTAATAATGAATTCTAAAAACAAAATGAAATTGTATAAGGTACCAAAATTAGTAAAAATAAACAACTTAAACATCTATTCTTGATCGTCCTCATCGGATTGTTCTTGTTCTTCTCTGTCATTGCTTTCGTCTTCAATTGAAATGTAATCTGATGATTGATCTGATGAGTCATCTTCTTGAATACGTTCTTGGCACACCTCCTTATTAAGTAATTTTAATTTGTCAAGGCAATTGCGAGAGTCATGTCCACGAACATATTTGCGACAAAAATTACATAACCTTTTAGGTTTCTTCCTTTTGGAATTTGCCTTCTCACCAGGACCAATCAGCCGCTTATTCCTCCCACAACCTTTGTTCCTTATTCCACTCGGTGGTTTGTAGTGTACTTTATTGGGATAAGGTTGATATCCAACACATGTGAATGACATGCAAGAACATGAGACTGAATGGTCCGACGAATGAAGGATAACCTGCACGTGTAAAAAAATAAAAATGATGAATAATTAATCAAAAGCAACGAACATACATATAATGAAACTTATAAGAACCACATGTAAAGCTTAAAAATCTTATAAAAGTGTTTCAACACATTTGGTACGTATGTGAACATTGTTGAAAAGCCATCACGTCCATATGTTTTGACTGATTTTTTTACATATATGTGCCGCTGTTTGTAGTAACTCCACAACATCATATGTGGAATATAAAAGTGAAAATAAATGTATGTATATGAACAGTGATGACATCCTGATGGTGCCTATGTTTTGATTATGGTTTTAGCATACATGCACCAATGTTTGTAGTAACTCCACACCATCATTTGTGCAAGACTACAAGTGGTACATATAATGCATCATTTCGATTTTCAAGTGGATGGTTTTGGTTGCAATCAACATCAATGGCGTTATCTGCCTCATCATACAACATATTATTGTTAAAACACACTTAATTGATACATATATGTACCTTACTAACGTAAATTTATATAAAATATATATATACATATCAAGTATCAAGTATAACAAAATAAATTAAACAAATTGTTTAATTTAAATTGTACTAGTTCAAAACAATAATATACAAAAAAACCGTCTTCAACTTCATCTACTAAGTAATGGTACATATATGTACAAAGGGTAAAACAACAGGCTACATATACCTTCATTTGCAACTTTAACATCATCAATTATACTATCCTAAAATCGATCGGAAGAAACTATCATATCATCATATGTCGAATTTTGGATTGTAATCAAACCATCTTCAATAACCGCACATTCAATCGACTTAACCTTATCGTTTTTTTACACAGTATATATCGGTCGATGATGTCTGATGTCCAGAATTCATCCCTTCCATACTTTAAAAAGATGATACAATGAATAAGCCTTCAATTCGCAATACGATTTAGAGATTAATTCTGATAATTCGAACACATACTCCGAATCCCGTTTGAATCGATGAAGATCTGGAAATCAACATCACAAATAGAAAACTAAGGAGGGAGCATAATCAGGGAGTTAGTTTTATAATTATAGAAATTAATAATAATAACATGTTAAAATTACTAAATCACCCTTTTACATTAAATATTTAAAAATAAATTACAAAAATTATGATTGGTGGATGTTGGTTTTCATGGTTTTCAATTATAATCTTGGTTTTCATTTGATCCCTCCTCTCTCTCTCTCTATATATATATATATATATATATATGTATATATATATAAATATATATATATATATATATATATATATATATAAATATATATAATATATAAATATATATATATTTAATTTATTAAATACATTATATAAATAATTTATTATATATAAAGTTATGATAAAACAATTAAATAATGTGTATAATGTTATTTATAAAATATATAATTATAAATACATATCAAAATTAAATATAAAAATTTAAAAATAATATTTAAATAAATTAACGAGCCCAGCCCGAGCCGAGCTCGAGCTTGAAATAGTATTTGTCGAGCCAAGCTTGAGCTTTAAAAATAAAGCTCGAACGAGCCGAGCTCGAGCTCGAGCTCTCCTAAGTCATCACGAGCCGAGCTCAAGCACATACGAGCTCGGGCTCGGCTTGGCTCGTTTGCACCCCTAGTTGAAACAACTTATGAAACAAAAGCATTTCATAAGAGTATGTTCAAAAGAAAGTTAATTTAAATTACATAATGTTTTGAAATTTATAATAATATTAATTTGTAGATTTCATAAAAATAAGTGGAACTTTTGTGTTCAAGTCCCACACGTGACAAATGCAAAGTGGGTTTCCAAGTGGGTAAGTGATTTTCTCATTTAACTGGTTTTCTCATTTCCTACTTGAATAATAAAGATGATCGCATGGATCAGTGACCCGTGTGGGGCGGAGGATAGAGGAGACCGGGGGCTCTCTTTTTTTCGTCGGTAGCGTAATTTTTTGGTCAGGTAGTGTAATTTTTTTGTCCGGTAGTGTAAATTTTTATATAAATATCAAGTTCGCCCCCCTTAAAAAAATAATTTCGCCCCGCTCTCCCTATGGGGATGTTCAAACTCCTCCACTAAATCTGTGAATAATTTAATTAGTCATTCTAAAAAAGGTACATGGGTTATTGAAATCAAAAATTCTTTTGATTTTGATTTAGAAAGTTATTGAAATCATATGTAATGATTAATGGCCCTTAAGAGGTATTTTCTATCAAATAAGCACCAATTTATCATCACTCTTTTAAGCAAAAGATAAGTAACGGTTAACGCTCCTTAATATCCCTTAATCATCACCTAATTATGATATTAATGAGAAATTATGACGTTATGGTGAAATGTCCTTTACCTATAGCGTCTATATAATGCTCATATGGGTGGTGTAAGGGCGTTTATAAATGCTATAATCTTTTAACCCTCCTTTTATACCCTATTACGTTTGGTCTAAAAGTAATAAAAAGTTTGGAGTTAACAATTAAACGTCTTGAGTTTTGTGAAAATAAGAAACATTTATTTAGTTTTTAAATAATTATTATTAATGGTGCTGCAATCTATTATTAAATATTGCCACGAGTATATATGGTCTCGTATTCTACTTTTACATGTTCTGTGTTTAAGAAGCATACGAAGAATGAATAATTTTACACGTCGGATTATACGGTAAATTCGTGAAAAGTCACGTGAAATTTGTTTTTGAGTGGAAAATGAGCGGGGGGGGGGGGGGGGGGGGGGTTGGCGCAACTGGCGTCGCGCAGCAACACCGCCGCTGGTCCCCACGCCGTGAAATTCTAACGCCGGCCCACGTACACAGGGCCGGCTCTTCCTTTACATGGGTGAAGCCCTATGCTTGGGGGCCCCAATCTTGAAGGGCCCTCAATTTATTTATGTTATACACAGGTTAGCAGCAAAATAATCAAGATGGGTATCAAGAGAATCAAAGATAGGAGCAGAGATGGGGATTGAGCCACACAGAGATGGATATGAGATGAATACTGATTTGTATTAAAAGGAAATCAAAGTTCTTCCCATAACAGCGCCGGGAATATTTCTATCCAATTGGTATCGCAATGTCAACGATTACAACCTGGAAATCAATCAACAATCACTATCTTCATCATTTCATTTTGTTTAACATTCAACAGGTAACAATCACCGATCGAAACTTGATTTTATGTGTTCGGCATGTAACGACTTCGATAGAATTTTTGTTTTGTGCTTTTGATTTTGTAGCCTAATAAGAGGATATGTTTGATTTTGTTTATTATTTTCTCATGTACTTTAATATATTTGGTATAATTTATTTATATTGTTTGGGACTTTGGGGTGTTGAGGTGTACCCGTTGTTAATCCATATATGTATTGTAGGTGTTTTCATATTTTTACTTTCATACTTTTGTATGTTGGTTTTGTTAATATTTTTTGACATTAGAAAGAAAAAGAATGGAGAAAGTCCTTTTGGATTTTCAATATCTATCATATATGTGAAGGAAGTTAAGAAACAACAGTTTGATTTGAATCTTAAAGTTATAAAACAGTTTTCAGACTAACTATATTGTATTAAGCAGTTTCTTCTACCACTAAAGATTTTGCAAAATCTAATCCTATTAAGAGTTCTTGTGCAGTAGGCCCAAGAGGTAAATTGTTTCGTCTTCATACTTGTTTAATAAGCTTATTTATTTCTTTATATGCATTTTACATGCGTATACTTTGCTAAATCTAATGCTATTAAAACTCCCTTAACCACGTTTGTGTGGCTAGAAAAAAAACCATCTAGTTTGTGTATCGTTATATAAGTTTCTTTTCATTTGTAATCTTTTAGTGATGGGAAAAGACCCTAAATTTTTATTTCGCTTCGGGTCCTCAAAACAATTGAGCCGGCCTTGCACGCACACGCGCGTGCCACACCACCATGAAACCACTTTTTGACCGCTGAGAACTGGTCATTTTTTGACCGTTTGAGATGCCACCCCCACCCACCCCACTCCAACGGTTGTATGTCATTTTAAAAAAAATTGCGTTATAAATACTAAACTCAAACTTATAAATTTTACATCATTCTCAAATACTTCGGAATCAGGCCAATACGTAAGCTCTAAAGAGGCGGTTTCAAGCTCCCTCCCTGACCTCAACGAGAACACCACACCGTTCGGGCTGAGGCGCAATGCAAAACGACGAGGGAGTCTTCTTCAAGTAAAGCAACGTTAAGTGAGGCCATTAGCGATTATAAAGCGATGCGTGAAAAAGAAAGGAAATAAAAAAAGAACGAAAAACGCTTCACATGAAAGTAACCGAATCTAAATTGGTCTTACTCGACTTACATCGAGAAACGTTGCTTCGCGAAACGTTAGATCGGGACATGAAAATTTTCCTTGAACCACATGACGATGTCCCGAACCGATGTAAAAACGTCCTTAAGCGGAAACATTAAATTGCCCGGATACGTAGTTGGGAGTTTAATTTGTAGATTTTTAGTATAAATATTGTCGTATTATTAATTTTATGTTTTTATTTAATGTGTTTTTTTAATATTTATCATTTGTAATTTATTTTTATTAATAAAGTAATTTTTTTAAATAAAAAAACATTGTAATGTGGTGTGATGTGAGTGCCCCGCCCGACAAATTGGTGGTGTGTGATATGACATATTTGATTGATGAGTACGTGATGTAGTTTGTTAGGTGTGATATGGACACCCCACCATCCTTATATATTAACTTTTATATATTTGTATTTGTTTAGAGTTCAATGTAATAGAAGATATCTTCTGATCTTAGTGGAAAAAAAATCCACTAAATCTACATTTATTGTTTATATTAAGATTTGAATTTTTGTCATTTGGGACTTAAGAGGACACCATGCCAACACATCAACACCAATACCTTTGATATGTTTTTTTGTTGTTATAACACGTGATTTTTGAATGATGAATCAGTCTAAAAACTTAAGATTTTGTTAACTCTTGCTTTTTTTAAAAAAAAATATATAATATTTATCTTACAGCCTTTTTCCATAAAACTAACATTGTCAAGAAATTAATAAAATTCTATTTTTACATTTTATATATTTTACACGTAAAAGCAAGCACCCGTCTATTATAATATATTTTTATCAATGTATGAAGTTAATTACATCCATACAAATTATATTTATAAGCAAATTATATATCTTAAAAATCAATAAATGTACGAATTTTTTTATAATGATGCTTATAGGTCTTGTAAAACTTGAACCAATGATTGTTATCATGTCACTTAAAGCTCATGGATCTAAGTTATTATCATAAATTTATATCTAAATACGAGGAAAAAATGGATATATCAACCCAAATGACATTGCCACACAATTTTTGTTCTTATCAAAATGATACGAAACTTTTAATCAAAAGAAAAATTCTTAAAATGTCATTTTAAGCATTACTTTCCATCAAAATATCCATTTATATATTTGATCACCTCATTCCCATCAATTTACGCTTGCATTCTAAGAGCCTTCATGTGTATTTTAAAGACTTTTGTCTATGTTTGTATAGTCGGACGTCCATGTTTGTAAGATTGAGCGTTCGTGTTTGTGAACTCAGAAGCTCTATTTTAAGTCTAGACATTCGTTTTCAAAAAGTCGACTCCTCGTGCTTTAGGGTTGAGCGCCCTTGTTTTTGGATGTGGACGTCAGAGCCGGTATTTTAAGTTCAATCTATGGCCAATCTATGAAATGAAAAGTTAAAATTTATCAATATTAATAAAAGAAGAAAAATGTATGCCACTTGTCACAATTCTAGAGCTACTAAGTTTTATTTTCCCGCTTTCTTCTCCTAATAAATATTAGATTAACTACATATGATATTATCTAATTTTTTTTCATATTACAAATATAATTTTTTTAAAAGAGATCTTTCTACAAATGTAATTCGTAAAGAAATACTTTTTTTTATAAAATAAGAATTTTTTTTCAAAAAAACATCAAACATTTAAAAAACACGATATATTTTAAAACCTGTGGCTTTTAAAAATTAAATTCTTATGAAACAAAAGTAATTAAATTTGAAAATTATAATAATAAATTATTAAAAATGACACTTTTTTATAAAAGGTTTGTTTTGAAAAATTTATTTAAAAACCAATTTTTTTGAAAAAAACAAAAAAATGTTAAAAAAAGTTTAAAGAATGATATCGTTCCTTTATCAATCGTACGTAATATCAATTATATCTTATGTTAAAAGATCGTTTATAATTTATTAATTTTTAATAATAACTATTATATGTTTTTATTCAACACGGGTACAAACCTAATTACATTATAAACTTATAAATAAAATCCCGATCAATGAACATTTTTTAATTTTCCCTTTAACCAAATTTGAAAACCAAAGTCCAAAGGTTTGATGAACCAAAAGTGAGGAAGCAACTAACCCCTGTTGGTTAAACCTCTCTCCTTTCTCTCTCCAAAAAGTCGGCTCCTCAACAGCGATTGCTTTACGTTTTCAAAATCAACACTCATTCTTCACAAAAAGTTTGAAAAACTTGTAAATTTGTTGCTTTCTTTCGAAGCAATCGCTAAAAATTGTTTTCAATTTAGTATTCCGGTGAAACTGTGTCATTGGTGCCGTTGAAAAGTTCGATTTACTAGCTGTTTTACCGATTGTTTATGCGTTGGAGCTCGAATTAGACTAGATTTTTTGTGGGTTTTCTTGTTATGGATTTTCGCTCCTTCTTATGCTGCACAAGGGGCTCCGATCGGTATGTTTTTCTTTCCCACTGTTCAATTGACTGATTGAAAACCTGTTGGAGCTAATGAGTATTATGTTACCGTTGACGGTTCAACTCAAGTTTAATTAGGGTTTAGTGGGTTGATTGCGCTTGTAAAGAGGGATAATTAGGTGTTCGGTTATTTGTCTTACTGTTAATGGAGTTTGACTTGAGGATTACTGGAGCGTGTAACATATGCTATTGAATTTGGTTCTTGATTTGTGGGTTGTATGCAGAATCCTTGTATGGGATTAACGATCATAAACTTACAATTTTCAAGACCAACAGAAAAATGAAAGTAAATTTGTGATCAAGTTGTAAATTCCTCCACCTTTCTATAAGGTTTCAGGGTTATGTTTCTTGTGAATGTTTTCTGATTGTGGCTACCTATTTGACTTTACACAATGTATAAATAAGATAAACACCTGATTCCTCTCTATCAGAGGTCTAGCGTTGTTGTGCTTTCATTGGTTTCCGTCATAACTACTTGAAAGCCACCTGTCTCGCGCATGTTGTTATTTACCTGATCTGTTGTTAGCAGGGTATTAGTGGGTCTTGTGAGCTTACCGGTGACGTGCTCTCATGGAAACCATTAATAGGGGGTTTTAAGTGCTAATTGTGTTAACTTATTGCTAATTGGACAGGAAAGAGAAAGGGAAGAAAGAATCAACATGGAGGATATTCTCATTGAAGGAATTACATGCTGCTACAAACAATTTTAATTATGACAACAAACTTGGTGAAGGTGGATTTGGCAGTGTTTATTGGGGTCAACTATGGGATGGATCTCAAGTAACTAAAACATCTCTTTTTTTTTAGATTTAATGTTTTTATGTTAAGTGATTCATTTTTGTGTTTGACTCTAATTGATAAGTAAGATGACTATCGGGTTTAAAGTAAGTGGGTGCTTGATGTAAGTGTGCAGAGGATAAGCATGCTATACTTTTAGTGTAGATTCGGATTCGGTTTCTTGGAACCTGTTGTTCAAATCCCATTACTTATCACATGAAGTATATAGAAACAAGGTAAAGAAATTTGAAAATGGAATTCAGGAAGTAACCTAGATTTCTAAGCTCAAACATAGAAACTGTATGGTCTATTAGGCCCCTACCTCACTAAAGAACCTACATTTCCATAACTGAAAAGTGAAGTGGCAAAATGGGTGGGTCTAGATTTTTGGTAACAGGTCAAAACAAGTTTGTATTATAACATGTAATCTTTTGAATGAGTTAGGTATGCACCAGCCCTTTCTTTGTCCATTATTCTGAATTTGTAAATAGTTAACAGTATTAACTATGATTGCAAACACTGTTATTGAAATAATAAGGTATATTGGATTTTAATAATCCAAACAGTTAAATGTTGTAGTTTTACTCATTTATGAACATAATACATGGGAGCTTATAATCATTAATAAAAACAAAAGATAGAAACAGAATGTCATCTAATTTAAGATGTGTGTATGATTCAGATTGCAGTGAAAAGGTTAAAGGTTTGGAGCAACAAAGCAGAAATGGAATTGCTGTTGAGGTTGAAATACTTGCACGTGTTAGGCACAAGAACCTGCTCAGCTTACGTGGCTATTGTGCAGAAGGTCAAGAACGACTAATTGTATATGATTACATGCCTAATCTCAGTTTACTCTCTCACCTTCATGGTCAGCACTCCTCTGAAAGTCTTCTTGATTGGCCACGAAGAATGGCTATTGCAATTGGGTCTGCAGAAGGAATTGTGTAAGTACTTTGAAAGCCCATCTTTGTGTGTTCTTTTCCCGTTATTTGCATTAAAAGTAACCAACTTAGGTCTAATTTCTGTTTTGGGTAACCATCTATTTTCACCTGTAAAAGCACTTAAACTTGCAATAGAAATTGAAGGAAAATTGCATAGAAGTGTAACAAAATTTGGTCTGATTTCTGTTTTGCCTAACCATTTTCCCTCACCAGTTCACCTGTAAAGAACTGGCAAACCTTCAAAAAATTTGAGGGCAAAATAAAAAAGGAGATGATGAACTTTCTTCTGATTTTGTCTGGCATAACCATCTTTGTTTTCACCCATTAAAAGGTAACCAAATTTCAAAATTTTGAGAAGAAACCTCTTAAACTTTTATAATATGTATTTTGAGGAGGTTCAAAAGGATGATTCGACAGTTGACATGTGACCATGTTGACCTTTTCTGACCTTCAAACCGTCTAAAGTTTCAGACTGATGATATATTTACGTAAACTTTAGCTTAATTCCTCCTAATGAACACATGGAATGAATAAATCTACTTGTAAACGGTCCACTTCCCACTCTCATAGATTAAAGGCAAGCATTATTTAGTAGGAGGTTTTTTTACTTAAGTTTAGGAGGATAGATCATTTTTCTTTCATAAATGAGTGTTGTCAGAAACAAAAATGAGACCAGTCACCAGAGTTACTTATCCTTTTATGCAAGTTGCCCAAATTTTAATAATATGATTAAACTTTCAAAACATTCAAATTTAATTCAAGGTACCATTGTAAAAAAATTTTGTCATGTCAGTAAGTAATGGGAATTCGAGAATTAAAGGTAAAGCAACAATTGAAATGATAGATAGAAATGAAAATAGGGAAGCTTTGATTAATGAAATGGAAATGCTTGAACAAGAACAACCAGGGATTCAATCCCTCTCTCCAAAAGGAGCCATGAAAGAAATCATAACAAACTAATTAATCGACGAAAAACAAACATTCTCTGCTCCCCTACTTATAACCATCAAATCCTAACAAACTTGCTAGCCACTTATGATATTGCCACTTTGCCCCCTTCTAGAATACACATATAAAATTGGAGGTTTCCCGTTTGGTCCTTCAAGGTTAGTCTTTGCATCATTACTCTCTCCTTCAAAATGAGTCTTGTCCTCAAGACTAAAATTTGGGAATTGACCCAACATCCATTCTTTCTCTTCCCAGGTCGCGTCTTCTGGTCCCTTCCCTTGCCATTGAACCAACCACTGCTCCACTGTTACGCCAGCCACTTGCACATCACGAGCTGCTAACACCTCTTGAGGCATTATAACATCATCTTCATTACTATCCACTTCCGGAGGGAGGGTAGATTCTGCTTCACCGATATTGCTTTCTTTAGGAGAGAAACGTGGAACACCGGATGGATTTTGGACGTTTCCGGAAGTTTAAGCTTATAAGCTACCGGACCGATTGTCTCACCAATTTGAAACGGCCCAAAGAATTTGGAGCGAGTTTTTGATTAATGCGGTGGGTAACCGATGTTTGACGATATGGTTTTAGCTTGACATAAACCCATTCACCCACGTTAAATTTTACGTCCTTGCGTTTCTTGTCCGCCTCTCTTTTCATCACCCCTTGGGCATTAGAAAGATGAACTTTGAGTTGGCGAAGTGCCTCATCCCTATCGCGTAATTCCCGCGCTACTGCTTCCACCCTGATTTCTCCAAAAGGAAACGACAGAACCGTAGGTGGTGGTCGGCCATAAACTGTCTCAAAGGGTGTAATTCCAATTGATGCATGAAACGTGGAGTTATACCAAAATTCCGCCCATGGTAACCACAAAGCCCAAGATTTTGGTTGATCAACCGCGAAACAACGTAAATAAGCTTCCAAGCACCGGTTAATTACTTCGGTTTGTCCATCCGACTCCGGGTGGTAAGCCGAACTCATTTGGAGTTTAGTTCCCTGAGCACGAAACACCTCCTGCCAAAACTTACTTATGAAAGTTGGGTCTCGGTCGCTCACAATCGTGTTAGGAATCCCATGGAGTCGCACAATCTCCTTAACAAAAGCTTCTGCTACAGATCGAGCTGTGTAAGGATGCTTAAGAAGGCTGAAGTGAGCATACTTAGATAACCGATCCACGACGACCATGATCACGTTATAACCTTTAGACGTCGGTAACCCCGAAATGAAATCCATGGAGAGATCCTCCCAAATCCTTTCCGGAATAGGCAGGGGTTGAAGTAATCCCCCTGGAACAGTCGAACTTGCTTTGCACCTTTGACATATGTCACACTCACGAATAAATTGTTTGACTGTAGACGTCATGCCACTCCAATATAGATTCGCTGCCAACTTCCGATAAGTGCGATAATAACCTGAGTGGCCACCGGATGATGGAATTCGAGAAGTAATCCCCCTAGAACAGTCGAACTTGCGTCGAGGCGATCGGAGTGAGTAACCATCTCGCCGGTAGCGGCAGGTCGGACCAATGATGGGAATTCGAGAATTAAAGGTAAAGCAACAATTGAAATGATAGATAGAAATGAAAATAGGGAAGCTTTGATTAATGAAATGGAATGCTTGAACAAGAACAACCAGTGATTCAATCCCTCTCTCCAAGAGGAGCCATGAAAGAAATCATAACAAACTAATTAATCGACGAAAAACAAACATTCTCTGCTCCCCTACTTATAACCATCAAATCCTAACAAACTTGCTAGCCACTTATGATATTGCCACTTTGCCCCCTTTTAGAATACACATATAAAATTGGAGGTTTCCCGTTTGGTCCTTCAAGGTTAGTCTTTGCATCAGTAAGTTTGACCACGTTAATTTTTTTTAGTGTGCCATTAAAAAAAACAGTTAGGATAGGCAAAGATTACACTAAGTCAACATTTTCGAACGTTTGAGTTTTTGTGGCTACTGGCTAAAAACAAAGATAATTACGTATAACTTCTTAATCCTAACTCAAGTTTGTTACTTTATTCAGTTATCTTCATCATCATGCAACACCACACATAATACATAGAGATATCAAAGCAAGCAATGTGTTACTAGACTCTGATTTCAAAGCACAAGTGGCTGATTTTGGGTTTGCAAAGCTAATACCTGATGGTGCAACTCATGTAACCACACGGGTCAAGGGAACCCTCGGATACCTAGCCCCAGAATATGCAATGTTAGGTAAAGCATCCGAGAGTTGTGATATTTACAGTTTCGGGATTCTTTTACTTGAGCTAGCTAGTGGCAAGAAACCTATTGAAAAGAAAAATTCAACCAGAAGATCCATCACAGAATGGGCCCTACCATTGGTTTGTGAGAGAAAGTTTAGTGAAATTGCAGATCCAAAGATGAATGGGAAGTACATAGAAGAAGAATTGAAACGGGTTGTTTTCATTGGGCTCATATGTGCACATAATCAGCCTGATAGAAGACCGTCAATGCTTGAGGTAGTTGAGTTGTTGAAGGGAGGGTTGAAGGAAAAGTTTGCTGCTATTGAAAATGATGATATGTTTAAAGCGGGTCAAGCCGCTGACTGTAAAGTTGAGGTTTCGGTTGCAGATGATAGTTCGGGTTTTATTCCAAAAAGAAAGAACTAGTTCAAGATATCTAGAAGGCAACATACAACTGTAAAAAGGCTTGGTAATTTTTTGGTATGCTGGTTATTAGGCTTAATTAGATAAATTATTGAGGGTGTGGTGTGAAACTGTGAATGGTGTTTGCAGATTTGTGTGATATTGCCATTGTAGTATTGTAAGCAACTAAAAGCATGGGCTTCCTTGTTTAATGTACCTTTGGTCTTTGTTAGATACAATCTTTTGCCTGTTATATGATGGTAACTTGTATTAAAATACCAACTTACCTGCAAAAACAAATTAAAGGAGGCATTATGCTACAAATGTGATGTATAAGTAACATGTAACTGTAAATGGATGAACATTTGGATAACCAAATATCACAATAATGGTGTATTGGTGTGCAAAATTATAACTATTCAACTTGCATTGTGCATGGACAGCAACTATTTCACTTTGAGCTAGTTTTTTTTAAACGATTAATAACCTATCATGTAAAAAGAGATAAACAAAATGATTCGAGTGTTCATCCCAATTAAGAACTCGACGGGCTTAGTTTGGCTCCTTGCCTAGTCACACAACTTGTGTGGTTCTCGTTAAATATCGATTAATTTTAACAAGGTCTTATCCCTAAAGTCACTCAACTATAGCTTTGAGTCATTGAATTAGTTATAGGAATATGTGCATACAAAATAATAGACTTCTATATACAATTTCTAACACGCAAATTTCTTGTTACACATTGAAAAATTACTTACAGAATAAGTTAAACTAGGTATATTTTATAGTAGACATAAGTACATAACTTTTGAGTGAGGTAATTTAAACACTTTCAAAACTTTATTATTATTTGATGTCATTGTCCCTTTCATATTTAGGCTCATTTTCACCCATATTTTCATGATTGTTTATAAGATATTATGAAGGTCCGATTAGAAAAGCTATATGGTACGATACTACGATCTTTGCTCTAGCCCAGAAAAAGCCCAATGGGTCTACTTTGAATCAAGTCCATACCGAGCCCAAAAGGTCCTCCAACGCCCACAACTTCACTACTTCAGGTTCGATCAAATATTCAAATCCATTATCTTATTTTTTAATAAGGATAGATTATTGGTCAAGAATATAACTTGTCCAAGTGATGGTGTTAACTTTATTTTACCTTCAAACCAGTTACCAGCATACTTACGGTCCTGTTAATATCCTGCTAATCAACGGATCAGGTAAATCACATAGGTGATGTTCAAAGGAAATGGTAGAAAACCAACTGATACAATGCTTTTGAGTTCCTAGTTGTTGATGGAATTTAATAAACTGCACCAACTTTGAGCTGAGAAAAGGTCCAGTTTTTGTGCCATTAATATGTAAGTTTCTTTTGAAATGGATAGATCAGAGGTACATCTGGTAAAGCATTTAGTACTACCCATGACAGCTATTAGCCTGCAGCTACATTAGGTTTAAGTGCTTAACCTAAGTGGACTACATATGCATCAATATTGTTCTTTCACATCTATACCACTATACATGAATATTTTATATGCTTTTTTATTAGAGAAAATATTAATTTATTAAGATGTTCACACGTCTATATTGTTATCTATACTATATATAAAGTATATGAGAATGGTATTTTAAGATACCCTAAAATTAAGAACATGTACAACATTCAATGCATAAAATACAAATATTTATAAGGGTAAAATGGTACTTAAAATCTTATTTACAAAATAACCCCTATGTTAATTTCCATAATATCCCTACACATTACAACTATTAACTTTATTTACATATTATATCCTCCACAAATATCTCAACCATATACATAAAAAATGCATATATCCTCCACAAACATCTCAACCACCTAAAAAAATAAAAAAAAGGTAAAGAAAAATTAATATTTAGGATTCAACTATGCAATAATTTTTTTTCTACTTCAAGAAAAATAAATTAGCTCAACTAATTACAGCGATTAAAAAGATAGCCTGAAATAATACATTTTTTTAGATTTTACATATCAACCAATTATATTAAAAACTCATCTACGATTAGTATATCTATTGTGTGTACCTGCAATTAATTTTTAAAGTCGTCTGTTTAATCTTCTGTGTACCTTAATTTTGAACAAAATTAATTATTAAAGTGGTATAGATTTTTGGTGATATTATTTTTTTTGAGATATTAATTATTAAAAATCTGTTGTTATAGATTTTTATGTTATAGTAAATCCTGTTATGTACCCTAAGTACTTGCATTATATTAGTTTTTTAAAAATAAAAACTAAGAAAGGTTAGTTTTTTAAAAATAAAAAACTAAGAAAATAATTCCCTATTCGACTTAGCTTTTCCATGACAATTAACAAAGCTCAAGGTCAAATGATCCCGCATGTTGGTGTTTATCTGCCGGAATCTGTTTTTCATATGGACAACTTTATGTTGCTTTATCAAGAGGGATATCATGGAAAATTACAAATGTGTTAGTATACCCTTCCAAAAAATTCAAACGAGTCGGAGTGTACATCTCAAATGTTGTATATCTGGAAGTGTTACCCGATATGTGGAATGTACGTGTGCCAAAACCTAACACTATGGTTTATTAAATTAAACGGCTTATGTTTTATGTTCGTGATGTTGTTTTTCATTAGTAATATTTGTTTTTTTTATGGATAAAACTTATAATCAAAGGAAACATGTGATGTCTCTAATAAAAAATACGATCAATTTACTGCATAGTAACTTATTATATTTCCTTTTGCATGATATAGAATTTAATATGAACAGAATAATTTAAAAGATGTATCGGGTGTCATTTTAACTTCTGAAACTCTAATTTTATTTCCTTACCTATGCTATTTAATATTGTGAGCTATGATAAATTCACATGTAAGAAACTAAACATTTACTTATTTTTCAGTTACCAAACATGCTGTAGCGAAGGATGACTCTGTCAAAGTGGAGAATATTTCTAATAACCAAGCTTCATAAGATGTGGCATAGAATCAAGAACAAATACCTGATATTCCAAAAAACCATCCCCCATTAGATGTAGCGGTGAATTAACAAGATATACCGGATGTTCATGGGCTTGCTCTTGATAAGGAATGGTGATTGCCCAACATACTTTAGATCATTCAAATGTTTGAGCCTTTCGATTAAAATGATATCATCATGATGAGATCACTTCACCACTGAATAAAAATAAGTACCGGATAATTTTGCTTCAACTTTTATGTTTAAAAATTATATTTGTTTATTCGTGTATTACTTTATTGAAAAAATGATTTTCTTGAACTAATTGATAAGTTCAATGCATATATATCACTTGTTAGGTCTGCGTATTGCGTATCACGTATATCAACCACAATAATTATACTCACGTAAGAGCTTACAAAATACTTAATATATTTTTATAAAAATAATACAATAATAACAAAACATCATAAACCCATATTGAATGAAAAATGTCACCATATCACATTACGTCCGCCGCATCGCGCGGGCACCTCCTAGTATAAATCATAAAAGGGTAGACAAACTTGTAATTTAACATTAACTTTAAGACTCCTATGTCTATTTATTTTGCGTACGGTACAACTTATGTATCTCTCATTTACAGTTAAAGAGATTACTTTTTTTTTCTAACCGGTAAATCTGCGACCCTGATTCGAAGAACATCCGTTATCTTAATCGAGCCCACGCATCCATTTCTCAACTGGAATCGCACCCTCAAACCCCTGGGGAGGAAATCATTGATGAAAAAACCCACTGGCTCGAATGCTCAGAGCGAGATTTAAGCCGACGACCTCACAATATTTACATGTC
The DNA here is from genome assembly GCA_024085815.1 of Flaveria linearis. NCBI lineage: Eukaryota > Viridiplantae > Streptophyta > Magnoliopsida > Asterales > Asteraceae > Flaveria > Flaveria linearis. Next base: position 4,079,154 of record CM044002.1, read on the forward strand.
ATGGGTATATCACTTTAACCAGTTGGGCTAAATACTATTTCTCATGATCAATCAAATTTAAGACCTCTACTAGTGCCAATTTTATTATCTAAAATTTTGCTATTTTATGATATAAAGTTAGTATTTAATGCAATTTTGGTATTTATAATAAAGTTTTAAAAAAACATATGTATTGTCAATAGTAATTAGTATGTAGTAACTATATATAGTTAAACATATTAAAGCTAATTACATTCGGGACGTAAATTGTTACAATATTTAATAAGTGGGTGTTTGAGATTGCTTTTTAAAACTCCCTCTGATTTTTTGGAGGGGTAAAAAGACAAAAATGTCCTCCAAAAGTCACCAGAAGTTAAAATTTTTAATTTCTGGTGACTTTTGAAGTGCATTTTTGTCTTTTTATCCCTCTAAAAAGTCAAAAAGAGTTTTAAAAAGCAATGCAAAACACTCTCTAAACTAACAAAATAGAATAAGAGTTTACTACTGTAACTTGTTGTTGGCTACACTACAATGCGAGAGTTCCCCGCTAGTGGTTTAAATAACATGTAATTATACCGGATAAGCATCTCTTTTGTCCCTTTTATTTTTTTAATGCAATCTACTTTATTTTCATACATCCGAAATATTTTCTTTAAAAACTAATCAAATTTATACATCAAATTAATTTATGTAATCATAAATTAGATACATGAAATTTATCTGTATTTTACATTACTATAAAGTTAAAATCTTATATAACACACACCATGTTGTATAAATTACATAAAAACCAGTAATTATTTGTGATATATTACTTGTGATGTTTGTTAACTTTATTACGCATGAAATGTACTAGATTTACAAAAGAGAGTGTGCGTTTGTGACTTTATGAGCGATATTGAGAGAGGATTGTTTATGTTAAACATCTAGTTCTCAACAACATTATAACGTTGAATTTGGCTCTGTTTAATAATAATCTATACATGATTAGTGCATAGAATAAAGACAAAAAACGTTGTATTGTCTTGATGTGGGGACAAATTTGTAAAAAATGAAAAGTTTCGTGTGAACAATCTATTTTAGTACTTTACAAATCACCATTTGTTACCGATAAGAATGAAATCTAAGTGTGTGGACCACATAAAGATAATAATTTACATAGAACTCATAGATTAATTAGGCTAATGATGTTAATACAAATAAATGAAGATTAAAAGGATCATATGTTATACTTTTTCTTTTCACACATGATAGGATAAGATATGGTTCAGCTTTAAGGGTGTGCAGTGTGGGGATCGCATAGGCTCATGTTCTAGAGAGGGGCCAAAATTTATTCTTTATTTTGCCGTTTAGACATCACATATAGACTAACATATATAATAAAATATATAAACTTGTTAGTAAGTCAATGTTATAAAATGGACATAATAATTAGAAAAACAATTTTGGAAGGCCACGGCCTCATTAGACCTCTTAATAATTACGTTTGTGGAGAGGGTTTGTTTTTTAATACTTCGGCACAAGACATTTTAAATCTTAGTCATGAGTAAGAAGTGGATTTCATTTATCCTCCTTAAAAACCAATACTTTTCAAAGGTGGTGTAGAAGAAGGAAAAGGTCTTTGATATGTATTCAACACCATGAATTATTCATAAATAAACTTATGAATTAGGTTTAATCCATACAAATATAAAATAAGTGATATATAAGTGAAAAAACAAAATTATTGTTCAAAAAGTTACTCATTGATGAAGAAGTAATTATATCATAAAAGGGGTTTAATGGTTTGAGCAATTAGTAAGCCTTTTTTTAATTATTTTATTAGTTTAAAAGTGTGCATATGTGTATATATATATTAAATATTTTTATTAATAAATAATGAATCAGAGAAACACAAGAAATTAAGTGTGGTAGTGATTCGAAAATATATAAGTACTTTAACCTGGTTAAAAGAATAAGTCACACATCTAACATAAACACCTCTAACAACAAATAGACTTCCAATTCGTTCACAAACATCACCAAATCAAAGATAATTGGAGAAAACAAAAATAAAAAATTCAAGTGAGATCACTTCAATTGGATCACATCAATGAAAAAGTAATAATTAACAACACACTTAACAATGAACAAGTGTTCATCTAGACCACAATGTACATAAAAAAAGTTACAAAGAAACCCGAGAAATACGGAAATCCAATTAACTAGGAGATCAAAAATTGATTCATTACGTGTTAGATCGGTTGATATGGATCCAAGAACTATATAGTACTGTTGTCGTCCTTGCCCTACACACTCGTTAAATATTTATTTTATAATTTTTTTTGGAGTTAATAAAATTTAAAGGAGTGACGAAGTGGACCATATTACCATAAAGTTTTTTTTAGCTAAGTAGTAAGTACGTTACGTGCCGACCTCGTAAAGGAGTTACTAACTTGGTCCACTGTGTTTCATATTATCAATAATTTAATAATATACCATCTATAGTTTTAAAAAAATATAAAGTCTTTCGATTTTTGATGGTGGAATATATAATCAAACTAGTAGGACAATCAGTTATGACAACTCGTTAAACCCGATTTTGATTTTTAATAAATCGATACTTACCAAACAAAGACATGCATTCGCCAACCAGTACTAAAAGAACAACCCCGAATATATACTACCCAAAAACCAATGCCACTTTAAATAATATTTTTTAAAAGTTGATAAGGTACAAAGAAATTAATATTCTATAAAATTATTATAAATACATACAATTTAAAGTGGCGTGAACATTGTTAATACGTGGTTGTTTTTCACGTCATGTGAAGTAATCTTATCGGATAATGTTTTTTTTCTTTCTTTTACCGAACTAGTGTTATGATCCAGACGCGCGTTGCGCGTCTTGGGAAAGGGGTTAAAAAAACCAACTTTGACCCAGACCCGTTTGGGCATTTTGCACATTAAACCCACTGGAATTTATCACGTTAGTAGACTTGTTATAAAAACATGAGCAAAAGGATATAACAGAACCTGTTAATGACGGCATCAACAATGATTTGGATGGGATTGGCATCAGTTAAAAGATGAATAATCTCCATAGAATGCTTGACTATGCGAACAGCCATCAACTTTTTACCATTATTTCTCCCGTGCGTCTTTCCTTCTTCAGCAACTGGTGGTATGACCTCCATTCTGTCTAACAGCAGATAAAATTGAAATCAAATTTGATGAATCAAGCAAAGTGGTTTACAAAAGAAAGAAGAAAGAGTGTGATTGTAGTTCAAATAGTGATTGATTAACCTTGAATTAACCGATTCCACTTTCCCCCGTCAAGGTCCCTCGATCGGAAGGCTGCAAGCCACACCGCCACCGCCACACCGCCACCGCCACACCGCCACCGCCATACCAACACCAACACCAACACGTCCACCACCACACCCTTAGGGTTCGTAAGGGGGGGCGGGCAGCAGGAGCGGAGGTGGCAGGAGGTGGAGCAGTGATGTCTGATGGTGAGCAGTGAGGCCGATCTCAATTTAACGTTTGGTTTCCGTAAAAAAAATATTTTTGCTCAGATGTGGGTTTTCGGTTACCATGGCTGCATCACGGGTTGCAAGTGCAGAAAACCACAATTGCCATCACCGAGAATGCCATGCCAATCAACCATTCAGCCACAGTCATCATAGCAATGGTTATAGCAAATGGATTCGACAATCATAATGGAGCCATTGACATTTGGAGCCAACGAATGGAAACTGTCATTAACGTATCATAACCACGATCATAAAAACAGACTACGATTTTGCCACCTCTCTATATAATCAATAGGAGCTATTCAATGAAATTCATCACCTCAAGCAGTTTAATTGAGCTATCTGCACTACCAGATGCAAGAAACCTTCCATCAAGACTAAATCTTAAACATCTTGCAACATTCTACATGGCATAACACCAAGTTGTAAGCTTCCGAAAAGCAAGCTCCTAATGTTATATGGGAAAAACATGAGCAATTTCAACATTAAGTTCAAATGGATGTATACCTTGTGTTCTGAAACATGTCTGGTTTCATGTTTTGGGAAGCTTTTTGAGGAGCCTTTTGTATTATGTGCAGCACTATTAAGAGTAAAGCATTTGTTTAGCAAATTGAACTTCAAAAAGATCCCATAAATACATATTTGATGAGTTATAAACCCAGAGATTAGAATTAATTATCTGCTTATTGCAAATTCAAGTGATAACAATCAGTTCACGTATTCTTCTTTTGATTATTTATGGGTCAAATAAACAACTATCAATAGGGAATTAGGGGATGTTGGGCATTGCAATTTAGAAGTGATTATGTGATACAAAAATACTAAGAATTAGATCATCAGATTACCTAAAATCTACAGAAACAACACGGGGAGCTGGTATTGAACCATATGTTGCCGGTAACACTGCGCTTGAATCAAACAATATAGATGTAGATAGTCCCCTGCCAGCTTCATCTTTTTCCACGGCAAGACCCTGTTAACTTTTCAAACCCACAGTTCACATTTCTTTTTGTTCACTGCACTTTTAACTCTAATCATTGTTTAGCAATCAAACTGAAATCATTAGAAAATAAAACAAACCTTTGCAACCAGCTCAAGAAGCTTGTTTGGAGAAGCTTCAATGTTAATTGGTGTCATTGTAACAGAAGTGACTGCAGTTGCCGCCTAAAAACAATCAGATTTGAAGTAGCAAAGTGTCACCCATAAACCCTAATAAAACTTCCAACCAAAATGAATCTCCAACTCTTGCAGTGATAGCACAAATTGCAATATGGAAAGTAGTTATTTAACTAAAAGATACAAAAAGTTACGACTAATATGAAGTTGAAAGTTAGTTTGGCTAGATCTAATACTCAAATAAGTCAACATCAAACTGTATCTTTATCTTTTCTTCTTTAAACAGGAGTAAGCACAATCTCTAGAGTTCACTAAAGCTTCTGCAATCACTAACCAAGACCAATCAAGATTACAACTTACATAAATAACTTGAATAAAAGTCATTCTTTTTCAAGTAAAAAAGAGGGTTTATGACAAGATCCAAAAGGGGAAAAAGAAACATACCTCTCAAATCCAAAAAAGGCCAAAAAAATTAAAACTTTAATCAACTTTTGCAAGATATTCACCTTTCTTGAGGCTTCAAATCATCATTCAACAACAGAAACTAAAATTCAAGATTGAGATTCAAGATTCAAGATTCAGACTAACCCCATGAAGGATTTGAATGGATGCAGTAGTTGAGCTGCAAAAATTGTTCTGTCGGTACACCGCCACCGCCACACCGCGACAGCCATACCAACACCAACACCAACACGTCCACCACCACACCGCTGCCACGCACCACACCAGCCTCGCCGCACCACACTCCACCATGCCATCACACAATCGGAGCGCGAGTTCAAACACCGGAAACCTGACCTCCGCCTCCACCAACAAATCCACCACGGCACCACCCCCAATTTGGGTTTTAGGGTTCGGTTTTAGTGCGAAAGGGGTGAGAAGATGTGTATGTATAGATAGAGGGGAAAGAGGAGACCTTGCGAGATAATCGGGGATTTGAAGCGCTGGTTTTGATTTCCAGCTGGTTGGTGGCGGTGGCGGTGGTGTAGGCGGCGGAGCATCTGAGCTTGGAGAACCAGGGTCCGCCACCGCCACCGACGATGGGAGATCGGAGGCGAAGAAGCAGCGGCGGAGAGAGGTAGTTGAAGACGGTGTGAGGGCGGAGGAGGGCGGTGGTAGGGAGGCGCAGTGGGGAGGTGTGAGGGAAAAATGAAACACCAATGTGAGCAGAAGAGAAGAAGTGGAGAAGAAATATGATGAATAGTACTATTCATCGATGAATAGTACTATTCATCATGTCAAATTCAACCTACAAATTTCATATTAGGTAATTTTTCTTTTTTTTGTGATTTTTCTTTTTATTTTTTTTATTTATTTTCCTTTTTTTTCTTTTTTGTTCTAGAATTTTTTTAGTCTTCTTGATTATTTTTATTTGTCTATATTTTCTTGACCCCTCTTGGTTTGCTTTTGGTTTTTTAAATTCCTTTTTTTCCTTTTAGTTTATTAAATTGTTTATAGGTTAGGATTTAAGAGCACGAATACGTTGCTTTTCTCTTATTTTAATGTTACAAAATTTTAATATCCTCGTTGTATCAATGATAAAAGTGTTCGTTCTCGTCGTATAGCGCAAGGTAATAATACTGAGTTATATACATTACTAAATACTTCTGTGGGTTTTATGGGAAGTTATTTTTACCCAACATGTAAATCTTATACAATATTTAATTTATTGAAAGTAGCATTTGAAGCCCATGAGTTCCATGAGAAATAAACATTTTTACGGCATCCTTTATGGGAGCAAAGTTTGACTCCAAAGTGCACTATCACATCATCTGATCAAGTGGATCACATGTAACATGGCCTTGGATAAATATTCATCCTAATATATGCCTGTCCCATATTGGATTTAACTATTGATTGGTATATAGATATACATCTTAATTTCAAAACTATAATCATCATAAGAAATTAAGGAATGACCCCTATATGAGTATATAAAACTTTTACTTAAAGTTTAGAAACTTTAATTAGTTTATCCCTCGTTCATGTGCCTCGTTTTCATATGTTTATTGAAATGAATTATCAACCAATTAGTAACATGTAGGCGCGAACACACATTACACAATCTCATGTTAACGTGTACATACATGTGGCAAACATAAGCACACTTGGACATGTAGCAAACACAAATGCACATGAACACTTGTAAACATTTGATGATATATTAGTAAAGCATAGGAGCGATGATATAAAAGAAATAGTGAAAAAAAGACGCATGAAGTTATACATAGATTACGTATAGTTTTTTAATCCAAACTAATGTACTTACGTAAATCAAATGGTCTACTATCTTCCTGTATTCTTCGATCTTCGAACCTATAATCTGCTTTAGATGCTATCCATTTGAATATTACCACATGATGTGTAGAAGAACGTAAATAATTTTCATGAGATTTTGATAGCACATATTTAATTGGTATACTATACAATATGTTTGTCACATTACATATTATATAATAAAATGCATTTTTCCAAGTTATATGACCTTTTGGTATAAGTTTTAATACACCCTTGTTGGAAACTTCAAAAGCTAAGATTGAACATGCCCATAATAAAAATTATAGAAATTGATATTACGATGATTCGACTCTATCCTAACCCACCTCTTATATTGGAATAAAATCCACATTATCAGGCCAAACTAACTAGAGAAAGTTAAAGAGAAAAGAGCAAATTAGGTACGCAATGAATATAAATAGCTGGTAATACCTACATTGAATTTGATAAAATCAAAAATCATGAAGTGTGTAGGATATATTTATCTTTGTGTCACGTACTTTAGGTATAATATTAAATTTGTCATATTACTGTGATATATGTATTCATTGTTGCATTTTATATTTTATAATTAATTTGATGATATCTGGTCATTGTTTTTATGTATTGTTAAATTTGATATTATTTTATCATTATATTTTACATATTAAAAGTACACAATCTTGTTATTTTATCGATTTATCTTTCAAAACTTATCATTTAGAAAAAACAATTGCTCTGCAAAAAATAAATTACGAACATAAAAAACACAACGATACATTATCATTATATTTACGTCGTATATCATCTTGTGCTACTTTGTCATTGTTATTAGTTATTACTAGTTTACTAAACCCAGTACTACACCGGTTGAATGAAAATATTAAATTAAAATTAATAATTAAAATTTAAAAATTATAAAATAAATTTTTAAGATAACTTTTTTTTTTACTTTTGTTTTTAAAATTTTTGCTTAAAAGAATATTCTTTGAACACTTCAAGTTTCTTAGAAAGTACTACTTGTTAATAATGACAATTTTTTATTATATAAGTTATTTTATTGAAAATAAAAAAAGACATGTTTTAATTTATTAAAATATCTGTTTTATAATTTAAAATGATATAAATAATATCATTAGCATTTAATGTTATCATTAAGTATTTGACTTGTTTAGAGAATGACACATGACAAACTGATGTAAGAAGACGACACATGACAAAACTTATTTTATTTTATTAATATAGATTTTATCATAATGTTTTACATATAGAGGTACACAACAATGTTATTTTACCATTATGTTTTTCAGAACTTGTAATTTCACAATGACAAACAACAAAGACACAATGGCAAGTATGAACTATAATGAGTTGGAAAATGTAAACTATTTTTATTTTTATATATAACAATACTACACTCCTTCTAAATATTAACAACACTTGCTTTTATGTTGTATTTCGTATAAAGAGAAAATGTCATATATAAAAGCTTATACATTTGAAAAGTGAGAGAATTAAAAAAAATCAACAAAACTAACCATAAGTAAAATATCATTCCAATAATTTTTTCTTACAATTAATCTTAACCATTGATTTAAAAGATTAATGATATAAATAGAGTCTATCATGGAACGAGAGTTCATGTTCATTACATGAATGGACGTATGAAATTATTGTAAAACTTTTAAGATGAATATATTTCGTGATCTTCTGAAACAGAAATTGATGACATATTTGAGTAGTATGACGTATGTGGTTAACATTGAATGCAAATATTAGGATCGTATTGGTGTGGGGGGCCAATTCGTTTAAATAGTAAAATAGAGGGGTGGGTCGGATCATGTAACGTGACAGTACCATCACGCATGCGCTTAAATAGTGACCTCTTTGTGGACCCTTTTTCATAAATTTTCTACACCCTCATCTTTCCATTTGTTTCTAATTCAAATCCACATTTCTACTATTATTATTTCCATAAACAATGAATAGTTTTATAAAATATAATATCAAAACTGAATCTTCGAACAATATTTAGTATCTTCTAGGCGGTTGTCGGTTCGTTGGTCACCAGTTTGTACCCCTTCAAATAAAAACTTATTTGTCTAGTTTTTGTATTTAGTAGCTTTATTAAGTTTATTTTTATTAATAATTATTATATTTGTAAGCACTAGAAATATATATACAAAACATTTATCAATTTGGATCGCTTTGGAATACTTAAACTTGAAATAATTTGGAAATTGAAATTCACAGCTTGCTTGTTTTTGGCGTCATCATAAGATCCAAAACGATTTGCTTTACATGTATTGTTCTCTACACCATGCCTTGACCACCGAATATAGTTCAATTGAAACTGTTAATTTTTATATGAGCATTAGCTTTATTTTTTCAAATGGTGAGAAAATCTCATCAAGAAAAACTAGCTAGAAGCTAAAGAGATGCTAACTACTAAGAGTGTGCATGATGCAACATGAGTTTGAGAGGGTCGGACGCCACATCAGACTTACCCCCAAGGAACACCGCTCCATGGTTTCGTGAGCAGGCCTTGAGTAGAGTCACCATGGGTTCATGAGCATAGGAGGGGGCGATATAACGGTTGGAGACATTTTAGGAGAAAATCAAGCCGTTTTGACATTGAGAAAATGTTGATTAAAAAAAACACTCTTAAATTTTATAGAAGGTATACATTTTTTTCATCTACCTAAAACCCTCCTTTCTATTTCTATTATGTTTAAAATTTCAAATCTCAAGGTTTGACATCGATCATTTGAAGGAGCGAGATTGTGAATTCACTGAGATGACGAAACAATAATGTTAAGAAAGATACATTATTTAGTATTTTCAAATTGTTCAAAAATAATTAATGTTAACTATTCAAAAGCAACTAATGAAATAAATTTAAAGATATAATTTAGACACATGCACTCGACTCACTTGACCATTTACATATGTTTAGCGAGTGTGAGGAAGAAACCTCCTACCTGTGTAGTGACGAAATCAAGATTTTTCTTCACTGGGGTTACTTTTTAAGGGTGCTTTGGTCGGGTCGGGTCATGTCAGAGCAGATTTTATCACTAAAGTTTCAATTAAGAACAATAAAATAACCCATTCAATCAAGTTTGTGCAGAAATAGAAAATGAAATCAAAAAGATTAATTTGCTAATTATAATCAAAGATCATTACTTCAAAAGCACAAAACAATAAATCAAAACATAAAGACAACATACAAGAATTTTGGAGCGATTAGGATTGCTATGCCATATCCTTTCTGGCTTTCTATATATAAAATGGTAAATTAAATATTTAAAATGAATGTTATTAAAAATACAATTGCAAGAATCAAACTCATGACCTGTAAGTGAAATGGACGTGAGGAAAACAATGGGAAAACCAGTGAACCAAGCCCAAATTTTTGTTTGTAATTTGAAATTAATGATACTAAAGGTTCACTTACAAAAAAACATAGATTCACTTAAAATTTCGGTATTATATGGTCCACTACTAGCTCAAAAATCAATGAAATCACTTGACCCCATTCCTCGAAGGGTGGTTCCGCCTCTGTACCTATGTATAAACGTACCCCTTTTACATATGACCTAAACAATATTAAAGAATACATTTAAAGAAACACAATACCAATACAAGTCCTGAAAGGGCTAGTTATATTGTTACTATAGGTAAAGAGAGATATTGATGAGCGTTGTCTTTTACGCAAGTAAGGATGATAGAAAACCGAACCTAATGAGTAAAATGGAAAACTAATACATTCGAGTCAAGTTTTCAAGGATGAAAGAACCGAAAGAAAAAATAGGGGATTGAGGAACTGGATTTGTAGGTGATAGTAGTGAATAAAGTTATGGTATAGTTGGTGAAGAGTTTAAAAGAAAGATATAAGTTGTAGTTAAAGGAAATAACTAATTATCAAAATCAAATTTGGAAGGGTAATACTTTTAAATAACTATTGTAATTCTTATTCTTATACAGAATATACAAAATTCTTTATGAATCTTTTAAATTTAAACAAATTGACTTGACAACTACAATATAAAATGATCATGTTCATATCAACCCGCTTATAAAATAAATCTGAGGTTGACGTGTTTATTTAAATAAGTTATATAAGCAAATAAATGTTATATCAAGAACTGCACTCCCTAAAAATGTCATTATATAACACATTTTACATCAAAAGTTGTTATTTTTTTCAAATTTTGTTACATTTGAATTTTCAATGAGAATGAAATATTTCTACGACTTCAAATGCTCAAAAGTGTACATAATTAAATAATATGTATATATTAGATATGATTATTCTTTAACAAAGAGGTGTGAGAATTCCAAATTTGACGGTTTTTTTAAATATTTTGAATCCATTATTGCCAAAATGCCTACGTATACTATAAGCATCCAAGTTTAAATAATATATGTTATCTTTTATATGTTTAAGTATCCAATATAAAACACAAACACAACAAAATACATTGATCATATAGATATGCATGGGTGAAAAAGAATTGCTTCCTTGGAACTCAATAATTGACAGAAATAAAACAAAACTTCTACACTCTTTACCTTTTGTTTTTACATAGTTTAAAAATCCAACGGATTAATAAAGTTAAAACAAAGATATCATACTCATAAACAAATAAACGAGGATATAAGATATCTTTTAATTAATGAAGAAATCTTTTTTAATCATGAAAAAAATATTTTATAATCATGAAAAACTATTTTTAGTTTAGTTTTGATCCGTGGGGAAGTGCATGTTAAATTCGGTTATAAATACCACACTGGTTCACTCTCATTTCACACCGTCGGTCATCGGAACTTTCTTGCTGATTTCCACCGGAAAATTATCGAATTACAGAGATATGTTTGCAGAAGAAAATGGTTTACATGGTGACCCAAGGATAAAGGCGATATCAGATGCCATAAGGGTCGTTCCCCACTTTCCTAAAGAAGGTAATTATCAAATGTTTTTTCACTTGGGAATTTCGTCGAACAGTTGGTGGTAGGATTATTAACTCGAATTTCGTTTGCAGGGATAATGTTTCAAGATATTACAACGCTGCTGTTGGATCCAAAGGCGTTTAGATACACTGTTGATATCTTTGTTGATCGTTACAGAGACAAGAACATTTCGGTTGTTGCTGGTATATTTGTTGTTTATCTCGCATAGTTTCATGAACTGATGCTCTGTAAGTTGGGGTGTTTTGTTTATGATTTTGTTGGGAATTTTAGGGGGGAAATAGGCTCAAAATATATATTTATATTTTTTGTTCTATACACTGTTTTGAGAAGGAAATCAAGATATTTGCTCCGATTCTGGAAACTAGGGTTATTAACTTGTTAATCTTTAGTTGTTTACCAGTATGGTGGAGTATTAGTTGTTTGCTAAGGTTGAAGGTCAAATTCTTGCACGATGTTTATCCTTTAGGTTTCCATATAGATTTTTAAGAATAAAGAATGTAAAATGTGGACCCTTTTTCTAAAAACATAGATCAAGTAGCATGATTGTTCTTCCTTGTCTAATGTGACATTAACATTATAATATTCTGTCAATTAGGTATGGATTAATGACAAAACAAATTTATGAAGTGTCAGCTAACAGTAGTATTTTTTTTTTAAATTAAATTTTTTTCTAAAACGACGAATCACACGCTCATTTGCTCTACTCCGCTCTTAAACTACACCGATTCCTAAACTACAGTTTAGTATCATGATTTGAACTGATCTTCTCTAAAGAGTCTTTTAACTCTTTACCATTGATCTATCAACCCAAGTGACAATTTGTAGTTAAATTGATACTATAAGGACAAAATGTCATTAGCAGTTACAGTAACCTTAGCAGCTGGTTCATGATCTATGGTTTCATGCTTCCGTGATCAGTTATCTTAAATTTTTTAATGTTGTATGTGGATTGTGGACCCTATTTCTAGCCTATCTTGTTTATTAGGCATGGATTATGTATCATATCAGCATCTAATTTCTTTTTCACATATCTGTTTCTAATTAGGTAAGGATTTATGATACAATAGATTTTACAGTGACAACTAAGCTGAATTGATTAAATTATTGGTCTTAACAATGAAAGCTCTGTTTCTTTATATATATATATATATATATATCTTTGTTGGTTATTGATAGTGTTGTTTTCTCACTGTAAGATTATAATACACAGGAGTCGAAGCTAGAGGATTTATATTTGGTCCTTCAATTGCATTGGCTATTGGTGCCAAATTTGTTCCACTGCGCAAACCACGAAAACTGCCAGGTACCTGTTGAACCTTAATTTGTATACCCTCCTAAACTTTAGCCTAAAAAACTTACCACCCACATCCTCTGCTCTCCTATATTCATGCAATGTTTTATCTTGGATGGTTAGAAATTACTTAGATGACATATTGATATCTTATGTTTCATTTTGGCAATAAGCAAGTAATTTTTTTCGATGCATAATTTTTTTTATAATTTCAAACTTGTAACTGGATTTATTTTTTTAAAGTTTTTTTCACGTGAGCATTTTTGCATATGTTTCATCTCATGCTGTGGATGGCATGGCATCAAGCCATCAGCCATGCCACATGTCCAATTTACAAGGAAAATTAGGTAAAACAAGGTTGATTGCTAAACTTTAGTAATAAATAGCAAGTTGGTTTCTATTTTGCCTGCTTTAAAATTGGTTGCTAATCTTGCAAAAATAATGTAAAGCCAATTTTGTAGTCATATATGACACAAGTAATACATAGAAAAGTTTCAAAATTTCGGGTATGTGCCCTTTACGCCCAGTCATTCCGAAGAACACTTGCCCCCCCCCCCCCCGCGCGTCTTTTACACCATGACCTCACTGTTTTGCCCGTATGTTTTTGACCTGTTACCCGAACTTCATAACTCACCCATTTTCCCACCAATATACAAGAAGTTAAATCTTATGATTTAACTTCAGAAAATATCAGACAAGGCTGCATGACCAGTGTTACCCTTGGGTACATATTATTACTAGACCTATTCACTCATAAAAATATCCCACCTATAATGGATGATTAAGTTATTCCTTTGTAACATTGAGAAGAACAGTTCTAACTATTTTTCTCTCTCTCTCTCTCTCTTTTTTTTGGTTCTTGAAGTTTAAACTCAGAATAATGATATTTGAATGTGTAGGTGAAGTTATATCAGAAGCTTATGTTCTAGAGTATGGTACGGATTGTCTAGAGATGCATGTTGGGGCTGTACAACCTGGTGAGAGTGTGTTGATTGTAGATGATCTAGTGGCTACGGGTGGGACCCTCTCAGCAGCCATAAGGCTTTTAGGTAAACATGAGAGTTACATCTTTTATCATGAATTGGAATTATACTACTTGATCAGACAGATAATATACGTTTGAACATGTTTATTCTAGAACGGGTTGGAGCTGAGGTTGTGGAATGTGCATGTGTTATTGGGTTGCCACTCGTGAAGGTAATTTCTCCTTTTCTCTGTTTCGAGGGTAGCATGCTAGTTTTTATTGAAGTTGGTAAATGGTTGGGTCGGTGGGTTCGGTAGGGGGTCAAATCAAAATATTTGCTGTGCCTGTTAAAATGGGTCGGCTTGAGGTGACCAGGAACACATTTTGATCAGAACTCAAAACTGATTGAAATTTTATATTATTTTAATATTAATCTGATTCTTTGAAGAATTCCATAAAAAGTTTTATTTGTTAAAATACATTTTAAGTGATTTTCAAAGCATGTGAACTTTTGTACATGTTGAGACGAGTAAGGCTGCGTTGACATGCAACATATCTTGTCCATATGACAAAAACATTAAAATGACTTGTGAAATTTTAGGCATTAAGGTACATTTTGAGCAATTTTCGCACCCGTTAGACAACCACCCTGAACCTACCAATTGGTAAGTACATGGGTCGAAACTGCCTTCTTTTTTGAACAACAAACAAATGGGTTGAAATTGTCTCTTCTGGTTCATATAAGTTGACATTGTGCTTCTCGTGACAATCATCATGAAAAATTATTTATATTGTCATATTGATCCCTCGTGTAATTAAGTGTAGCCTTATGTTCCTCTCCAACTTATGCTGTTGTGAATTCTCTCTTTCTGTTGGTTTCACCGTTACTATTGTTAGTCGGATGATCAAGTACTGCTCTAAACATGATTAATGGTTTGATAAAGTGATAAACCACTTTCTCTAACAGGGTAATTGGAAGCTAAATGGGGTACCACTTTATGTTCTCGTGGAGCCTCGCCTAGATGATCTGGTAACACTTTTGTTAAATCATTTCCAAACTCCAGTTCACATTTGATCTAATTCCCCTCCAAAAAATTTGTGTGTGACTGTCATATTATATAAATCCTGATCAACAGGAATGAACCTTATGAGATGGTGCAGAACGTGATGTTAGAACAATACATGGATGGAACGTTACACTCGACCCTTTGGCGAAGGGCAAATCCGTCTTTTTAAGAAGCTCCCACGTGGAGTTTAGTTTTAGGGTTTTTAGGTGTTTTTTTCCTCCCACTTGAAGAATAGCTTTGATGGGTGCATTTTGTAGGCGAAAATGTTACTTTTATTGAACCCACGTCCCAAATCTATGAATATACACCGTTTGCCTGGTGGGGTGTTCAAAACTTCAAATGTACCGGTTTTTGGTTTATTCAGTTTGGGTATTTGGGTTTGGTAATTTGATCAATGACATTTTTTCAGTAATTGGTATTTATCATATGACTTGAAATGTTAACCACTTGAGAGACTTTTTCATTTCATCATTCTTGAACGTTAACCACTTGGGAAGAGAATATTCCATAACACCTTGGTACAGGAAAATGTCGCCGATGATTTGTTGGGCTTTACGGCAGTTCATAATTAATCAAGGTTCAGCCCGAAAAAAAATGAACAATTACCTGAACTGATACATATTGGATCCACCTACAAAATTCAACCATCAATCAGATACGATCTTCAAGCCCATAGGGCCCAACTGAGAAACTGGATTAGATATTTAGATTAGAGGTGCACATCCGAACCGGGTTCAAAACCCGACTCGACAACACGACCCGGACCCGAACCGGTTCGGACCCGGTATACCCCCAAACCGGTTCCAAACTGAAAAAACCCACCGGTTCGGGACCGGTTTTTAATTTTCTCACACAAACCGGTTTTGAACCAACCCGGTTTGGGAATCGGTTCAAAAAACCCGGTTCTGAACCGGTTTCGACCGTTTGAAACTTTTTTTTTTTTTTTTGTAACGGCTATATGACCGTTTGGGGTGGTTTTTGACCGTTTTTCCGACTTGTAATGACCATTTTGCCCTTATATGATAGTATAAATAGGTAGTGGGTGTAATGGTTTAGTCACAACACTCAAAACTTCAAAAACGCTCAAAAACGTGCTTAAAAACGCAAAAACGCTCATCACTCTCAACTTTCTATTCTCTCAATCTTTTGAATTATGGCTTCTGAATCTTCCGTTCCAACCGGTGGATCCTCAAGTGCCTCTACCGTTGTTAGAATTCTTTCAACAACGAGAAACCAAGAGATTTGGTGTAATTTCGACTTATGCGAAATGTCGAATGGTCAACATAAAGCTCGATGCAAGGCTTGTGGTTCGTTTTTCAAGTCGGATTCAAACTCGACTTTGAGAAATCATATGACCAAATGGTGCAAGTCTTTGAAAAGTACACCGAGTCAAGGGCAAACATCAATTGGAAACGATGGTGGTTTATGGAACTTCAACGTAGATATGGTTCGAGATAGAATGACAAAGTTTGTAATTCAAGAAGGATTACCGTTCGATTACTTCGACAACCCTCGGTTAACAAAATTGATTCAAGAAACTCTTCAACCACGCTACACTCACGTAAGTTGCACCACTCTTAGACGTGATTGTTTAAATCTTTGGAAACAAACAAAATGTCGATATTCAAGCCCATAGGCCCAACTGAGAAACTGGATTAGATATTTAGAATTTTAGATGGCTATTGGTTTCGAAAATGGGTGTTAAGATGTTAAATCATAAGTATTCTATTATTTATACATTTTTGTTACGGGAAAATTTACATGTAAATCATTCAAATATATTTAAATAATAAGTTTCGTGTTATGCTGTCTCAGTTTTGAATAAAAGCTATATTAAAACATATGTAAAAGTAAACAAATGATACTGTAAAAAAACATTAAATATATTATACCTGATCCAGTGACTTTTGATAGTCGCATTGGGGCATTCTCTTTAAATAAAATTTATATCGTAATGTATGTAAAAATGATTATGCCAAAATGGTATATTCCGAGTTTAGAAAAACGTTATGTAGTAAAAAAAATAAAAAATATATTATATTTTATCAGATTCATCTTTAAATGAATCTTATATGAAAACGTATATAAAAGGATAAATACATCGTAATAGTATATAGAATATTTAGAAAAAATGTAAATATTATATTTAAAAAATAATAATAAATTTCTTAGCCCAATATGAACGGATGCAAATTAAAATTCTTAAACATCATTATTAGGGAGGAGGGGATACCCTCAGGCATCCATTCGGGTAGGCGGATACCCGTGCGGGTACACCGCTGCCACCCCTTTCGGGTACCCGGTGGGTAGATTGATTCGGGTGGTAGTTGCCGATTTGGGTGGTAGTTGCCGATTTGGGTGGTAGAAGAAAACGGCTTTTATAGCCGTTAATCTAGCCATTGGGTTAAAAAAAATTACCCTATAAATACTCATACACATACGTACTATTATTTACACTATAAAAAATTACCCTATAAATACTCATACACATACGTACTATTATTTACACAAACTCAAACAATTTCATACAAACACAACGATTACACAAACACAACAATGTTTGATGAGTTTTCAAATTTGTACATTCCCTGAAAACGTTTTTGATTCGTTGAATTCGAATGATAGCAATTTATATTTTATGAAAAATTTCGTCGACAAAGCCCTGGAGAATACAACAATACATGATCAAGATACACATTTCCGACTTTGATATTAATTTTAATATTTTATGTAATATTTTATTTTTAATTATGTAATATTTTATTTTTAATTATGTAATATTTTATTTTTAATTATGTAATATTTTATTTTAATTATGTAATATTTTATTTTTAATTATGTAATTTTTAATTTTTAGTAAAAGTTAATTTCCTTTTTAAATTATTTAAATATGAAAATAAAAATTTTAAGATAGTTCAGAATTATATTTCTAGGTTTTAGATGTTTCAAAATATTTTAGGATAGTTATGATATACTAATATGATTCGTGAATTATAAGGTAGTCAATAATATCCTAGATTAGATTATGTTTAGGTTAGATAGGAAACAAGAAAGGTTGTCACCCATTTGAAAGTCTCCCCCAACGGAAGCAAAACACGCGCCATCCACATGCTCCTTTTCACCGCTTTCGTCAACCCCTTTACCATTTCCCTATAAATATCCAAAATCAAAAGCACCCCCTCAACCTTTCCACACGCCACAGATCGCAAAACCCTAACCCTAAGTTATCTACATCTACCCCCAATTCCATCCATATCACTGCAGAATTCGTCAGATCCGATTGATCCTTCATTTTTATAACAAACAGTATTCGATTTGTGTCTGATTTGGCTTGGTGACGCGCAATGTCTGCGATTGTGTGTGGAAAGAGATCCTTCTTCGAAGAGTTATCCACGTCACCGGCGTCGGCATCGGCATCGGCGTCGGTATCTCCTCCCGTTGCTAAGAAGCTTCGTTGTTCTTCGACTTCTCCGGTTCGGCTTTCGCCGTTTGTTAATTCACCGCCTGCGTCTGCTCCCATCGATCAGCTTCGGGCTGTTTTCCCTAACATGGATAAGCAGGTTAGTTTTGTTACCAATTTGGATGCTCACACGTTTTTTTTGTATCTGTATGTGTTAGGAATGTTCGATTGGTGATCAATGCTTGATTGTTAATTTAGAAAACATGAATGAATTGTATTCTGTACTATTTTTGTTTCCGGATTTCTGTAGTCTGGTTGCTTGTTGAATTGGTTTACGTTTCTATTACACATAATATATCTAGTTCTTCCCTGTTGTCGATCGTTTGCGTGAATATGTATGTGTAGCGTGTGCTTCACTTTATGATCCGTGGGTAAATCTTATGTCAACTGTTTCTGTAGTTTCTAGCATGGATAAGCCGATGGTTTTGTTTAAGTGCTTATACATGTGAATAAATCTGTCTATATGACGGATAAGCTGATGGTTTCTAGTATGGATTCTTTGTTTGCTGTTTATAGGGGATATGTTGCCTGTATGATTACTTCCTGGTAGTTAGAAATGATGGATATTGCCCTATAGTTGATGGAGTTAGTTGCATCAGTTTAGAAATCTAGTAGAGATGATGGATAAGGCTTAATACATGTGAAAATGAAAGGGTGGTTTTTGTAATCTAATATTAGACTGCTAGAAATGATCAAGCAAATTAAGTAGTTTGCTGCTTGGTTATATAATCGTAGTCTCGTAGATGGCTTTATGATGTCAATATCTCCCATGATTGTTTTTTGTGTCAGGTATTTAATCAAATTATCTTTTTTTTTTCTTCTGGCTCGAGACTTATCTAATTTGGTAGAAAACAACTTGCATAGAGGTCCAAGTATCACCCTTGTGATTCCATGATAGAAATTTTGCATTAAATGGTGATCAAGATACACTACATAATTTTTGATATTTAAGTGTTTATGAATTGAAGAAAACTTTCTTTTACTTTTAGCTCCTGGAGAAAGCCTTAGAAGAGAGTGGAAATGATCTAGATTCTGCCATCAAGAGCCTCAATGAGCTTTGTCTTGGATACGTTGATGGGAATTCAGGTAACAATGGCATTCTCTTATGATTCCTGAACTTACAATAAACATATCTAAACGCATAATGCTTCTATTAACTCAAATTATGCAGCAGCTACTAGCGACAAACATATTACTGATAACTCATCAGTCCATGCGAACACTCCTAGAAATGGTGCGGAATGGGTTGAACTGTTTGTCACGGAAATGATGAATGCTACCAGTGTTGATGATGCTAGATCACGTGCCATGAGCATGCTGGAGAGCTTGGAGAAATCTATAAATGAACGTTCCAACGGTGAGGCCGCAAAAAGCCTTCATAAGGTTGGTGACTTGGTCGTTTGTGTGTATGTGTTATGAACATGGTTGGCTTTTGTCTTATGTGTGTTTGATCAACTGTTTATTTAGGAAAACACGGTTCTGAAGGAACAAATTGAAGTTCTTTTGCGGGAAAATACGATACTGAAACGTGCTGTAGCTATTCAGCATGAACGCCAGAAAGATTATGATGAGAGCACACAAGAGGTGCAGCATCTGAAGCAGTTGTTGTTGGTGCATCAGGAGCAGATAAGGACACTCCAGGTAATCTTTTTAACTTTGACTTTCTGTATTCTGTTTAATACCATCCAAAGCACGTAACAGAAAAATGGGATGATGTACGGGGAGGTCAACCAAGTATGCATCTGTTTTCATTAGTCATTAAGGTTATCCACATATCGGAAATACAGTATATATCTGTTTGCACCAATTGGGATCAAATTTGTACGCCCTGGGCGCCGATATATTGTTTAATAGAAAATGAGGACCTCCTTCCCTTCTGCCCACTCTCCGTTCACACGGTTCTCAATGCAGAGGAGGAAGGGTGGGCAGCAGTTAAATGACAATAACACATCTAAGTTTAAAAACTTATAATAAGACCACTACTAACTTAAATGTGAAAAACCAATTTACCATCCTTTTAAATGTGTCTGATTTATAAATAGCGACTTAGAAGAGATTGAATTTATTTCACTTTTGGATTTTATGTATATAGTTTTAATTTTGTAATGATGATATTGCAGGTGAATAACTATGCATTGACAATGCATCTAAAACAAGCTCAAGAAAGCAACTCGATCCCTGGACGTTTCCACCCAGACATCTTCTAATGAAAAAATCAGATAAATAGATAGATGTTTGAAGAATGAAGCAACAAATATGTTATTGTTAGATATTGATTGTTTGATTTAGAGGACAAGACCTCCGTTAAATGTGTAATATCATTCGTGCTGCTGTTGTTAGTATCTGAGGATTGAGGTCATCCTGCTTTTGTAAATGACCCTTCCCTTTATGTGGCTGATGGTTTATAGTTCAGACAGATTACATGGTTAAATGACTATTTATTTTATATCACAGTTGAAACAATAGGGTTTCACACTATATATCATAGATAAAACAATAGTTACCCAAGCGTTAGGTGTGTTTTATTGAACAAACTTTTGCAATTTGTATACTTCATATTTGATTGAACCCAAAAATAACAACTAACAAAAGAAAAAAATCTTTTTAAAAACCAGAGCTTAACTTGTGACATCGGTCATAAATATGTTATGAATTGATATTGATTGTCATTATTAAATAAGTGTTCAAACAATCCTTAGAATTTGCCACTTAAATGAATCGTTTATTGAAAAAACTCTGCAATGCGTATGCTTTATATTTATATATGATTAAATCTTCACAAATATAACAAATAACACCCCTTGTTTAAAAGCAAAGCCAGACTTATGATATGGTAATAGATCTGTTACAAAATGCTTATTGCTTTATGCTCCACAAGTTATGCATTTGTTTAAATATGATACTTGAAGTGTATTACATCATTATTCATCAAATTGTAGCATCCTCCTCAGCAGTGTCCTTGATGAGCATTTCTGGTTGCCCGTCTTGCTTCTTGTTCTGGTGCACATTGACAAAATCATGTCAATTTAGACAATTTATAAATCATATTCATATTATAACTAATAACCCCTAAAACAACATACATGTAATTCAACTTTATCTTTCAAAATTTGTCAAGCTCCTGCTTCAATTCCAAATGACTTGTTTTAAGAGATCTGACTTGTTTCTTGACATCATCCAGCTCTTTTGCTAAGATTTCGTTCTGCTGGATTTTGGCTGCTGTAGTTGATTCAGCATATGCTCTAGCATTCTGACATGTTTCAACAACTCATTCACAGTTCTAATTTATGAGAAAAAGTGTAAACATGAAAAAAACATATACTGATACCTGTTCAATTGTTAATCTCAGTTCCAATTCCATACACTTTCTTGCAAGTTCTTCCAAATCCAGTTGCATATTAACGGAACCCTGTCTTTCTATGTTTGGTTCAGCATAACTATGATTTTCAGATGTTCCGTTAACAAAACTGTTGTCCAGATCAGATGTGATGAATGAACTGCTCCCAATTAAAGATGTTGCATTGGAGTTAAACTGATCTGATGGAACAAGGTTTGCAGATGATTCATGCTGATTCAACTCAGAGTACGCTGGAATACCAACAAAATAGTTTAGTACATTTGGTCAATCGCCATAAGTAAAATTACTTCAATCTTGTCAAAAGATGTAGATCACAAAGTTTTATATGCCAATATTAAACACTATAACTATTTTATGTGTACCTTTCATTGCGATTAGTCACATTATTTAATAAAATTTCTAAATAGTCCCAGAACAAACTTCCATGATTTAAAAAGGTAAAGTTCCATTTTTGTTGTTACATAGATAAGAGTATGTGCTTATTCTTATTTTATGATACTTGATATAAGGCCTTTGACATATGCATGTGAATGTAAAAAATCATTATTGTAACCCCTAGTTAAAAAATCTGGTCGGGCTACACCTAAACGTTTTATAACATAGTCAGGTGTATATTTACTAGTCTAAAGAAATAAGAACACACATTGCCTTGCAGCTGCTTCTAGCTCCAAAAAGATTGCCACAGGAGCCGTTCTGGACACCTGAATATCAGACAATAGCTTCTCCATCCAAACCTCCAAAGCACACCTTCGCTGTAACCAAACAGACTGTAAGGACACAATAGCCAGTTTCCTAGTACTACAAAATATATATAAAACAAAAGTAAACTGATGTATAAATTAGTGAAATAAAAGAGTTTATACCTCTTCTAAAAGGGTCTTGCTTCTCATCTTCGTAAGCCTCTTTGGAGGAGCTGGCGGTAAACTTTTCTTGGGAAATTCCTTTTTAAGCTGAAAAGGACATTAATATCAGACAATCATGCATTCATGTGCTAAGAATGGGGCAACAAAACGAGAGTAGAAAAAAGATATTGGGTGGCTAGAATGATACTAGATTGTATAACAACGCTTTAATCCACAAATAATGTAACAACTAGGAGGCAAAACTTGTAACGTTTGAGATGAGAAGCATTTGACAACCATCTAACAAGTGTAATAGAGAACCTAAAAGAACCTCAGAATGTAGCTTCAAGAACTCGTTGAATCTTCTAAGTACTTCTCGAGTCGAGGTGATTCCTTCTGGTGATTGTATGCCAACCTGAACTCTGAAAAACTGCAAGAAGAACATAAACAACTAACGAGACAATCTCACAGCAACACAAAGAAACCATTCTAACACATAATATCAACTTCCCAAATCATGAAAAGGATAAAGCATACCACAGTGTCCGAACCGCTTGCAGATTGTACAGTAGTCCAAGAAGGAACCGTGACACAGTAACTCCATTTCTTGCATGAATCATGGGGCCAAACACTATATCTCCCTTCCTGCATAAACATATAATTTATATAAACCCACACTACACAGTGCTTAAATTTAGGCCTTTAGGGTTTCTATAGCCCTAAAAACAAAAACGCCCCAATATTATCCACTGATTCATGAAATTAAGGTTTCAAATTATAACTAATCGTACCCAAACACGTGGTGGAAGACTCCAATCCATGCCTAGAGGGAGAGGTGAAGTGCCGTCGTGAGGTTGCTCCGGCGGGGTGCTAGGGGTTTTGATCGGAGATATCTGGCCAATAGGCGGACTTCGTCTGAAATAAAGCTCGTCGTCGTAATCAATGGCTCCGGTCATCGGATTTCCGTATATGGAACGGATGATCGACGGATCGGAGAAACCGTAATCGTAAAAAGATGCATCTAGTCCGTACATACTCATCTTCTTCGAACAATTTCAAAGCTGCAGGAGACGATCAATTGCTTCAAGTTCTGAGATGCAGCCTGAGGTCTACTTGTGTTGTTGCTCGACGAATATGTGCGTATGATGAAGTAGGTTTGATTGAATACTCTCAGGGCTCAAGCGATCATCGTTTTTGACTTTTGATGAACACACGAAAATGTTTATTCACCGACCATAAAACCAAATTGAAGACTTACTCGTTTTTAAATCATATGATGCTATCAGGTAGCGTTTCTAGGCAACCTGTCTAGTCTCGTATAACATTGAATATAAGGATGACATGTGTCCCGGCTTAACTAGGGTCGACTAGAGAGTCACTCGGCTAGTCTTTAGCTTACCTTTCATAACTAGGTTGTAGCCAATCTTTCAAAACCCACCTCTGGTAAACATAAGTTACCCCTAGATTTACTTTTAGGTGTGATCAAGTTGATAGTTGGATTCGCTATGGTATGGTGTGGCCGAATTAGCCACCAAGAGGACATTTGACATTTTGTTATTGGTTAAGGGACAGTTTGTTAATATCTGAATGATTAAGTCCTGATCCAATAAGATGTCTGTATAATTAAGTGTTGAACCATTAAGAGGTCTGAACCACTAAGAGCTAGTATATCGCTTGACTATTCAAAGACAAATGTCTGATCAATTCAGATAAGAGGTCTTAGCCATTCAGAGGCAAATGTCTTAACCATTTAGACATTTGCTCGCGAAACAAACAGTCTGGACCATTAAGTGCTGAACCATTCATACATCTAAACCATTAAGAGACTGATTAAGTGGCTGCCAAACAGCCCCTAAAAGTTATAAAAGTAGTCTAAAAATTAAATGTGTATTTCAGAAAAATAAGTCGGTTAAAGCTTTATTTCAATAATATTATTTTGTTTTGTTTTTCTTTAACTCCGAGCAAATAAAACTGAAGTTAAAGTTAAAAATGTATAGTCTTTACAACCAACTTTTATACACATACGCAAGAATACATCCGTTTACTATTCTGTATGGCATTGTGCAATGTGTACACGGGTAAAATGATATGTATTTGCATCTTTTATTTTTAAAATAAGAAGTATAACAATGGATCTTAACATGTACTCTTTTATCAGTAATATATTATGTTAACATATATAAGATGAAACTTGAAACTTGTTTTGTGAATAAAAGAAATAAGAATATAGTTAGAAAAATTCACCAGAAATTTTCAGGAACCTCATAAGATTTAACAATCTTACCTAAAAAAAATACCAAGAATTATATATGATTTTAAACATGTAATCATAAATCATACGAAATCATACGAAATCATACGAAATAAAAGGAAGATTTAGAATAGAGTAAATTACCATTTGCGTCCCTGACGTTTTCTCATTTTAACCGTTTGCGTCCCTGTTGTTTCAAAATTGCCATCCGCCCCCTAACGTTTCATTTTTATTTCCATTTGAGTCCAACACACTAACGTCGTTAGATTTTTCCGTTAGTTTTTATAAAATGACAAAAATACCCTTGTAATTTCAGGGATGCAAAATGTAAATTTACTCTTAAATAAAAACCCCTATCCCACCCCTCCCTTCTATCTTCTCTCTCTCTATCTCTTCTTTCTTCACTGACAGCGGTGGTGGTGGTGATGGGTCACGATGGTGGTGATGGGGTTCGCGATGGTGGTGATGGGGTTCGCGATGGTGGTGATGGGGTTCGCGATGGTGGTGATGGGGGATGCGGTGGTGGTGGTGATGGGGGGCTACGGTGGTGGTGGTGATGGGGGCTGCGGTGGTGGTGGTGATGGGGGGCTGCGGTGGTGGTGGTGATGGGGGGTTGCGATGGTGGTGGTGATGGGGGGCTGCGGTGGTGGTGGTGATGGGGGGTTGCGGTCGCCGTCGACTCCGACCTCGATTTCGCCTTTCAACTTCAATTGCAAGAAGCCCTCAAAGCCTCCACCACATCACACCCTTCTTCATCATCATCATCATCATCGATTCAACCACCACTTCTCCTAACAGAAGTCACCGACTCCCCTGCCGGAATTGCCTCCTTCATCGCTTACAAAATCGACAACGAGCCGACCGGCAGTTAGTCGAATGGGAAAACCGGTTAATGCAGGAGAATCTGAACCGTTTGATGCACGATCAGGTGTTTGCTCGTGAAATTGTCAACGTTCCTGAACACGAGTGGAGGAAAACCGGTGATTACTTCGAGAGGCCGTACGGAGTGTCGCCGGCGTCGGGTGAGGAGGTGTTTAGGGTGTATTGCAAGGGTTGGGTGAGTGATGAGAGGGTTGGGGGGATCGGGGTGGCGATTTGTGATTCGTTTGATTGTTGTGTGTTGGAGATGGGGAAGGCGGTGGTGGTTGACGACGGTGGTGGTGGTGGTGGTGAGGTGGTGGAGGTGAAGGCTGTGGTTGAAGGGGTGAATGCTGCTGTTGCTCTGGGGTTGAAGAGGGTTCATGTATTCTGTGACAGCAATGTGGTTTATCAACAGAGGGGCTGCGGCGGCGGTGGTGGTGATAGGGGCTGCGGCGGTGGTGGTGATAGGGGCTGCGGCGGTGTTGGTGATAAGGGCTGCGGTGGTGCTGGTGGTGATAACTGGGTGGTGTGGTGGTGGTGATAACTGGGTGGTTGTGGTGGTGGTGATAGGGGTGGTTATGGTGGTGGTTTGAAGAGATGATGTTGATGGATGGGACCCACAAGGGTTTTATTGTTATTATTTAATTTGAAGGGTACTTTCGTCTTTTTATTAATAATTTAACAGAAACATTAACGGTGTTAATTATTTGAACTCAAATGGATATAAAAATGAAACGTATAGGCTCAAATGAGGATAACACGAAACGTTAGGGGGCGGATGACAATTTTGAAACCGTAGGGACGCAAGTGGTTAAAATGAACAAACGTCAGGGATGCAAATGGTAATTTACTCTTTAGAATATCTTTTAGGGTATTAATTCTGAATCAAAATTAACGGACCCACAAAAAATGACCTAATGAATATAGTGATTGAAGTTTGAATTAATTTTAATGAAATCAAATGGCGGTGGGCTAAAATCCATCGGCCCATTGCTCTATAAATACGAAGTTTTTGGGCTACTAGGGTTTATGCGCAGGCCGCAGCCCCAAATTTGCAAGCCCATCATCCTTCGATATTCATCAACCTCCAAAATCCTCTGCCTCTGGTAAGTGTTCTACTATATTTAAAGTTTAAACCCATGTGGATGTTAGCACCCTTGTACGGATTACTTTGACAAATTCTGATATGATCGATATGTTTGTTGATTTCATCGTTTTGTTGTTGTTTTCAATCTTATAGTTGTCTGAAAGCGCTTGATTTCATGGAGACTGATAGAATTTTGTCTTACCTTGTTTTACTTGATCACACTTGTGAATGGGTTGTAGGGCGATTTCGGTCGTATTCGTCTGTTGGTTATTGATATAAACGGAATGCAGGATGCAGAATGTGATATCTTCTTGTTGTTGAAGAAACATGTTTTTGTTGTTAAATTAACTCTTACTTTATGTTCTTGATTGCAGTTATGTTTATCAGTACTTCTATGATTACTAATTAGGTGAAAAATATGTTCTTTTGATGTTATAGGAGCTTTAATCTGTGTTAGGAGTCGCTGAAACATAACGTGTTCTGATTATTAATGATCTGGTGGTTGCTTTACGTAAGTCATTAAAGAACCAGAAATAGTCAAACACTTAAAAAGATAATCTGATCATCATAACAACAGTTTTAATACTATCTGATTGTTTGATTATGTTTATTCTATGTGGCGTACTAGCATACACATTTTTAAAAGGCAATTTTGAAAGACTTAAGCACTTGATTAGTTCTTTTAGGTTTTTACGTTATGCACCAAAATAAAGCCACACTAGTTAGAAACATTATATGTAATGCAATGATGAATTTTTATTTGTTGCAGTGATTTCTAAAACTGATGGCTAACTCTACAAACAACAATGAACCCCCTAATGTGGATTCACTGATGGATAACAAGTGTAAAAGAAAGTCAAGAAAGAATTCTATAGTTTGGAAATATTTTACAACTGAAACCAGCGGTGCTGGATGTACCCGAGCCCGTTGTATGCTTTGCAAGAAATCATTTGCATATGCTTCAGGTGGAAAGTTAGTTGGCACTAGTCACCTAAAACGACATATTACATTGAAAATCTGCCCCGTAATCCGAATTAATGAGAAAAGTGGTCAAATTAAACCTTTTGTATCTCTTCCCACCATTAATAGCACCCAAGATAACAATAGCCTCCCAAGAAAACGCCATAAAAGCACTAGACAATCAACAAGGGTCTCCTTTTATCAAGATTGTTTCAGACAGGATATTGCAAAGATGGTTATCATGCATGACTACCCACTTAAGATGGTGGAGTGTCCCGGATTTTTGAATTGTTTAAAGTCTCTTCAACCTCAATTTTCCGTTTTGCCTCTTGAAGCAATTGAAAGTGATTGTTTGGTGTTATACCAAAGGGAACGACAAACTCTCTTGAATCTGGTTAGCAGTACCTCTGGTCGTGTTAATCTTTCTCTTGAAATGTGGACCACAGATCAAAGTATGGGGTATGTATACATAACGGGTCAGTTTATAGACGATGATTGGAAATTGCATAGAAGGATTCTTTCGGTTATATTATTACCATTTCCTGAATCAGAAGCTGCTGTTAATCATGCTATAGCTTCTTGTGTTGCTGATTGGAATTTGGAGAACAAGGTGCTTGCAGTAACTTTTGATGACTCTTTTGCAAGCAAAGCTGTAAGAAAAAGTCTAAGACATTCACTTTCTGACAGAAATCAGTTAATTCTTGATGGTAAGTTCTTGATCGGGAGTTGCTATGCACGAGTTTTGTGTCATCTTGCTCAAGACGCTTTAGCGGTGTTATCAGAAACTGTTAAAAAGTTCGTGATAGTGTAAAGCATGTGGTAACAGTACATTCTTGTCAAGATAGATTTAATGATCTCAAGCTACAACTGCAGGTACCAAGTGCAAAAAGTCTTGTGCTTGATGACCAAAGTCATTGGAACACAACTTATCATATGCTGGTAGCTGCATGTGAATTAAAAGAGGTATTTTCTTGTTTGGATACTTTGGACTCAAATTACCAATTTATCCTTACGATGGATGAATGGAAAGAAGTGGGCATTCTCTGTACATTCTTAAAACTTTTACTTGATGCAGCTAGTGTTTTAACAGGCCCCTCGTATCCTACCGCGGATGCTTTCTTTCATGAAGCATGGAAAATCCAACTCGAGCTTAAACATGCATCCATAAGTGACAACGTGTTTGTTAGAAAGTTGACCAGGTCAATGTATGAAAGATTTAACAAATACTGGAAAGACTGCTTTTTGGTATTTTCAATCGCTGTTGTTATGGATCCGCGTTTTAAAATGAAGCTTGTGGAGTTTAGTTTTATAAGACTTTATGGTGAGGATGCAGACCACTGGATTAAAGCTGTGAGTGATGGTATTCATGAACTGTTTCTTGATTATGTGGTACAGATGCTTCCCCCACCAACTTTTGTTGTTAATGGAAACGGTTTTTTGAAGTCAAAAGTCCCTCAAGAAGAAGAAGAAGAAATGACTTCTGAGGTTCTTGATTATGTTGTACAGATGACTTCTGATTTTGATGTTTATATATCAGCAAATCATCAGTATATGAAACCAGAACTTGATCAATACCTAGAAGAATCCGTATTACCTCGAATGCAAGAGTTTAATGTTTTGGGCTGGTGGAAGTTAAACAGAAAAAAGTATCCAACTTTATCAAAAATGGCATGTGATATATTGTCCATTCCCATTTCTACAAATTTCCAAGATTCTCTTTTCGATATGACATGTAAGAAGATGGATAGATATCGATGTTCGTTAAAACCATCAACGCTTGAAGCACTAATTTGTGCAAAAGATTGGCTGCAACATGCAAACTCAGATAATTCAACAGAATTTTCATCTTCAATTCTCCAAAAGCAATAGTGAAAAACTGAGTCGCAGTCCTTTTAGGTATAATTTTCAGGTACCTTCAAATCTCGAGTAACAGATGCAGATTCTATTTTTCTTTTAAAGAGCAGGCTTTATATAATCTTATCTTGTGAGGTTTCTTTTGGGGTATTGGTTACTCTCTTTATAAATTTTATGTAGTTCTACTGTTCTTCAATCATACTTTTATTATTTTAAAAGATATACAAACTAACGATCCGGCTGACCAGCCAACCTTAATTGGTTGATTTATCGTTTCTTTAATCGTGATCAACTGTTCGTGTTAAAGCTATTGACAAAATAACAGAACTGGAACAGTAATATTCCTAAATTTTTATTTGAACTTCATGATGGTCGCTTTAATCGCCTGAGTTAAGCAAGAACCCTGTTGTGCAATGAGTGCAATCCATAGAATGCACAATCAGATTTTGCTAAATAAAACTAAACATGTAGGGGTTAACCTTAAGCTGGTCAATGGTTCTGGGTCGTGAAGCTAACCGTATATGTTCGACAAGTCTTTAGAATGTTAATTTAAGCACATGTTTTTATTAATTTGTGTAAAAAGTTAGATGTTTTTGAGTTAAAGTAGCGCGTAAGTTATTTTTTATTTTCTTTAGGTGCAAGTATTGTTTTCTCTATTCTATGCAAGTTAAATATGAATGCAATTTATTAAAATAGAGAGGTCTCGAATTCAAGTCTTATAACAAAAAATAGGTTACAAGTTTGGTTTTAGTTTCAAGGGAAACTATGTTTTTCTCTTAAAATTTATAAAATTACATATTTATTCAAAAAATAAGTTTTCAATGAGGAAATATATAAATTTATAAGTTTATAGGTGATATATGAAATTACCCCTATGTATAATCCGTGTTTGATGTTTGAAACTTCTATATTCAATATATTGATACCTTTTTTTATGTATGCAGTTGTATAGTCTTTTCAAAGCTCTAACGATGAAAGGGCCTATGTCTTAAATTTATAAATTCAAGATTTCAATTTCGAATTCTACATAATGGACTGGCGTCAAGTCGTCAACATCAACAGTAATTGAAATAAGGATATAGCAAATCCAGTCATGGGCCCAGCCCATCATCAATTATTAATAATGAGTAAATTACCATTTGCATCCCTGACATTTGTTCATTTTAACCATTTGCGTCCCTGCGGTTTCAAAATTACCATTCGCCCCCTAACGTTTCATGTTATCTTCATTTGAGTCTATATAATTTCATTTTTATCTCAATTTGAATCCAAATGACTAACACTGTTAGTTTTTCTGTTAAAATTATTATTGAAAAGACTAAACTACCCTTAATACTATATTAATATAAAAAAACATGTGGGTCCCATCTATCAATATTATCTTCTTCTTCAAATCACCCCATCACCACCCCCATCACCACCACCACCATAACCACTTGGTTGCAACCACAACAGCCCCATCGCCACCGGTACAACGACCCGGTCGCCACCACAGCAGCCTCATCACCACCGCCATAACCACCCAATTGCCACCATAGCAGCCTCATCACCACCGCCACAACCACCCTATCGCCACCACAGCAGCCAAAGTATACAAATACTGCAAATGAAGATCCCGAACCCCAATTCGAATTAGCATCAACAGTTTCTAATTATCACCAGCCATCTTCCTTCTGAAAATCGCAAGTGATATTATCTAAGTACACCAGTCAATAATATCATCCTCTCAGAAGTCAGATCTATGAACAAATCCCTAATTCTATAAGCCTATGCTCCCGTTAGAAAAACTGAAAATGATACACAAGATTAAAAAGAAAGATTATCAAGAAAACCTTAACAACTAAGATCTAATCGTTTCATTTAACCTCAAAGCACACAAATTTCTACTTCCCAAAGCCCTAATCCCCTCACCAAAACACAAAACCTCAAAAAAAAACTAACCGCTAAACGGCCGGCGGAAATCAGAACCTCCACGACCACCGCCCCACCGACACGACAACGGAGATCCATAGTCGTTACATTGAGACGACGAAGTTGCAGGCGAATCTCTCCATCGATTCAATTTCCAACGGCTCCGACGCCGCCGCCTTCAAGAACTCCTTCCGATCGATTTGCAGTGGCTCCGACGGCATCAATCAGTCAATTGAACCCCAACCTAACAGAAATCGAACATGAAATTAAGAAACAGACCCCCCACACCACCATCGCAGTATTTGTATACTTTGGCTGCTAATTATCGATCGTTACAGATCACTCGAACATGAAATTAAGAAACAGACCCCCCATCACCACCATCACGACCCCCCGACCCCCCACACCACCATCGCGACCCCCATCACCACCACCGCGACCCCCATCACCACCACCGCAGCCCCCGTCACCACCACCGCAGCCCCCCATCACCACCATCACGACCCCCATCACCACCATCGCGACCCTATCACCACCGTCGTGACCCCCATCACCACCAGCGCAACCACCCCATCACCATCATCGCGACCCCCATCTCCACCACCGCAACCCCCATCAACACCATCGCAGCCCCCATCTCCATCGACTGAAGGTATGGGAGAAAAATAGAAAGAGAGAGAGAGAAACAGGGAGAAAGAGGGAGAAAGAAATGATAAGGTGTGATGGTGAGAATGAAGGGTATGTGAATTAATAATAAGGGTAATTTTGTCATTTTACAAAGTTAACAGAAAAATCTAACGCCGTTAGTGTTTTGGACTCAAATGGAGATAAAAAGGAAACGTTAGGGGGCAAATCGAGACTCTGAAACTGCAGGGACGCAAGTGGTTAAAATGGAAAAACGTCAGGGATGCAAATGATAATTTACTCTTTAATAATTAACGTGTGTAAATAAATAAAACATGCTACTCAATTTGATCCAAAGAGAGTGCTTCACAAATAATGTCGGAATTTAATTCATAATTATTAAGTCTAAAAAAAGTTGCTGAATTATGGAAAGAGCTATAAGTCATAATGTATAATGCGATATACAATAAATCTTATTTTTTTATATTCGTTGATTTAATTCTATAGAACTTACAATTTATAATAATTTTTTTGGATGTTTTGCTACCTTGTTCTTCATAATTCTTTTTAATAAACGTGTGAAATAAATAAAGTTTTTAAACCCAACAAGTAACACCTTCTATACTAATTTCGAACAAGCAATAAACAATTTTAACCTAACGAACGATATAATCAATTATCGTTGTTAGACTTATAGAAAATTACTCGGTATAATAAAACTAAGATAAACATTGTTAGACCATGTTTAAAAGTTAATAGAACGAGCATTTATTATTTCATTTAAAGGCAATTTAGATTTTAATAATCCAAACTATTACCTATTGGCCGATAATAATCTTTACTATTAATTTGACCAGTTACATTTACAACTTTCACTTTTATTACCAACAACAGTCCTAATGATATAATTTTCAATTTTTTACGTTTAATTTGAACTCGATTCCGATCTCAATAATGATTATGAACGAAATGAAAAAACATAAAAGTTAAATTGAGTCTAAAATAAATACAAATCGAGCGTAAAAATTTGAAAATTATGTCACCAGGACTGTTGTTGGTAACAAAAGTGAAAGTTGGGAGTGTTACCGGTCAAATTAATAGTATGGATTATTATCAGTCAATTAGTAATAGTTTGGATTATTAAAATTAAATTTGTCTATTTTAAACGAATATGGTTAATTTCATATACAGTTTCAATATAATATATATCACACAAGTTGCCCGCTTTATAAACTTTACTATTTTTAAAAAGTTAGAAACAATATGGATTATGAAATTTGTATACTTAGTAGCAATAACTTCTCAAAAGCTCTATGATCTCTTTACATCTTTTGTAGTAATAAAATGCAAAATTACAAACCAATGGTGTGTTTATTTAGAAGACCATCACATATTGGATAATTTCAAGGGAAATCAATTTTGTTAATCTTCTTTTATGTTTTAGGAAAATGGTTATTTGAGATGATCACTTCTGTTTATAGCTTACAGAGAGAATAATTCGATCATTGTAACAATATTAAACATTAAAGTAGTTTCACAAATATTGTCAATAGTGCGTCACGTTATATATTGCATATTTTAAATGTTATAAAAAAACTTTTGGTGTGTTTAATACAGGTATAGTCAATTGTTAATCATGATCACCTTGCTTTATTAAAAAAAGGCAACATAACTTGTGTAAAACATGACACAAGGTGCATAGATAGGTTTTCCACCTCATACCGTCCATATCAAGAAATTATATTTTATGTATCATTTAAATTTTAATCAATAGCATAGTTGAATTGATGTTCAATAGAATCGTATATCATTCATGTTAAACTATATATTACAGGTGTATAAAAGAATTTGCGTTATAACAGACGTTTAGTCATATAATATATTATATGAAGTAAATTAGTGTGAAGGATAAAATCATAACAAATGTCTTTTAGAAACGATGGTTTTCTTTTTATCTCGTCCAGTCTCATCAGATACGATGTTTATTATTTAATTAATGAAGTATAGCTAATAGTTGGTTTTTTTAAGAATCTGATTGATATTTAGCTTGATATCCTCTTTGCAGTGAACAACATCTATCATCATGATCCTATTAACGAAAACTAGTGTGCAGTGAAACACATGTGTTCTCCGATACCTTAAAGGAACGATACACACAGTCTCCTCATCTTACAGGTAGTGAAACACGTTGATCATAAACCGGAAACCTTATAACCTTTAAAAACAATCCCATCGTATCAAGGAACCAAAAGAAAAATCAACACAATAAAACATACAACCACGTTTTGTTGCTGGATTCCCCACCCACAAATTAGAAATGATATTTACGTACCTTAGAGAAATTTAGATTTTAAATTTATAAACTAGATTCAATCTTATCATTATCAATACTAGATCCATGTGTTCATCTTATTTATATAATTTATGTTAGAAATGACATAAGGAATCAAACAAAACATATTTTATGATCATAGATTACTAAACTATGAAACTTTCATTTATGTTGTTCATTTGGTGAAAAGTGCAAGAATTATATAGGGGCCTACTAAAGAGACGCCCTCCAGGATATCTGGACGCCCTCTTTACGGCCCGTAAGGCCCTTCACGGGCCGTATGGTCTGCCGCAAGTCAAATCGGTCATTCAGAAACGTGATTCAAAAACGTAACGGCCCGTGAACATGATCACGGTCGTGTTTATTTACGGCCCGTGAATTTCTTCACGGCCCGTATGGAATTCGTCTTACGGGCCGTGAACTTACTTACGGGTCCTAGTTTCACTTTTAATAATTTGACGAGATATATTATTCCTCGTTTTTCGTGTAATTTTGTATTTATTACGTTATTTGATATGACGTAATATTCCTCGATAGTCGTGTAAATTTGTATTTATTACATTATTTGATATGACGTAATATTCCTCGATATTCGTGTTAATTATGTGACGAGATGCAATATTCCATTTCAACTACTATATAAACGTTAGTTTATAAATTCATTTCATAATTCAACGATATAAATTCATTTCATTTCAACTACTACATAAACGCAATATTCCATTTCAAGTACTATATAAACGTTAATATCTAACGTTACGATGTCTTTCTGGGATAGCAACTATTTATTTGGTTCGGAATATAACTATTACCCTCAGGAGGGTTACGGTTATTACGAAGAGGCTGCTTCAAACTATCCAGGACAGTTCGCGTCCAATTACGGCGGGAATGACGGCGGCGATGACGGGGGTGATAACGGTGGCGATAGCAGCGGGGATAATGACGGTTCTGGTTCCGGTAAAAAGGGTTTATACGACACGAATCAGGTTATAAGATATATCATATTTAATTTACTTTCATTTTACTATCATTTAGTAATAACTAACTAAAAATATTAAATTGATTAGGTTTTCTCATCTCGTGAAGAATTAGTTGATTGGGCAACTAAAGTGGGGCGAGATAATGGGTTCGTTATTGTCACCAAACGTTCAAAAAGAAATTCGAATGGTTTGGTGGTTAAAATTTGGTTGAAATGCGATCGGGGTGGTGTATATAAGGGAGCATCCACTCTAAGAAAAAGTGGCACGAAAAAAACAAACTGTCAATTTGAATTGCAGGGTAAGTACCAGATGCAGAGAGATGGGTGGATTATAGTTGTTGTGGATGATACTCATAACCATGAACCTGCTGAACACCTGGAAGGACATGCATACGCAATGAGGCTCACCGAAAATGAGCTTTCTACTGTAAGGAATCTGACCGAGCAAAATATTGACCCTCGAAACATTCTAGGCACGTTGAGGGAACAAAATCCCAATAACGTGTCTGGGTTACGAACCGTATATAATGCTCGGGCAAAAATAAAAAAGTCCACCAGAATTGGTGAAACCCCAATGCAGGTTTTTTTTTCTATACTACAACAACATCAATATATTTACACCCTCACATTGAGGAACCGACAAATACCGTCGACGGGTTTTTTTTATACATCCCACATCTCACACATTATGGCGTGCTTACCCACACGTGCTGATGATTGACACAACATACAAGACTAACTTGTATAAAATGCCTTTTGTTCAAATGGTTGGTGTGACATCCACCCTGAAATCTTTTCTGTTGCTCACGTATTCATGATTATGAGCGTGAAGCCAACTTCAGATGGGTGTTAGAGCAACTAAAAGCAACGCTGGAAGATAAGTGTATGGAGCCCCGTGTTATACTAACCGACCGAGACCTCGCTCTGATGAATGCGTCAGAAGAAGTTTTTCCGAGTGCTGTTCGATTACTTTGCAGATGGCATATTTCGGAAAATATTGCTAAACATTGTAAGGCGAGTTTTTCAAATGAAGAGTGGGGTGCTTTTCAGCATGTGTGGTCGGTACT
This sequence comes from Flaveria linearis, assembly GCA_024085815.1. Taxonomy (NCBI): domain Eukaryota; kingdom Viridiplantae; phylum Streptophyta; class Magnoliopsida; order Asterales; family Asteraceae; genus Flaveria; species Flaveria linearis. The sequence continues at coordinate 4,115,899 of CM044002.1, forward strand.
TATTAACTCTGAAACGGAGGACATATACGCTTATAATTACGACCGGCTTTATCGCAGATTGGTGTCCAACCATTCAAGTAAGTTTTCTAGTGTTATTCTTAAAAATATATGTATTTATATAAAAATAAGTGCATTTTTTTTAATAGGAGTGCTGATGTACCTAAAAAATAACTGGTTGGACCCCTACAAAGAGAGATTTGTGTCGGCGTGGATAAATAGAAGTTATAACTTCGGTCAGCACACAACGAACCGAGTTGAGAGCCAACATTCGTTGTTGAAAAGTTACCTGAAAGCAACCAATAGCACCCTGGATAGATTTATTCCTTCATTAATAATATCTTAGCTACCCAGGAAATTGCTATAAAAGAAAGTTTTACCAAAAGCAAAATCATGCTTATGGTGCAGCATAATCATGAAGTGCTTAAATTGCTGCGAGGTAACGTTTCTATTGCGGCTTTGGATATGTTAGTCGGTGAGATTAACAGGATACATCATCTAATTATATCCAAAGAATCATGTGGCTGCCATCTTTTTACCAGCTTTGGTCTTCCGTGTGCTTGTAAATTAAACAATTACTTTCAAACAGGTGAATGTTCTTTTACGTTTTTTATTTTTCATGAAAACTTTTATTATATTTATTTAATATATTATTTTATAGGTCAATGATTGGGAGGCTATATACGGAAGTCGAATTCAAAAATATCTTGAACTAAGGCCCGTAGACCCGGTTGAACATGTAGATTTAGTATAGTTTACACATTTATCAATTCTTTCAATTCTTTATTTATTCAATTCTTTATTGTTGTTGAATTGTAAACATGTAATCTATTCTTTCGTTTTCCAAAGAAAAATGCAATAAGAAGATTATCGAATTTTCTTCAACCTTTGAATTTTGTTTATATGAGCTGGGCATTTGGTTAGCATAAAAGGTGTGTAGGAATGTTAATGATATGAGATGCATAATATATGTTGAGATTCAAGTATGTTTTTCAGTGCAACTTTTCCGACTGAGATTCAAGTATGTTTATATAATTGCAGAGCCTGGCGTCGGATTTTCTGAAGGATTATATATTTCTTTATGTGGGACGAGTAGGTTCAAGTACTGATTTTATTCTCCAAAAGGTTGATTTAATATTATTCGTACAAACCACTTCCTCCACAAGCACAACCAATTGTAAACATATAATAAAACATTTAAACGTCATCCAAAATAACTCATAATATATAAACATAATTTTACAAATTTTTTACATGAAAGGTAAATAAAACAATAAAATCCTACTATCTATGCGTCATGACCACCACCAGCATCACCACCACCAGCATCCTCCGCATCACCACCACCAGCAGCCTCCTCGTCATCACCCACAGGTCGTCTGACAACGGACGCAACTCCGGCCGAGGGGGGAGGTCGATACCCTGGCTAGCAGCCAAAATGCTGCACGCATCCGCCGTCCATAATAGCAAGGCCTGGGACTGGTGCAACATATGTAGTGCCTCCGCCATAAACTCCCCCGTCGGCGGAATCTGCCGAATGATGGTCCTGGGAACAGGCGGTGGGACGGGTGGTCCGGCGTGTGGCTGGGGCTGCGGCGGCTGCTGCGGCGCCGGCTGCTCCTCCTCCTCACCAACGTCCGGCACCGGCTGCCAGACGGTCCGACCACCATCAGTGGACCATCGGAGGTCGTCGCCAAATTTGGCGGCAATCCCCATGGCCATGACGGTCTGTCGACCCAAAATCCGAGGCGGCGTGTCCGTAGTCTGCCTCGCAATTAGGGCGTCCGTAAACAACCCTAAGCGCGAGGCAATGACGGTAATGTACGAGCCGCAAACAATCGGGCTATCCATCTGCAAAACAATCAAACATAGGCATAATTATGAATCGCATAATAGATAATACTTATTTGTTAACAATTAGTAGAAATATTTTTACCTTGCCCTGAATGACGCTCAAAAAATAGGCGGCCATGCAGTGAGCTAGATTCACCCGTCTGGGTGAAAGCAAGGCCCTCAAAAAAAATAAGTCAAGGAGCGACACCTGCTCCATGCTCTGGTCTCTGCCGGCAATGGTGCCGGCAATGCACCGGTGTAGATACCGGTGCAAAGGATCCCTAATAGAGGTCGCCCTAATGGCGCCCTCCCACGGCTGGTCGGAAATGGTCGGCCACCATCCGACCAAAGGAGCCGGCTCCGACTGGACCTCGTCAGTATAAAAACGAGGATCCTCCGTCTCCTCTTGGGTGTAAAACCCAAGAGTCACCGCCCACTGGGCGAGGGTGAATGTTGGACCAAAAGAACCAATGAGCCAAGATCAGGAAAACCTCTAAGTCCCACATGCCACTACAACAACAGGTGAAGACTCTCATCAGCTATTGTGTTCTCTTGCCGGAAGGTCAGAGAGGAACTGAGGACTCTCATCAGCTATTGTGTTCTCTTGCTTGAATGTCAGGCTTGAGAGCATCTTAGTGCCAGCTCTCTGCTGAGATGATGAAGTCTGAAGAACAAATTCTGAAGATCAAAGAACTGAAGAATATCAGCTGAGGATATCAAAGGCTGAAGATCCAAAGAACTGAAGATCTTCCGAAGCACAAATTCTGAACAAAGAACTGAAGATCATCAGCTGAAGATATCAAAAGGCTGAAGATCCAAAGAACTGAAGATCTTCCGAAGCACAAAGTCTGAAGACAAAGACTGAAGACAACAACTGATGATATCTACTGAGATCATCAGTTGTTACATCTTCCGAAGCTGTTCTATCTTCCGAAGCAAAGTCTGAAGAAAAGACTGAAGACAACAACTGATGATATCTACTGAAGTCATCAGTTGTTACATCTTCCGAAGTAACATCTTCCGAAGTAACATCTTCCGAAGCCAAGTCTGAAGACCAAGTACTGAAGACAGAGTTTGTCTCAACAACTGAAGAAGTCCTCTTCAGTTGTTGTGGTGGTTTTTACTTTTCGGAAGTTTATTTTGTGTCAGTAGTTGTACAACAGCTGAAGAGAATATTCCTCAGCTGTTATAGTTTCAGTAGTTTACTTTTGTCAGTACTTAGGAACTTTTGTAAGAAGATGTCAGTTGTTGACATCTTCAGTAGTTTTATGTTTTTTCAGTTGTAATTTGAATATTCAGTGATGTCAGAAAAAGGACATCATGCCCATCCTTTTGCCGCCTATAAAAGGATGGGCAACCATACTGTTTTAATTGCCGAAACGTGCGAACCAATAGAACATTTATTGTTTTGCAGAAACTCTTCTCTCTATGTTCATGCTTTAATTTGAAATATCTTTTATGTTCTTGTGTTAATTGCTAATTAATGAGCTAAATCCGCTGCAAACATAATCTAATTGATCAACGAGAGAGGCTGAGATCCTGACAAATGGTATCAGAGCAGGTTAATCATTGATCGATTTCAACATTGATCATTTGAAACTGCTCTTTTGATCTCTCAGTTTGATCGAATTAGCAATTTGCAAGAGTTAGTCATAGAGAGTAAGTTTCTGCAGTTTCCGGCCAAAATCTTGAGATCTTTCGGTGGTTTTGAGTTACATTTGTCGTGCTTAAACTTGTTTTTGACCAAAACCTGAGATGACAACACCAACCAATGATCCTCACAATACTGGTTCCTCAACCAAGCCTCCGATGCTGGTTAGGAACGAGTATAACATATGGCAAAGACGTATGCTGCATCACTTGGCTGTCAACAGTGCTGGTTGTTGGAAGTCAGTGGTGCATGGGCCATACAAGCCTATGGTGAACGTCCCGGAGTCTAATGAACAGGTTGCCAAGAAACCTGAACAATATTCGGACGAAGATCTAAAGCTGTTCGAAATTGATGCCAGAGCCCATGGAATTTTAGCCATGGCCATTCCAAACGAGATATATTCAGGGCTCTTGCATCATGAGTCTGCTCATGACCTATGGGTTGCTCTAAAGGAACAATTTGGAGGAACTGACTCGGTCTTAGCAAACAATAGGGAAATCCTTGCCCAACAATATGAGACTTTCTCATATAGAAAGGGTGAGACTCTGACCCAGCAGTATGAACGGTTCTCTTGTTTAATCTCTGAGCTAAAGATGGTTAAACAAGAGTACTCCAAAAGCCAGATGAACAACAGGTTCCTCAGGTCATTACCTGAGAGATGGGACACATATACCATTGTCCTACGCTCTAGTGCTGACCTTGACACTCTATCTCTCACCCAACTTCATGGGAAGCTACTCACTTTTGAGAGAGAAGTAGAGCAAAAGAGGAAGTTGTCATCTTCTGGCAAACTTGCTGATGACTTTGTCCAAGGTAATACTGCCTTGATAAGTCATGAGTCAGAATATGCTTCATTTGAAAGTTCTTATGATGAGCATATCGATTTCTCTACCAACTCAGGACAAGCTTTTGTTGGTGTTAGTAGTTCAGGAGGTGGTGGTGACAACTTGTGCTTTCTGATGGAGGATTTGAAGGGCATTCCAGATGATGATCTGGAAGAGATGGATATTTTGAACCAAATGGCTATGATAAATATCCGATCTCAGAAGTTCTACAAAAGAACTGGTAGGAAATTCCCAGGACTCTCTGGCAGAACCAAAGTTGGTTTTGACAAGAGCAAGTTGAGGTGTCACAAGTGCCAAAGGCTTGGACACTTTGCAAGAGAGTGTAGATCATCTGGATCTAACTCATCTGCACCCTTTGTGACTTTTCCCAGCAATAGCTCACAGCACAAAGGGCAACCTTCCTACAGTTCTCCCCATCCATCTCAAGCACAAGCACCACCTGCTTATTTTGTGCCACAGGGTCATATGCCTTATTCTTACCCCTGTTACTACATGCCTCAGCCTGGTCAAACTCAAGCACCCTCGGCTCAACCACCTCATGCTCTTCCAGAGCCTCATTCTTCCCAATCTCATCAACACACACAACCTCAACAACAAAGCTTTTTCACCCCAACTGCTGTTGACTGGAGTAGTCTACCAGAAGAGCTATCTGGTCAGGAACCACTACTCCAAGGTGCTGGTCAACATGGTGGTGACCAACCTTTTGGAAATCTTGCTCTAATGGCCCTTGATTCTGCTGAAGGGTCATCATCTAATGCCTCATCTCAGGTATCCACTGAGGCAAAAGCCAAGCTTTGTTCAGAGTCATGCATAGCAGCATTTGCTTCTATTAGAGAAGCAAATGTAGCTTTAATAAATAAAATCTTGAGCTTGAGCACACTATTTCCAAAAGAAAAGCTGATTTTGAGGTTGTTTTAAAAGATAAAAATGATGAGATTTACAAGCTTAACTGCCAAATCAAAGATGCTAAAGCTAGGGAAGATGTACTTCTTGAGAAGTACAAAGATCTCAAGGAAACTCTTGCAACCACCCAAGTTGAGTGTGATCGATGGGTGCAATCATGCAAGGGTTTTGAAATGCTTCTTAGCAAGCAAACTGCTTCCAATGTGAAGTTTGGCATTGGTTACAATCACACTGCTCCACCCACAGACTTCATTTCAAGAGCAGAAGTTGAATCTGATGGGGAGAGCAGTAACCAATCCTTCTCATCATGTGACTTACTATCCTCTAAATCAGCATCATCAGAGATAGACTGTCACATGACCAAAAGGCTGATCAACTCAGGAGTTGTCACTAGAAGTACTGAAGGTACTGGAGAGCAAGTGACAACACCTGAAGTTCAAACCTCAAATACTGTTAGCACTAAAGAGAAGAAAACTAACAGTAGGAAAGGTTTGAAGACAGCTAAAGAGGATACCAGGAAAGCGGGCACTAGGAAGAAAACTGCTAGTACTGATGACAAACAGCTGAAGAACAAGGCTTCAGCAGTTAAATCCTCTTCAGCTGATGATCAGCATAAGATGAAGAAAAAGCCATGTGAGATATGTGGCTTATTCAATCATCTCACTGATGATTGCTGGTACAAAAGGGGTTCCAAACTCAAGCAGAAGGAGAGAATTTCTGAGAGCATCAATAAAATGAAGAGTGAGTTTGAAACCAAGTCTGTACTGGCAACATCCAAGTCTGAAATCCCTAAGCCCAAAGCTAAATCTAAGGTAAGGATTTCTCAGACAACAGCTGAGGTTGCTCAGAAAAAGATGGTACAACATAGGAACTCATCATCAGTAAACTCCAATGTGTCTGAAGAGCTGAAGGCTCTATCACAAAACCAGACACGGTTGGTGATGATGGTTCAGCAACTAGTGGGAAGAGTCAACCACTTAGATGCTCCTATGTTGAAACCACAGAAAAGGAAGTCCAAGCCAAAAGCTTCCTCTTCTGTACCATCTTCTTCATCTCAAGCTGTCACACATAACACACCTGTTAGTGCTACTTCTGTAGCTGAGATCAGACCCAAGGCCAAGCAGGTTTGGGTCTCCAAGACTAACTAACACATGGTTGTGTTTGCAGGGTTCTTCAACATGCCAAAGAAGCATCTGGTATGTAGACAGTGGAGGATCCATGCACATGACGGGAAGCAGCTCCCTTCTTAATGACTACTCTCAAGGAAAGAAGGGATTTGTTTCTTTTGGCAATGATGCAAAGGGTTACATCGTCGGAAAAGGCTTTGTTTCCAACGGGGAAATAAGGTTTGATGATGTTAACCATGTGGAGAATCTCAAGTACAACCTCTTGAGTGTCAGTCAAATGTGTGACAAAGGCCATGTTGCTCTTTTCACAAGCCAGAACTGTAGGATTCTGTCATCCAAAGTTCTGAGTTTGATTGGCAAGACATTGGATGAACACACTCTCCTGAAGGCCAACAGGACAGGAAGAGTGTATGCCTTAGATCTTTCCAAAAGATGGATCTAAAAGGCCATCCTTGCCTATTCTCCAAGGCATCTCCTCAAGAGTCTACACTATGGCATAGAAGGCTGGGTCATGTTAATTTCAAGAACATGAATCAGCTTATAAGCCATGGTTTAGTAAGAGGATTGCCTCTGAAGGAGTTCAAGTGTGAAGATGACTGCACTGCTTGCTTGAAAGGAAAACAACACAAAGTTTCATTCCCTTCAATAGAAGAACCTAAGTCCACTGCCTACTTACAACTTCTGCACATGGATCTCTTTGGTCCTGTCAGAGTAATGAGCATGGCAAAGAAGAAATACTGCCTGGTAATTGTGGATGATTACTCCAGGTTTGTATGGACTTTCTTCTTGCACTCCAAGGATGAAGCAGTAAAGACAATAATGAACTTTGTGTTACAAGTAGAAAAGCAGTATTCCCTACAGGTCAAGTGTGTGAGGAGTGACAATGGAACAGAATTTAGAAACCACACACTTGATGACTTCTACCTGTCCAAGGGAATTAGAAGGCAGTTTAGCATTCCTAGAACTCCTGAACAGAATGGAGTGGTGGAGAGAAAGAACAGGACCCTCATTGAAGCAGCAAGGTCAATGTTGGCTGACTCTGGATTGCCACTGACCTTTTGGGCTGAAGCTGTCAATACAGCTTGCTATGTACAGAATAGAGCCTTAGTAAATAAGAGGTTGATGAAGACTCCCTATGAAGTTCTTCATCATTTGGCTCCTCTTATTTCATTCTTTAGAGCCTTTGGGTGTCCTTGTTTTATTCTCAACACTAGCAACCCACTCCATAAGTTTGCTAGTAAGGTGGATGCAGGGTACTTTGTTGGTTATTCATCAACTTGCAAAGCATACAGAGTCTTCAACTGTAGAACCAAAGGGGTTGAAGAAACTTTGCATGTTAAGTTCAATGAATCTCCAAAGGACAAGATTCCACAAAACCCTGTGGAGCTGTTTGATCTGGACATACTACAATATGTTCCTTATCAACCTCCATCTGTTGAGCCTGTCAACAGATCTCCACCTGGTGGTACTGAAGATGATGAAGTCAGTAATCACCTCTTCAGGTTCAGTGACAACCTGCCTAATTCCACTGAACCTGATGCTCCTGTAGCCTCAGCAGCTCCATCCACTACAAATGCTGATGAGATTTCTGCTTGCTCTACTTCATTTGAGCTGCCATCCTCTACATGGTTTCAGGAATCTCCATCACCATCTGTTGCTGCTGATGGGTCTACAAACACTTGCACAGATATCATAGTTTATCAAGAGCTCAAGAATCACCCCACGTCACAAATCATTGGTGATATTCATGCTGGAGTTTCAACCAGGAATCAATTGTCCAACTTCTGCTTCTATGCTCTCTTCATCAGTCAGCAAGAACCAAAGAACTATCATATTGCTTTAAGAGACAATGGATGGGTGGAAGCTATGCAGCTTGAGCTACTTCAATTCAAGAAACAGCAAGTGTGGGAGCTTGTTCCATTACCCAAAGGTAAGTGTGCTATAGGCACCAAGTGGGTATTCAGGAACAAAACAGATGAGAAGGGCCAAATTGTCAAGAACAAGGCCAGACTGGTTGTTCAAGGTTTTGCACAGGAGGAAGGCATCGATTATGATGAGACCTTTGCACCTGTGGCCAGACTAGAAGCAATTAGACTGTTCTTAGCTTATGCTGCTTTCACAGTCTCAAGGTTTATCAAATGGATGTCAAAAGTGCCTTCCTATATGGAAAAATCAAAGAAGAGGTTTATGTGTGCCAACCACCAGGCTTTGAGGACAATAAACATCCTGATTGGGTGTACAAGCTTGATAAGGCTCTTTATGGGCTGAAGCAAGCACCCAGAGCCTGGTATGAGACACTCTCAACCTTTCTTCTAGAGAACAAGTTCTCTAGAGGCACCATTGATAAAACCTTATTCATCAAGACTGTGGGACAACATAAGCTCCTTGTTCAGATCTATGTTGATGATATCATCTTTGCATCCTCTGATCCAAAGTTGTGTGATGAATTTACAAAGCTTATGAAGCTGAGATTTGAAATGAGTGCTATGGGAGAATTACAGTACTTTCTGGGCTTGCAAATCAAACAACTGGATGATGGAATCTTCATCCATCAGTCCAAGTATACCAAAGAGTTGCTGAATAAGTTTGATTTACAATCCTGTAAGCCCTGTTCTACTCCCATGAGCAGCATCACACAACTAGATGTTGATCAGAAAGGTAAAGCGGTTGATGAAACCCTTTACAGATGTATGATTGGGTCCTTGATGTACCTTACAGCTTCTAGACCAGACATCATGTTTTCAACATGTGCTTGTGCTAGATTTCAGGCTGCACCTAAAGAATCCCATTTGATTGCAGTCAAAAGGATCTTTAGATATCTACAAGGTACCCAATCACTAGGACTTTGGTATTCAGCTGGGCATTCATGCAAATTAGTTGCTTTCTCTGATAGTGACTATGCAGGATGCAAAGTCACCAGAAAATCCACTTCTGGTGGTTGCCAATTCCTAGGCAATTGTTTAGTTTCTTGGCAGAGTAAGAAACAAACATCCATTGCTACATCCACTGCTGAAGCTGAGTATATTGCTGCTGCAAGCTGTACTTCTCAAATACTCTGGCTTCAGAACCAACTTCTGGATTATGGCATTACTGAGACTAAGACTCCATTATTAATGGATAGTGCTTCAGCTCTTTGTATTGTTAAGAATCCAGTCCAGCACTCTAGGACCAAACATATTGAAATCAGACATCATTTTATTAGGGATTGTTATGAGAAAGGTCTGATTGATCCTAAGTTTGTGCCTAGTGCTGATGAGCTTGCAGACATTTTACTAAGCCTTTAGATAGTGCCACATTCCAAAATTTGGTACTAAGGCTTGGTATGCTGCAGCTTGATTGATTTGACCTATGCTGATGCTCTCAAACTCACAACTACTGAAGAGCAAAGGTCAAATACAAGTACTGATGAGTAATTTAGTCTTCAGCTCTTTCACAACAACTGAAGACTAAATAACTCAAAGTACTGATGTACTTAATTTATTGTAAACAACTGATGTAGTGAAGTGGATTACAACTACTGTTGTAGGATTTTCAATAATAAGTACGGAAGAACAAATTTTGCTCACAAGTACTGATGTGTAATCTTACACAGCTCGGAAGTACTGCAAAATTTGTTCACCAGCTCGGAAGACTATTTTATCAGCACTTGTGAACATCTGTTCCCAAGAGCTGAAGGCATATTCCCAAGAGCTGAAGGGTCAATGAAACATCTGAAAGTCAGCCAAAGAGCTGATGAGTAAATGTGGAGGCTAGTATGAAACAACTGACTTGACGGAAACAGCTGATGAGTAATTTCTCATCAGCTGATAACAACAGCTGATGTTTCATACACAAACAACTGAAGGACAAAACCATGTCTCAGTAGTTCACAACTACTGATCTCAGTAGTTCACAACTACTGAAGGCTAACACCAAGTCTTCAGTTGTTACAACGTCTGAAGAAGACTACTAGGTATCAGTAGTTCATAACTACTGAAGATAGTAATTCTTTCGACGTTTACAACTTCCGAAGGACAAAACCAAAGTCTCAGTAGCTTCAACTACGGAAGACTAATACCAAGTCCTCGGAAGTTACAAACACTGAAGGTTAAAACCACGTCATCAGTGTCATAACAATGATGACTAACACCAAAACCTTTAGTAGTTTTCTCTCACCCTTTAGCCTACCCTATAAATATCTTACTTTCAGAGCATTTACTTCACTTGCCCTAATCTTACCAAACACTCTGAAATTCCCACACACACCTTTAATGGCGTCCTTGCACATAAAGCCTAGACACAACTGTGTCGCACATCTCACTAAATCGCCATTATGGCCCAAGTTTCACAATGCCGTCGATCTCATGCACGACTCCCCATACAAAACGGCATTTCTCATCAACCCCACCATATACACCGACTCCTTGACGGAGTTTTGGACAAATGTGATCGTCCATACTGGAGAGCATGATGGCGAGGTCTCTCTCCGGTCCTCCGTCAACGGCAAACCGGTGGTTATCACTCCAGCTACTCTACGCCAAACCCTAGAGCTGGATGATGCCACTCACCCAACCTCCTATCCCAAAGGTACCCTTGATCTCTCCTTCACATCTCATGACTATCAGGGTAACCTATCAGCCTCTACCTTGTTGAAGAAACATTTCCCTGACCCTCAACGATTGATCTTCCACATGGTAAATGTTTGTCTGGCTCCCAAAACCTCTTCGTGGGACCAGATGTCAACAAGGTGGCAACAGGTATTGTATTCTATCCTTGAGAAACAACCACTAAATTTTACTGATATTTTATTTTTGGAACTCAAGGACATGGCCACAAAATCTTTTTCTAACCGTTGGAACTTGTATCCACGGTTCATAATGGCCATGATCCAATACCAGCTTCAAGCTGAGGGACTAGTTGGCACTGGGGTCCCTGCCATGGCTGTTCAAGCCGAGGTATACTCCAGGCACAACACTGACCCCTCACTCAAACAGGCTGGGCCGGCTGCGAAAACCCACGCAGCTGGAACCCACAGCCTCCACCTCCAAATCCAAAGTCCCCACCAAGCCAAAAGCCAAAAAGAAGCCCACTAAGGCTACTCAGGGAGATGAGTCCCCTGAGGATGCCCCTGCCACACAAAGCAGGATGTGCCTGCTGGTTCGATTCTCCCAGCAGGTACCACGACTCCACCCACCACAACCGCACAGGCTTCCTCTCAACAGGAGCCTGATGTAACCAATTTTGGGGCACCACATTACTGGGGTCTTCCTCACTTGAGGAGGCTGCCATTGAAGAGCACAGTCCTCCCCATGTGCATACTGCTTCTAGCCCACATACAGAGGAGACCGCCCCACTAAGCCCAACACTGGTAATAGCCAGAGTGCTGACTGATCTGAGCACTCCACCCTCTCCCCAGAAACCTATTACAACTGGGGAGACTCCAACCGAAGAGGGGGTGGGCACAAGTGCTGATCAGAGCCCACAGCACAGAGAATCAGTTCACTCTCTCAGTGTGGCTAGGGAGAGAGAACAATCTGGTGAGGCTGCCACTTCCCCTGCATCAACATCTGAGCAGGGTGAAGCTGGTAACATCTCTAAGACCTCACCAGAGGCAATGGCCGATGATGGATCCAATCCGGAGGCCAGAAGTCCCCAGTACCATGAACAAGGGGCACATGTCATTACTGAGCCACACTCAGGACATGTTCATCCTGACAATGTCAGGAGGTCAGGTGATTCAGCTCATGCTGATGATGACCTGAGCTTCTTCTTTGATGTAGTTGCTCAAAACACTATCCTTGAGGATGAGATAAGCAGACTCAAAGAGATGCTTGCTCAGATGACTCAGGATAGAAGTCCATCTGCCACCACTACCCAACAGATGGCACCTTCACCCGAAGGTCTCACAAACACTGAGCCAACCCCACAAACTCGGCCACCAGCCCCTGCTTCTGGCACTAGCTCTCAGGGTCAGAACCCCCCTGAGCAGCTGGATGCTATCTTCCAGAAATCCCTACCTCTCATCACACCATACTTCAAAATATAGTAATTCAGACCCTTGATGAGAGGCTTCCCACATACATACAACCCTTGGTGGAGGTTGCTGTTTCTAAGGCGCTTGCTGATAGTCAAACCCCAACCAATGCACCCAAAAAGGGGGAGACATCAGTGCAAGCCAAGAGGAAGAGGGGTGAGGTAGAGGGAGAGGCAGAGAAAGAGGTGGTGGTTGAGAGGGAGTTGGTTGAGGAGACTGGGAAGGTGAGGGAGAAGGGGAAGAGGAAAGAGAGGGAGGTAGAGCAATAAAAGTGACTGACATCCAAAAGGATTTCAGTGTCACTGATAAGAATAAGGGAAAGGGAAAGAAGGTGGCTGATCCTGATCTAGCAGCCCTTGTCAAGGAGGCTGATGCTGAACATACCCGTTCAATGAACAAAGTCATTGAACAGCTGTTCAGGCAAGGCTTTGACAAGGACACTGCCTGCTAGATCAAGAGATCAGGAATATGGAGAAGAGGGAGATTGAGTACCGATGGACTACTCTTAGCCAAGAGGAAAGACAAAAACTTGAGGCTATGAGTAGGTTCACTTCGAAGTACCTGGGCAGACCAGTCCTTGATGTTAAGGCATGGACCAGGGACAACTCTTGGCAATAACCACCAAGATTTGTTCAGCTGGTGATTTACAAAGGGACTGGTCGCAGAGGCCCTATCTGAAGCCGGTGCTGGGAACAGGACACTGCTAGTCAAGCTAACCAAACCAGCCCTTATCTCTAGGCTGCTAGCAGTGCTGCCAACATTCCCACACCAACAACAAACCACAACCCACAAAACCAACTCCTTTACCACCAAAACCCGCAGCCAATGATCCACCCTTGAAGAAGAAGAGAAGGGTGCTGAGGCTGCAAGATGAAGAAGAGGATGATGAGGAGGATAGTCTGCCACTCTCAGCAGTTCATACCTTTACCCAAAGCCAAATCACAAACCATCACTCCCACCTCACAGCAGGACACTGTGAGGGCTAAGTTAGAAGAGGAGGAGCAGCAAAAGCGACATGATGAGGAAATGCTGAAAAGCATTGACAAATGTTATGCTGCTTCGACCTCTATAATAAATATGCAGAGAGAAGCTCTGAGATTATTCACCCTCAGCCAAACCTTTCAATATAAAAGGGAGAGGGTGAGAACTTGGCCTGACCCAAGGGTGGCTCACAGGATAGTCAAGAAAGACATGCCTGTGAGATACAAAAGCCAACTAAAGAGAATCGTAGATGAAGAGGTCTCTGTGGCTATTGTAATAACACCCTGGGAAATAGTAGATGAATTCGAGAAAGCTTATAGAGCCGGCCAACCACCCTTTTCAATGCTAGATAATAGGGTGGTTAGGAAGGGTCTGGTCTATAAGAAGCTTGAGAATTTTCATCGGAATGAGCTCACTTTGTTGTTAGAGGGTATACACCCTGATGAGTTTGCATATAGGCAAATCACAACACTTGAGCTCAAAATGGAAAACAGGTCAAGTATCTCTCAGAGGTGTACGGTCGGGAGGGGTTATTCGAAGGTGAGCCTGAAGACATGTCCAAAGAAGAACAAATGATCTTTCTTCAGGCCTACACCCGAGAATCCTCCGGCTTATACATGGGGTGTAGATCTCATGGATGGGGTAACAGCTTTGTGTCCAATTCCCCAAGACAAAGCTCCCATCCATACTTAGCCAAACAAACACTTGAGACTACATCTCCGGCCAGTGCTTATCTGGGTCAACTCCTAATCTGATCTAGGAGGAAATAGACCAATTTTTATGCCACCAATAAGTGGGACATCCAATAATTAGAGGTTTTGGCTGCATTGGTTCAGGGGGAGTTTGTTGGACCAAAAGAACCAATGAGCCAAGATCAGGAAACCTCTAAGTCCCACATGCCACTACAACAACAGGTGAAGACTCTCATCAGCTATTGTGTTCTCTTGCCGGAAGGTCAGAGAGGAACTGAGGACTCTCATCAGCTATTGTGTTCTCTTGCTTGAATGTCAGGCTTGAGAGCATCTTAGTGCCAGCTCTCTGCTGAGATGATGAAGTCTGAAGAACAAATTCTGAAGATCAAAGAACTGAAGAATATCAGCTGAGGATATCAAAAGGCTGAAGATCCAAAGAACTGAAGATCTTCCGAAGCACAAATTCTGAACAAAAGAACTGAAGATCATCAGCTGAAGATATCAAAAGGCTGAAGATCCAAAGAACTGAAGATCTTCCGAAGCACAAAGTCTGAAGACAAAGACTGAAGACAACAACTGATGATATCTACTGAGATCATCAGTTGTTACATCTTCCGAAGCTGTTCTATCTTCCGAAGCAAAGTCTGAAGAAAAAGACTGAAGACAACAACTGATGATATCTACTGAAGTCATCAGTTGTTACATCTTCCGAAGTAGTAACATCTTCCGAAGTAACATCTTCCGAAGCCAAGTCTGAAGACCAAGTACTGAAGACAGAGTTTGTCTCAACAACTGAAGAAGTCCTCTTCAGTTGTTGTGGTGGTTTTTACTTTTCGGAAGTTTATTTTGTGTCAGTAGTTGTACAACAGCTGAAGAGAATATTCCTCAGCTGTTATAGTTTCAGTAGTTTACTTTTGTCAGTACTTAGGAACTTTTGTAAGAAGATGTCAGTTGTTGACATCTTCAGTAGTTTTATGTTTTTTCAGTTGTAATTTGAATATTCAGTGATGTCAGAAAAAGGACATCATGCCCATCCTTTTGCCGCCTATAAAAGGATGGGCAACCATACTGTTTAATTGCCGAAACGTGCGAACCAATAGAACATTTATTGTTTTGCAGAAACTCTTCTCTCTATGTTCATGCTTTAATTTGAAAATTTTATGTTCTTGTGTTAATTGCTAATTAATGAGCTAAATCCGCTGCAAACATAATCTAATTGATCAACGAGAGAGGCTGAGATCCTGACAAATGAGATCCGACTGGACCTCGTCAGTATAAAACGAGGATCCTCCGTCTCCTCTTGGGTGTAAAACCCAGAGTCACCGCCCACTGGGCGAGGGTGAACTCGTACCTACCGGTGGTCCCCAGCTAAATCGAACCGCTATGTGCTGGCGGGTCCTGTCAAAGGCGGGAGTGAACTGAAACGTATGCAGTGAGCTAGATTCACCCGTCTGGGTGAAAGCAAGGCCCTCAAAAAAAATAAGTCAAGGAGCGACACCTGCTCCATGCTCTGGTCTCTGCCGGCAATGGTGCCGGCAATGCACCGGTGTAGATACCGGTGCAAAGGATCCCTAATAGAGGTCGCCCTAATGGCGCCCTCCCACGGCTGGTCGGAAATGGTCGGCCACCATCCGACCAAAGGAGCCGGCTCCGACTGGACCTCGTCAGTATAAAAACGAGGATCCTCCGTCTCCTCTTGGGTGTAAAACCCAAGAGTCACCGCCCACTGGGCGAGGGTGAACTCGTACCTACCGGTGGTCCCCAGCCTAAATCGAACGCTATGTGCTGGCGGGGGTCCTGATCCTCAAAGGCGGGAGTGAACTGAAACGTAGACAAAAACTGCAACGTCAGCTCCCGGTAGCCCCTCCTCGATC
Organism: Flaveria linearis; assembly: GCA_024085815.1. NCBI lineage: Eukaryota > Viridiplantae > Streptophyta > Magnoliopsida > Asterales > Asteraceae > Flaveria > Flaveria linearis. The sequence goes on from CM044002.1 coordinate 4,131,815, forward strand.
CCAAATCAAACATCCGCCTCCACGGCGTCTCTCCGTCCAGCCCGATGATATCCTGGGCACGTGCTATGTCTCCGACCTCCTCCAGCACGTCCCAGTCGATGGTGCGTGTCCCTTCAGGGGACGTCCAATCAGCTTCCACAGCTTTTGCCGTGGCTGGGTCTCCCTCGGAAAACGAAGATCAGGGTGTGGGTCCAGAAAGTCACCCTGACCCTCGGGCTCAGTCTCCGGACGTGTACGTTTGCGGGGCGGCATAATCTGCAAAAAAAAAAAAAATAATAAATTCACCAGAAAAAAAAAGGGTTACGGCCCGTAAAGGACCATCACGGCCCGTAACCATATAAGTTTCAAAAGGATTACGGGCCGTAAAGGACGGTCACGGCCCGTAACCCTCTGAAAATTCAAAAGGATACGGCCCGTGACCACTGTTCACGGCCCGTAATCCCCAAACTTTTCGATTTTCCAGATTTTTTAAATATAATTTTAAATATTTAAACGAAAAAATACACAAAAATAAAATACGGATTTGAATACGTACCGTAGTAGGGAGTCGGATGTATGAAAATGATGAAAATACGGAGGTCGTGACGGGAGTAAATCGTATGTGTGTTTTGGGGGCGTAAATGAGCAAATGGGCCGTGAGGTCCTATATATTATCGGGACTCACGGCCGTGACGGCCCTCACGGCCCGTTAGATAAATCCCACACGGCCCGTTAACTCCTTCACGGGCCGTGATACTTTGTACTTTTTAAAACACGGCAGTTGACACTACACGGCCGTATGGTGACACTCTCACGGCCCGTAAAGCCTCTCACGGGCCGTACAAAACTTTTTCAAGTCTATAAATTCAGCCGCTTGACACAAACAATTCACACAAATTTACTCAATACCCAAAACATGAGTGCTACAAGTGATCAAAATCCGTGGACGGATGAAGAGGAGGTGACTTTAGTAAGATCTTGTATCGAAAATTCAGGTACTATCCCGCCAAATTCAATATTTTGGAACCGGGTTTCAACTCGTTTTCATCAAATTCTCGAACGTGAAGAATATCGTACCACTCGTGAACTTAGCAACAAGTGGTCTGACTTGAGAAGGAAGGTCACGACATTTCACCAGCTCTACAAAGACGTTTACAACAATCGAAATATGTTATGGAATGATACGGATATTATGACAAGAACTCAAGAAAGATATCGGGAGAAATTTGGAATTTCCTTCAACCATTTTGCGGCTTGGATCTTTTATAAAGATCAAGAAGATTAAAAATTATGTGTTTTATTTTTGTGTGATAATAACGGTTTATCGTTTTTGAATGTACTAATAAACGTTTATGTTTTAATAAAAATATTTCATTACTGTTCTACATTACACGTCTAGAATACAGTTCGTCTGCCATAAATCTTCGGAATCTAAAGCAAGCATCCTGTAAGCTAACCTTTGCCACTCTAAGATCTATTTGAACCAACCTACGCAATAACATACAAATTACAACTCCCGAATCTCGACCAATATGACCGGCGTTAGGGGGCCAAACGGTTTCACCAGATACCACCAGTTCTTCGATTTCTTCTTGTCCGGAGTGCTGCCAATATTGTATACGTGACAGAAAATGTAAAAAGTACGATTCGAATTGTACGAAAATCGTTCGCGCATTACGATGAATGCACCATGAATCATCACACGTATTTGGTCGGCATTCGTATGGAGAATATATACGAACTGTAGTGAGTCCATAGAAATCTTAAAAAGATACCAATTTCTTCGTCATCAGTCATTGGTACGTAAACCTACAAAACAATTTAATTCACGGTTATAAATTTATGATTTTATTGTAAAAACATGAAAACAGTATTACCGTATCAACTTCCCATAACGCGGGATATAGACAGTCACTCCCGTCTCCAAATTCGTTACCATTAACGGACCCGAGTATATTAAGTTAAACCACTCAAATGGGAGAATCGTCCAACGATCACTACCCGGCAACTCTTCGGTTCTACGTATTTCTTCGTATCTCCATATTGTGAGTCTATTTGTCCACGCCCGAACATGCTATAAAACAACAACTTTTTAATTGTTAGAATTTTAAAATAAAATAAAATATATAAAAAAACTTTAAATCATACCTCTGTACCTAAAGACACGTTTCCGAGTAATTCACGCCAAAATTGTAACGGAATATCGGAATGACCCATGTAATACACTCTACATGTTTGGGAGTCACCGTTACGTATAAAGTGAATAATATTCTGAGACCAGTTCCTCCCGTTCTGCCAATTATGGTTATCTATTGGATCGGGAATACTTTCCACAATATCTCGTGAGTTTGAAGATGACTCATTTTGACGTCTTCTCCTACCTCCACGAGAAGACATTTTTACTGTTTCGTTTATCACTAACCATATAACAAGTCATATATATAACGGTTTATATAGAATATTAAATCGAATCAAGGAATAATACGTCGCGTCACATAATTATAAAATTTAAAACTGCACGCAAAACGAGGAAAGTAAATTCTCAGAAGGACAACTACGGCCGTGAAGGATCTCACGGGCCGTTATTGAGGTAGTTAACGGGCCGTGTGTGTGGACGTTTACGGGCCGTTTGTTCCTCACGGGCCGTGATTAAATGCAGTTGTGAGAATTAAATTTCGAAGCACTCACGGCCCGTAAGGCCCTTCACGGGCGTGAAGAAAGTCAAAGGGCGTTTATTTATCACCTGACAGGGGTTCAATTAGCATTGGCCATTATAATATGACCAAGTATATGTAAGCAGGTTTTGTTTAAAAAAAGCACTATAATTATAATATTATCTATCTATATATAAAGGAAACATTAGCTACAGTAAAGTTTGGTGTTTAATTTGCCACAAAGCTTTTATGATTTACAAATTGAACCCTATGATTCTTTTCTGCCCACCATTCTCTTTTCACTGATCCGCATTTCACAATGTCATATACATTTTCAGAACACAGAATTTCAGAGAGAGGGGGAAAGAGGAGATTAGTAAGAGAAGGAAGAAGATGAACACAACTGTTTACGAACCAACGATGATAAAACAAGAGAGAACTAGAGACTTAACAGTGCCTCCGAGTGGTGGGAAGGGCGTGGGCGGTCAGATTAGGATGATCGATGGGAGTTGGTTGATGGCGCTAGGGTTTCAAGACCTAAAGATTTGAGGACGATTCTATGACGCTCTGGAGGGGTTCGAACCTAAATCGGGCATGCATGTTCCCGAGTCGACTAGACTATTTCATGTAATAACTAATAGTGATTTTGCTTTGCTTTTCCGGTATTGTTTTTCCTTCAAAATCATCACAAAGTTGTTCGTTCCACAGAAAGATAAAGCACTAATAGGTTAGAGATACGAAATCAACATGGCGATGGTGGCTCTGTCCTGTTTATTTTAAACATGAAGTCACTAATTGTTGATTAATTATAGTTAGGTAAGAATAAGGAATTTGTAGGTAATTGTTTAATTTGTTCAAATGTAACTACATCCTGTGAAAAATGCAAAACTAATTTTGAAGTGAAACAGACGGGGTTTGTTCAGATTCTAAAGTTTGTGTTTGAGTCAAAAGACCATTATGAAGATGGAGCTTTTTGAATCCAGTAATCGGCCTTCTCTTATGTTGATTATAAAATTTTATTGGATCAATGTTTAAGCTTATGCTCTTTCCAAGTTGCCACTTCTGACGATTTGTTTCTTATTCCTTTTGTCTCGTTTGTTAATTGTTAATTTTTTTACAAATCCCATTATTTATCTGCCTTTGATCGTCTTATGTTTACATATGAGTTTATAGTTATATTCATTTAGTGTAAATTCTTTCTGCCAATTTATAATTGTGGTATGTATTTTCTCGATTATTCAGTTGCAATCATCATATAAGCATAATAGGAAGAGGTGTGACATACACTATGTATGAACTAAATAAAAGTTGAAATCAATTGACTAGCATCGACAGACTATCGACTAACGGAGGTTAGTGTTCATTGATTTAGGGATAGTAAAATTTTGAACATTACATGCCTAGGTCGTGCTTTCTTTTGCTTTGTTGTTCACTCACCAAAATGGTTCAACACCACTGCAATAAAGAAAAAACCTATAGCAGTACCCGTAACAGCTTACTTCTTTTTGCTTAGTGATTCTTCTTTTACCCATACAGATCATTTCTACGCTACTGCTACTTGCATGAGATTACTGCAGTTTAGAGATCTGTATTGAAAGATCATAGACTGCTTAATATCCATGAAAACTTTAAGGTATCCATGTGTATATTGAAACATTGCAGCTACTTTTTGTTGTATACCGTAATCGCTTAAGTTTACTATTTGAAATACGAATTCTACAATCCAAAACCCACAAATTTGCTATCTAAGTTAATACCAAAGTCAATATAGGCATAAAAATTTTAATTTAATTTCCATTAACATATGCTTAATTCCATTTAAGCTTTCATTGAATTTATAACTTACTATTATTTTTTAGTCACAATCTGTTGCTTATGTTTTTAAAGTTTTCGTTTTGAAAGATTATGCAGTTGTGAATTAGAGGGACCTTAACGACATTGTATTTGCTACGAGTTAGTGATAAATACAGGTAAGGTTATTAAATTAAGTTGTTTATTGATTAAATTTTGTGACAAAATGCAATGTAATTACTATGAAACTTGAGCTTTGATTTGAAGCAAATATCCACCTCTATTAGTGACATGCAGATCCGTCTTCCTTTCTTTACACCATGGTTGCAACGATTTCATGACCAGATAAGTAGGTTTTGTGACATTAATGCAATACATAATGAATGTTGTCTACTATACAAGGCTCTTCTGGTTATTTTGATTATGAATAGTTTCATGCAAGACGTGGATGTCAATCTTTTTCATTGATTTCATTTCGTTTGTTTATGCTCAGTCATTGTGAGCCGGTATATTAGATGTATAAGCATATTGGTTTGAAAATTACACAACACGAAACCCGCCATTAAGCGCACATGTAACCTAATTCCCCGCGCAACGCGCGTGGGAAACATTTCTAGTATATTAAAAAGTTTGGTCGGTAAATACAGTGAAATTTGAGATTTTCATGGATTGACCACTAAATTCATGAAGTTTCATAGAGAGCCCGAGAATGCCTCTTCTCCTTTAACATCTTCTTGCTCTCTGCTGCTTCTTTTCACCTGCTCCTCATTCTAGCGCCTGAAGATTCACTTCTCTGATTTTAACATTACAATGATGACGATCATCGCTCCGATGCTTCCGGCGCCCCCATCACCGATTTGTGCATTTTATTTGTGTCATCTAATGTAGAGAGAGAGAGACAACTTCAAATAAGAGAGAGAGGGCTTGTGGACCGCAGAGATGATGATGAGTGGAACCAAGTATCAGACCAATGAGGGAATCACAATAGAGGTTCTCATCTTCTAATAAGGAAGATATCATATAATCAGTGAATTCTCCCAAATGGGTCAACAAAATGCTAATAATATCTTCATGACCTACTGTTTGGAGGTAGTCTCGAATAAACAGGTCAATTTCACCTCTAACCTCTATTTATTGATGCGTCGTTTGACAAATCATGTGATGTGTATTTAGGGTTTTTCGTACTCCCTTCAATTAGCATTTTGCTTTTGTATTGTGTGGTTTTAGTATGTACAGATGCCTTTTACTAGAACAGCTAATGTATTTCCTTCACAAGGTAGTTTCTGACTTTCCTACATAACACTTACATGTTCCTTTAGCTTTGAATGTGAGCTTGTCAAACCAACGTGGACTTGAATACTTCTAGATGTATATGAATGTTTGGTTTGGTCATTTTACAAGAAAATTCAATGATTTTTTGTACCTACCCTTTTGCTTTTCTTGAAGACATTCAAGATTTGTTAGACTTATGGCATAACTGTTTTTTATCAGTTCAAGCTTATGGCATGAATGATGAGTTTTCAAGGGTTGAACCAACAAATGGAGAATTACTCAATGATCCTAATGGATAGGATAAGCCATTTAAAGGCGAAATAGGTTAGGTGAGTTTTGCTTTTTTTGTTCTGCACATCAATACAGTGAATAATCCTTCCCTTTTCTAAACCATATATCATTTCTTCGATATGGTTTCGACTTTAAAGGGAAACACCAAGAGGCAAATCAAGATCTATTTTTGTTTCAAAGTACTTTATTGATTATAACTTGTAAGAGACCATTGATTCATTTTGACAAGTCTTTTTTTCATTTATTATTCCTATGCAACTCAGGTGAGCCAACCCCTCCTTCACATTAGTCTGAATGGGCCTTAATCCACGCTATTACTAAACTCTTTAAGTTGGCATCCGTTTTCATGTAACCAGAATCATTAGGTGGAAGCATATATGGAGTAGTAGTGTTGGAGCAGTAACTTTAGTGTTGTTGCAGCTAGATCAAGAGCGTCACCTACTCAAGCACGATACATACACCTTGTGGGTAAACTCCAGACAAGAAATGAAACTGAAAAAAAACAATCACAAAGTGTTACTCTTTTTGAATTTTGATGTTATTGAAAAAACCACAATAGAATTTAAAAATGGTGGGTATATTATCTTATCTTTCTTTCGTCCTTAATTAATAAATAGCTTCAGTTCATTGAGCTTTGAATTGTTAAGTTGTGGGTTCTTATGGTTAGAAGAAAGGGTGGACGCTAATTTTAGTTATGTGGTAATATCATGTATGTTAAAAATACAAGGCAATGAACGGTATATCGAGGTCATTTTTGTAAGTTTGTATTTTTTCAAAACCTTAGAGTGAAAAAAGAACGTTACCCTTCTCTCTTTTTGTGATTTCTTTGTTTAGTGAACAACCAGTATTTTAAGCAACATTGTTATTATTCCGTCGCGACACAAATTCTAGTTATAGTTTAATAATATATATGTTGGTGTAATAGTACAAGGACCAATTCTGTATATGTTAGAATGTGTTGGGTTAGTACAGTCACTAGATCATAACTTGTGGTTAAGAGTGATTAGTATAAATGTGGTTGTTAGTGGTAGTTAGTTAGTAATTCATTTTGACTTTCTCAGAGTCAAAGTATTCTTTCTAGTTTTTCTTTGTATCAATCGGAAGAGATAATCAATAAAGTTCTTGAAGTTTTCTTTGTTAAACGAATTGAGTTCTTTAATCTTTGGTGTGGATCGAGTGTATTGATTCTACAATTGGTATCAAAGCCTTGTTCGGCTCGAATTGCAAAGACGAAGACGGTGGTTCAATTCGTACAAAGAATGGTGTCAACGAAGTTCGATATCGAGAAATTCGATGGCAAAAACGACTTTGGGCTGTGGAGACTGAAGATGCGAGCGTTGTTGGTACACCAGGGTGTGGTGGACGCGCTCAAGGGCGAAGCAGGTCTCCCAGCAACCCTCTCCGTTAAAGAAAAGAAGGAAATGTTGGAAAAGGCTCATAGCGCGATCATTCTTAGCCTGGGTGACCGCGTATTGAGAGAAGTCTCCAAGAGACGACTGCAGCAGGGATCTGGGCCAAGCTGGAAGGTCTTTATATGACCAAATCATTGGCCAACAGGCTATACTTGAAGAAACGCTTATATACCTTTCAAATGATACCCGGTAAGTCTCTTGAAGATCATGTGGATGAATTCAATAAATTGATCCTAGGTCTATCAAATATAGAAGTGGAATTAGGGATGAGGATCAGGCAATCATCTTCTTGGCCTCATTACCTCAAAGCTATGAACACTTCGTAGATACCCTTATGTATGGAAGGGAATCACTATCCATGGAAGAGGTCCTGGCTGCCATTAATTCGAAAGAATTGAAGAGAAGATCAGAAGTGAAGGAGGAGAATGGTGATGGGTTGTTTGTTAGAGGTAGACCTGAGAACAGAACTTCTAAGAACAAGAACAATTCAAGATCTAAGTCAAGGCCTAAAAGAAGATGCTACATATGCAACTCTGAGAAACACTTGAAGAGAGACTGTCCTGAGAAACGAAAGAAGCAACAAGACTCAAGTCAATCCAGAGGTCAAGGCAGTGTGTCCATAGATGGGGCTTCAGATGGATATGAGAGTGCAGATGTACTAATGGTCTCAGAGGGCAAAGCAACTCAAGAATGGATTATGGATTCAGGGTGTTCGTATCACATGTCCCCAAATAAAGACTTCTTCAATGATATAAAGTTGACTGACATGGGCACAGTCCAACTTGGTGATGATAGACCATGCATGATCAAAGGTATTGGTTCAATTCCATTAAAGCTAGCAAATGGAGTTGAATTCAGTCTTGATCAAGTAAGGTACATACCTGACCTAAAGAGAAATCTGATCTCATTAGGCACTCTTGAAAGCAATGGATATGTTGTTAGTCTGAGGAATGGAAAGGTGAAGATCATTAAAGGATCATTGACTGTAATGAGTGGTACTAGAAAGTGTAATAACATCTACATTTAGATGGAAAGCACTAGATAGTACTGTTGCAGTTGTAAATGATCATGATCTGTCTAAGGCCATGTTGTGGCATATGAGGATGGGTCATATCAGTGATCAGGGCTGGCTGAATTGAAGAAACAGCAAGTGATCACTCAACTTAGTGAAAGCTCTGCAGGGTTTTGTGAGCACTGTGTGTTTGGGAAGTCTACCAAGGTAAAGTTTGGCAAAGGCAAGCATACTACTCAAGCAGTGCTAGAATACATCCATGCTGATTTATGGGGGCCTGCCAGAACTAGCTCTCTAGGTGGAGCTAGGTACTTCTCTCTATAATAGATGATTATTCAAGGAGGGTTTGGGTATATGTGATGAAACATAAAGATGAAACTTTCCAGAAATTCAAAGAGTGGTGGATGTTGGTTGAGACTCAGACAGGGAAGAAAGTTAAAAGATTAAGAACAGACAATGGGTTGGAATTCTGCAATGGAATGTTCAACAAGTTTTGTAAGGATCATGGCATAGGTAGACACTTGACTGTGCCTGGGAATCCACAACAAAATGGTCTGGCAGAGAGGATGAACCGTACATTGCTAAACAAAGTTAGATGTATGTTGTCTAACTCTGGTTTACCCAAGATGTTTTGGGCAGAAGCAGTTACTACAGCTGCTTATTTGGTGAATAGGTCACCTTCTTCAGCTATTGAGAATAAAACACCCATGGAAATGTGGACTGGGTTTAAGCCAAGTTGTGAACATCTAAGAGTGTTTGGGTCACTAGCTTATGCACACATTAAGGGTGATAAACTAGAACCCAGAGCACAAAAGTGCATTGTGTGGGGTATCCTGAAGGTGTAAAGGCTTATAGACTTTGGAGGTTTGATGATGTTAGCCCAAAAGTGATTATAAGCAGGGATGTTACATTCAGAGAGCACATAATGTACAAAGATGTGATGTGTAAGGGAAAGAGTTCCAATGATCTAACTGAGGATCATAGTGTTCAAATTGAGGTGGAGTTACAATCTAACTCAGAAGATCCGGGTGAAACTCCAAGCACTAGTAGCAGCAGCCATAATGAGTCAAGACAAAGTGGGCAACCTAGTTATAGTATAGCTAGAGACAGGACTAGGAGGCAGACTGTGATTCCTACCCGGTATAGAGATGATGGTGACATATCAGCTTTTGTGTTTACAGTAGCTGATGTAGAAGGTATGGAAGATCCTTTGTCTTATACTGGGCAATGGAGTCTGGTGATAAAGACAAGTGGATGAAGGCTATGGTGGAGGAAATGGAATCTTTGCAGAAGAATAAGACTTGGATATTGGTGGATAGACCAATGGGCAAAAGGGTGGTTGACTGCAAGTGGCTTTTTAAAGTAAAAGATGGATTGACCAATGAAGATGCTCCCCGGTATAAAGCAAGGTTGGTGGCTAGGGGGTTCACTCAAAAGGCTGGAGTGGATTATACTGAAATATTCTCACCTGTTGTGAGACACACATCCATCAGAACTATTCTATCAATGGTTGCAGCCAAAGATATGGAATTAGAACAGCTTGATGTGAAAACAGCATTTTTGCATGGCAGTTTGGAGGAGGACATTTATATGAAGCAACCACCTGGATTTGAAGAGATTGATAGTGAAAATAAAGTATGCCTGTTAAAAAGATCACTTTATGGTCTAAAACAGTCACCAAGATGCTGGTATAAAAGGTTTGATGAGTGTATGTTGGGTCAAAACTTCTCAAGAAGCAGCTATGACGTTGTGTGTACTTCAAAGAATATAGAAGTGGTTGTTATATATATTTGTTGCTGTATGTAGATGACATGTTAATATGTGTCAAGAGCAGTGTGAGATTGACAACACCAAACAGCTGCTGAAGGGTGAATTTGATATGAAGGAGCTTGGTATAGCTAAGAAAATATTGGGGATGGAGATCACTAGAGATAGAGAGCAGAGAAGACTATTTCTCTGTCAAAGAACCTATCTTAATAAAGTGTTGTCAAATTTTTCTATGCATGAAAGTAAGCCAGTCAAGACTCCTTTAGCATTGCATTTCAAACTGTCATCAAGAGACTCACCACAGGTCCCAGATGAGGTCAGTTATATGAATAAAGTGTGCTTATGCTAGTGCAGTGGGTAGCCTCATGTATCTGATGGTATGCACCAGACCAGATATAGGTTATGCTGTAAGTGTGATTAGTCGTTTTGTTTCTAATCCTGGCAAGTTGCATTGGGAAGCTGTCAAATGGGTGATGAGATATTTGAATGGAACCAGAAACCTTGGGTTGATTTATGGTAATTGGCATGATTCAAATGGAGTTGTATTGGGTTATGTGGATGCAGATTTTGCAAAAGATTTAGATAAAGGAAGGTCAACTACTGGCTATGTGTTTAAAGTGCTTAGTGGGTTAGTCAGTTGGAAAGCTACTCTTCAGCATGTAGTTGCATTATCTACAACTGAAGCAGAATATGTTGCATTAACTGAAGCAGTTAAAGAAGCTTTGTGGCTAAAAGGTTTTGTAGCTGAAATGGGGATGAAGGTATCTACTGCTGTTGTGTTATGTGACAATCAAGGTGCCATACAAACTTTCTAAGAATCAAGTACACCATGAGAGAACAAAGCATATAAATGTTAGATTGCATTTTATAAGGGAAGTTATTCAATCAAAGGAGGTTTCAGTTGAAGCTGTTGGTACTGATGATAATGCATCAGATTTTATGACTAAAGTGGTTCCAGTTTCAAAGTTTGTGAAGTGTTTGCAGCTATTAGATGTTGGTTAAATAATTGGTCATGTACTAAGGTGGAGAATTGTTGGTGTAATAGTACAAGGACCAATTCTGTATATGTTAGAATGTGTTGGGTTAGTACAGTCACTAGATCATAACTTGTGGTAAGAGTGATTAGTATAAATGTGGTTGTTAGTGGTAGTTAGTTAGTAATTCATTTTGACTTTCTCAGAGTCAAAGTATTCTTTCTAGTTTTTCTTTGTATCAATCGGAAGAGATAATCAATAAAGTTCTTGAAGTTTTCTTTGTTAAACGAATTGAGTTCTTTAATCTTTGGTGTGGATCGAGTGTATTGATTCTACATATATATTACATAAAAAGCAAATTTTAACAATAACAAAAGCATATGGTAATTAGACGTACATAAACGACTATGCGTATTATTATATAAGAAAAACCCACATGTGACATGTGATTATGATCATGCTACCTAATTTACCTCGTAGATACACCCGCATTAGTCAAATTCATGGTACGGTACTACAGTAGTACACCTGCATAGAATATTAAGATGTGCCTGAGCAACAGTTTGAAAGTATGTGTAGAATATTTTTGATAATTAAACTAGTTATTTATAATATATATAAATCATACAGAGTTATTTTAAGATATCATAAATTAAAAAAATTACTTTACTCAATGCATAATATTAAACTATTTTTAGGATAAAATAGTATTTTTAATTTTATTTACAGATTACCCCTTATAATTAGTTATATAATTACCTTACACTTACCGTAACTTATATAAAATTTTATATTATCTACACATAAACCAAAAAAACTTAATTGTTTTAAGATTTCAGTTATATCTTTTAATATATCATGTTTAAAAATTTGTTGAGACTGCAATTGTAACATGTATATTTTTTAAACGTTTTGATGTAATTTTTTTGCTGAACCGATCTGTATTTTGTGAGATACAATAAGTTAATCATAAATGTACAAGTCGTCATGCAAAACCCATTTATTTGGTGTTTTAAAATTTAACTTAAAAATAAAATAATAGACTTTTAGAAAATTACTACAAAAATAACAAAACTTAAAAACACGTGTCGGATGTAAAATGGCGCGGACACCCTTCTAGTAAAAACAAAAACACAAACTATGTAAGGCCTAAAAGTCATATAGAATAAATGCTGATTTTGTAAAATAAATCACTTTTATTTCAAAGTACAAACTGAAATGAATACCCAAAAACACAGGAAACAAGAGATGAAAAAGAATGAGAAGCATAACAAAAATATAATAAATAGAAGTCACTAATTAGTGTTAAAGTATACTAAAAAGTGTACAAATAAAAATGAAATAGTTTATTAGACGGATAGTTCATAGTTGTAACGGTTCACTTAAAAAAATTCGTCATTTGTTTTAATAACATAACCCATCATTCACCGTGGCAAATTTTTAAGGTTTTATAGATTGTGACAGATAATTATAATGTAGAGTCGTGGAGACATCAGATGCCCTCGAGTTTGAATATATATCAGGAGTTATTGTCATTTAAATCATTAAGATCGTACAACAACATATTGGGGTCGTTTCTCGTGAGTAGATAAATAATTCAATTCAAATATCTTAATCTACATATTTTACTCTCAATTAAATCTACTCATTACCTCAAGTGAAGTTTAAACCCACCATCTAAATAATGAGAGACATACACATTTGTTATCTGGATATGCTATTGTTTGTAGGAAGGTAAAAGAAAAAAAATTAACGGCAAATGTACAACATTGTTTTGAAGGATGTATATGCTATATATTAAACATTGTTTTGAAGGATGTATATGCTATATTAATCAGGCCTGCATATACATTTTCTAGCAGGAGCCACACCCCAACTCATATATTTTTGCTAAGGAGAAAACTCACAATTAAGAAAACTTATGTCTCAACTCATATATTTTTGCTATGAGTGAGCCTCGAATCCAAGATTATTTTTTAAAAGCAAGATAAATAAAAGAAAATAGAATGAGATCATCTTATCTTATACTAATAGTCGTAAAATGTTTTATCTTACATACATTCCAGTTTAAAATTTGGGTGTGTATCCCTTATTTGCACATAGGAATATTAGACGAGCTATTCAAGAAATATTTTATAAACAAAACACCATTTTTCAAAAGCAAGAATTAAAGGTAACAATTCAAAAAAAGGCCAACTTTGTTATTAAGATAAATTGCTTGTTTAAAATTTTTTTACTTCGTAGAAAACAAAACAATTTTAGTAAATTCATATATCGTTGACGTAAACTTATCTTGCCTCTCTACTACATCTATGAAGTTGAATCCACATTTCCTTAATGAAAAACTTAGTTTTTAGGAACTAGAATTTAGCCCCCGTGTTGCATCGGAGCATAAAACCACATCGAATAGTACCAATGTCGCACCACCATCTGAGACTACAAACACTGAAGTTACGATGTTATGCAGAGGAATTAGAACGAAACGTAAATTATAGAAAAGTTTAATTAAGTCAATTTAGGACCCGCTTGTTGCGACGAACCTGTCAAACGGAAAAATTAGATATAAAAACGTTGAAACACATACGCACGTTACGCCGTGTTAAAAATTTATACAGGTATATTAAAAAAATAAACAATGCTGTGTATTTATTTATTTCCCTGTAAATACTAACGAGCACAAATTATTTGAGAAAAATCAATATTGACCTTAATTAAGTATTAATTAAAAATATAAAAATGAAAATGACACATGTATTGCTCTTATTGGTGGCCTTATTAAATATTCAATGTGAGGCTTTGCATCTCTCGAGTCTCATCAACTTACGCACGGGTTCATGCATGAAAACCATCAGTGTCCACATTAAATGTGGCGGTGTATCCATCTTACCCGTCGAAACCGTAACTGCAACCAGAGAGTACCCCGTCCATCCTTATAAAGTACCTTCTGACATATCCTAGTAGATGATGGTATCGGATCCCTTGGTACTTAGATGTATTTAAAAACTCTACGTATACGAATAACCGGCATATCGTATATTTGGAAAACACAAGATAATGATAATAGTGTATTATGTTATAACTATTACTAGTTTAGTTAATAAACTTGATTTTTTTTAATATACATTATTTAAAAATTAAGCTTTTTTAATTATATTGGTAACCACACCATTTTTTTGTGCTAATACTACAAAAAGAATTTGCCAACGCACGTTAATTTCGAGGAAAAGACAAATGGTAGATTCTAGTGAAATGGCCGTCAAGGTTAAAATAGATTCTAATGGCATATTAAATCGTTCTCATGTTATATAGAATACAAGTAGCATTGTTTACTCATTCTTTAATAATAATGTTAAACATTATATGATATCATTAACGTTTTATACGATAATCACCAACTATGTAGTAAACAAACAGCTATTGACTCCCCTTGGCCTTGTTTGAGTTTTTAAAGAAGTTGACATAACAATGTGACAAAGGGGTATTATAATATAACTATGATTACGACATGATTAAAACATGTAATTTAAAACTTTTGAGAGAATTAGGAGAAGATGATGACCTTGGAAGAATTATTTTGTAACTATGTTTGATATACTTTTATTCTTTACATGAGAAATAATTTAAACCATAACAATTACTAGTCATGTTTTCCTATGTCTAGGTGACTAGGAGACAAGTTGGTTGTGCATCGGACAGAAGCATTATACTATAAGAAATTATATCATTAACTAGCAAACATACCCGCGCAATGCCGCGGGATTTGTTGTTTGTATATTCAAAATTAACAACTCTATTAATCCAACATAATGAAATTAATAGTGAAAGAAAGCTACTACAACTTGGCTAAACCACTGCACTAAACAGAACTAAACATAAAACTACACAATAACAAACTAACCCGGTTGAAGACGCATGACTGTCAATGGTTGTATGTTGTATATCTGGTCATGTTGCCTCCAAGACCACCACCTGAATTACCCTGCGCCATTCATTTTGACCCATTACCAAAACCATCCATTTTGACCCATACCAAATATCACCCATTTTGACCCATACCAAACACTATTCATACTGGCCCATAACCAATACCACCCGTTTTGACCTATAACAAATACCATCCGTTTTCACCCATACGTCATAACCAATGCCACCCGTGTTGACCCATACCAAATTTCAATAATTTTGAGCCATAACCAATATCACTGATATCACCCAAGTTGACCCATACCAAATATCAACCATTTCGACCCCTAACCAATATTACTTATTTTAACCCACAACCAATACCACAAAGTTGACCCATAACCTATATCACTCATTTTGATCATATCAATTCCATATTTTTTGACCCATAACCAATACCACTACTTTTGACCTAAACCAAATATCAATCGTTTTGACCATAATTAATCCCACCCGTTATGACCCATAACTTATGCGCCTGTTCAAAAGATTGGTTTTTGTGAAATAAAATATGTGTTCCTCAAATAAGTTAAAAGAAACAGTAAGCATGTAACTTTAGTGATCAGGTAATCCAAATATTAAAAACTGATTACTGTAACTCAAGTCATAATAACCGTATAATCAGTTCCAGAACAGTATTCAAAGACCCACGTAACATCAGTTGGCCATTAACAATCAGTTGACATCATATTTAACAGCAATTTAACCTTTGGAACATCAACCCCGAGTGTGTGTATATATAATCATCAGAGAGAGGAGTTTAAAAATTAACATACATGATAAATAAGACGCAAGAAGCCCCTAATTAGGGGTAGCAATTATTTTGAAATGTATTGATTTGGGCAAAAAGAAGTTTGTTTATGGGTCAATTAGGGTTTACTAAAATAACAAACGGGTCAATTTGGGTCTGCTCAAATTACAAAACGGGTTGGGGTCGCTATTATAAACTTGGTAATTAAAATGGGTCCACCAACACCGACACCTATACTGCCATCGCTGCCATCAGTCACCACTACCATCCCCGCCACCCCTTTCTGATACTTATTTAAAACAGATCGTTACAACTCGAATTGATCAGAAACCATTTGGACCCAAACCCAGTTGACACGAACATGATTTAACCTATTAGGCTATTATCCGTAATCCCTGATCCACCCGCCTTTTTTTGCCAAGCTTACCCCCAATGTGTATGTTTAAGACCACTAGTTTTAATTATCTATCAACAATACTCGATGGTGTTATAACTATCAGCGCTCAGTTCAATTCCCTACCCACAACAAAAGCAACAAATCTTGAGTTCTTCACAAACGATTCAAACAAATCTCGAATTTTGAAATCATTCTATTCCAATGTACTAATACCCCAAAGCTTTAAACTTTACAGAGTTGTTAAGCCTATATGAACTATATAAAGTACGCAATCCAATTTCAGCTTAACACTAAGCGATCCTAATTTAGCTTAACCACACCTAAAGAAACCATAAGATTCTGTTTTCATTCAGCTATTTGTTAAAGATTGATGCAATAAACTATACGAACAACAAAATACGGATGCTTACAACCCACAAAAGCAACAATGTCAGCATACCAGATAGTACATATAATGCTGCAAAAAGCAATCAGGAAACTAAAATGCAAGGAATCAAAAAGAACCTGATGATCAAATATCTTCACAACCACCAAGAAGAAATCATTATCCACTTCCCTAGTATCCTTCCTCCCAACGACCACATCCTTCTTCATCTTCGACAACTTCGGATCCGCATCCGCATCGATCTCCGTCTCAAACCACCCATCTCTAAACAACTTCACACATAAATCACTCATCTGAAACGCCTCAAAGTGCACATCAGCACCACCATCATCATTCACCTCCAGTTTCACCACCACAGTCACCCACTCCTTCAAATCACTCTCAGCCTGCAACTCCACCGCCTGCAAAATCTCACCAATGCAGCCACCACCACCGACCTCCGCCTCCACCAACGCAGCCACCACCTGATGGGTTGTAACATCGCGTATTTTCGTTAAATGAAAAAAAAATTAATTAATTTTAAACAATCAAGTTTATTACGTTGATGGCAATTCCAATAATTACAATAATCAAAAATAATAATAATAATAATAATAATAATAATACTAATAAATTTTTTTTTTAAAAAAAACTAAACCTTAAAAACTTTTGGGTTGAAATGGTAATATTTAGAACTTATTTTGAAAACTTTTGACATAAAATAATAACCAAGGTAAATTACAGGGGCTAAAGCTGTAAATTTTTTTAAATTCCCATCCCCCCCGTCGACCCCCTATTCTCCGGCCAAACTCCGACCAATTCTCCGGCGACGCCAAAACACCATAAAACACACGATTCAACCCAATCAAATGTGCCCGACAGTTTCACGTGTGTGATTCGAACCTGTGCCCCACTTAAAAATTGAAAATTCAAGTTGATTAGTGCGATTTGGAACCTAACCCACGTTCTTCGGCCGACAAACCTCAATCGATCGCACTACACAATTTTAAAATCAAAAATAACATCGCACTAACAAACTTATAATCATTTATAACATTCCTTTGAATTCAATTTCATTTAAACGATCAAAAACAACTCATTCGAACACTACCATATTCGCGACCTGCAACTCGTTTAAAACCCATGCTGCGATCGATTTTAACAAAAACTAATAAGGGGTTTTTAATCCCCATCATCATTCGAAGCTTCCCTCAAGTTTAATTCGATTATAATCATTGTTTGAGCATCACTCGATCATCACCTTTGTCTCGGTTTGTTCATCGAGCAGTTCAACACCAATTCAATCATATACAAGGTAATTAAACATACATACATACTCGGTTTTACATGAGGAATCAAAGCCCCATGATTAAACCAAGCAATAACATCGAATTGAACTTCAATTTGGGTCTGGATCAAACTAGGGCTCATATGCAAATTGGGTGTTTCTGTTGCTAATGTTTAAACTCATTTAAAACCCACTTCTATCGCGGCCACGGCCCTTGGTTTGATGGTTCTGTGTTCACAATTCATACTAGAGGTCCCGGGTTCGAACCGGGCAACCTCAAACATTTTTTTGCCCTGTTTTAGCCTTTTAAAAATTACAAAAAAAATCTTAAAATCATAAAAATATTTTTACAAACATTAAATTTTTTAAAACCACTTAATTACTTTCTGAAATTTATTTTAATATTTTATTTATTTATTTTTATTTGTTTTAAATAAAAAAATATCTAATTATATTTTCTACCAATTTATAATTAGTGTATAATATATAATTATACAATAAATAAATTGAATCCAATATATATACATAGATATGTTATCCAATTATCGAAACAACTTTTATTTGAATAAATTACATGTATATAATTTTACATAATCGTATACAATTTATAACTTATGTATATAATTAACATACAATATATAGTTATGCTTACTTATGTATAAATTTATTATATACATATAATTATGTATATAATTATACATATAATTATATATAATTACATAATTATATATAATTATGTATATAATTATACATATACAATTTATTAATAAATTGTATATATGTATAACTTATATGTATAAATTTCTATTAAATTCTAGACATAATCACTTTTAATAAATTCATTTTATTTATTTCAAGACATTCAAACTAAATAAATTATTTCATTTAAACTATCATTCAAAACCCAATGGAAATCCTAAATTCTCAAATCACTATTATTCTAATTCGAGACACCGTTCCTTAGGTTAATCATAAGGAAATCGTTGGTGTCTAATCTATCACATCCAGATTCTAATCTCATCAATCAAGTGAGTATTCATATCCCCTTTTTATATCATTTCTTATTTGGGGGAAATAATGTGATACAATATATTCAATCATGATATTCTATTGTTATTTCATTCTAAATTCAATTCAAGACAGATTATGTTATTACTTGCAACTATGTGAACATACTATGATAAACTGGACGACAGTAAAACCCTAATTCAATCAATCAATCCTGGTATCAATGGTAGATCTACTGGTTTGGATAACCCACCCCATATGGCTTACGAGTGGTGATTGTGCCAGAGGCAGGAGTCAGTCTATGGTGTATGTGTGGAGTCTATTATATGCAAGTGTCAAGTCAAGGGGTTGTTATTGTGTCAGTTTATCTATATGCTTTACTATTGCAATATAAGTCTTAACGTTACCTTGTGAATTGGATTATTCTCAATCAATCAATCAATCTATACGTATACTCAAAACTATGATTACTCACCAGCTAATTCGTTAGCTGACTTTATTTTCTCACATGATTTCAGGTTAAGCAAGTTAGTGGACTTCTACATGCTCATATAAGACCCGGACTTAGTCAAAACAAAAGACAATTACTATTTGTGACTTTAACTGTTGTATTTGTATTTGTTAAATTCATGTTATCCTGTAATCTGATTTTAATATTACTTTTACTATTAGACAATCATGATTTATGAACAATCAATCATTCCCTCGTCCGCTCCGATGATTCCGCCGTCGGTCGGGGTGTGACAGATTGGTATCAGAGCCATGGTTATAGGAAATTAGGTTATTAGAAATGGAATGACCTAGACTATAACTAAGTACCCTTACACATGAGTCCTCTCATGTATTTTACATGCTTAGATAGGATCTTAGGCGCCTTATATGTTTATACTTGATTATGTGATTATATGCCTTATGTGATTCTTCTTATACTTTGATTCTTATCAATGCACGCATAAATCTCAAATCATATTCTAAGGCATTGTGTGCCTAAATCAAATGGTTTCCAAAATGAGCTTTGAATCATTATTCGTGGTTTTCAAATTCGTCAAAGTCTGTGTCTTACAACTTGAAACATGCTATGCTGAAAGAGTGGGATGCCTGTATCTCGGGGTGTTCTGTCTAGGCAAGGTATTCGTATAAATCTAAATCAACCGATGGATCTGTCTACCTTACCTGGGAACCCTCGGGATGAGTGTCTGCTTATAGGTACGCATGTCTTCAACAAAGTTGTGGTTGACCTAATACTTTGATTAGTCAACGTACTCGCGTTGATTTATGATTCAAACGATTACACTCGGAACATATCATTGTTATTATGCCAAATTCCCGATTGTCGTTTTCATGTGGAATAGCTCATATTAATCCAATTTTCATAAAATATCTTAATGATATTCCAGAATGTCTTCTCGTCAAATCCATTCATGGTCTAGAAACTCTGGCCGTAAGATTGCTGCTATTGTAGCACGTGAAGTTACTGCGGTCATCCCAACACTACTTACCCATTTGAACCAAGGCAACAATGCTGTTCAAAACCCAACTGCACCAAACCCTCCCCAAATTTGTACTTACAAACATTTCAGTTCTTGCAACCCGACTAAGTTCAGTGGAACTGAAGGTGCTACCGGATTACTACAGTGGTTCGAAAGCATCGAGAACACT
Source organism: Flaveria linearis (assembly GCA_024085815.1). Taxonomy (NCBI): domain Eukaryota; kingdom Viridiplantae; phylum Streptophyta; class Magnoliopsida; order Asterales; family Asteraceae; genus Flaveria; species Flaveria linearis. Next base: position 4,152,397 of record CM044002.1, read on the forward strand.
TTCCTAAACAGCGAATGCCCTGAAAATCTGAAAGTCCGGTATGTCACAAGTGTTCTTCAGAAACGCGCACTTACTTGGTGGAACGGAGAGAAACGAACCCGTGGAACTGAAACTGCTCTAGCCTTAACATGGACTGAAGTCAAGAAGCTCATGACTAAAGAGTTCTTCCCAAGAAATGAATTCCGAAAACTGGAAGTTGAGTTCTGGGAGTTAACCCAAGACAGTGGCGAGAACCTAGCATACACTAACCGATTCCACGAACTGAGCCTTTTGGTACCGCACCTTGCTACCCCTACCTCCCGAGCCATCGAGAAATACATTGGTGGTCTACCCATGCAGATTCAGGATACGGTGCTAGGAAGGAATCCTTCGACACTAGAAGATGCTATTAGGCTGGCTGCACAATTAACCGATAATCATGTGAAAGCTGGTTCTTTGACCAGAAAAGGGTCGAAGAAAAATACCGATAAACTTCCTAACGAAACCGTCAAAACCGACCAACCCGAGCTTTCCAAGAACAAGAAGAGGAAGGCTAACTCTCAAAACTTTGCTGTAATTACCCATGCTGTGCCAATTAATCAAGTCCCTCCAACTCGTCAACCAGCGGTAAACAACCAACCGCTAATGAAAAAGCCATACGCTGGACCCTATCCGCAGTGTAACAACTGCAATTATCACCATCCCGTTAACATTCAGTGTCGTCAATGCACAAACTGTGGTCGTTTGGGTCATACATTCAACGTGTGCAAGAGTGCTACAAAAGCTCCGACTAATGCACCAGTCCACCAACATCCTCTTGCAATTACCCAGGGACGTGCATGCTATCAATATGGTGATCCGAACCATTTTCGCAATCGATGTCCTCAACTTGTCATCCCAGTTCCTACGGCTCAAGGAGGTGCTTTCAACATCAATACCCAACAAGCTCAAGCCACCAATGATGTGGTGTTGAATAATTATTGTCCTTGATTTCGTCTTCCTGAATTATTCAAGATTTGTAATCATGATTTTCTTTTGTTACATTGATGTAATCTGAAAATTTCTAAATTTCTAATTGAGATATTTTTCCTTTCGTTGTTAATTCGAACTTTGAACAGCATGCACCGTGGGAGATACGAGTGTCCTAAATGATTCTAACTCATCAAAACAGGGGTGATTCCCTTACTTTGGTGATGATTCTTCATTCGTTTCAATAAATGGTATCCAATGATGTGTTTTATGAAATTTCATCCTCTGAATTAGGGTGATTTCCTTATCTCAAGGACTGACTTCAATTATTCACTTTGGAACTTGCATTTCACAAATGACATGATCTCACCAAAATAGGATTGAAACCCGTACTTTGGTGACAAATGTCAATCTTCAATTGTTTTCTTGTTATTATGAAATTCAATCATCAAGATAGACGTAAATTTCATACCTTGATGATAATATCATTCTTATTAATTGTAATTGTTTAAATGAAATGACCTCATCAAAGTAGGAGTGAATTCTGGATTTTGATGAAGAAGTTCATCTTGTTATATTTTATTTTTGCAAAACTTCATCGTTAAGATAGAAGTGATTTCCCTTACCTTAATGGTGAGTTATCTCATCTTATTTCTGAAGATTCTCAGATTGAACTTTTGATTGGTAAGTTGGTGGTCATACCTTGAAAGTATACCATCAAGTTAGGGGTGAAAACCACACCTTGATGACTATTCTAATTTCTTGATCTCCAACTTATCAAGGTTGTAATCAAGTGACGAGAGGCATGTAGTAACTTGAAGGGTGAAATAATATTAGTGTTTCGACCTATCAAGCTAAAGCATGATCTCTGAACTTGAACAGAGACCTGATCGTTTTAAGTTGATTTTGATTCCAAGTTTGGAGCATTTAAATTCTTAAATCAATTTCTTTTCCTTTATTCTCATGTTTTGACTCGATCTAGCTACATCAAACCATTTATTCCTTACTTATCAACTTCCATTTTGAGATATCATCAACACCTGATTACGTGATGGTAGTCTTCCTAAACAATCTTTTGTCAAGTAAAGATATTATCTCTGATTGTGATGGTCGCTTCATCTCTCGTTTCTGGAAAAGTCTCCAATCAGCTCTCGAAACTCAACTGAATCTTAGCACAGCCTATCATATACAAACCGACGGTCAGACTGAAAGAATGATACAGACGCTCGAGGATATGCTCCAGGCTTGTGTCATTGATTTCAGTGGATCGTGGGATTCTCATCTTCCGTTGATTGAATTCTCTTACAATAACAGTTACCAGACCAACAGATGGCACCATTTGAGGCCTTGTATGGTCTGAAGTTGGTGAATCACAAATTACTGGTCCGGAATTGATATAAGAAACAACCGACAAAATTCATAAGATCCGTGGTAACTTGGTCGCTGCTAGAAATCGTCAAAAGCATTATGCTGATAAAAGACGTAAGCCCATGGAATACAATATCGGTGATCTCGTACTTCTTAAGGTATCACCTTGGAAGGGAGTGATTCGCTTTGGAAAGAAAGGGAAGCTAGCACCTCGTTACGTGGGTCCATTCAAAGTGCTCGAGCGAATTGGGAAAGTAGCTTACAAGCTTGAACTACCCCAAGAACTCGGCAATATACATCCGACGTTTCATGTTTCAAACCTCAAGAAATGTCTTGCCGATAAAAATCTCCACATTCCACTCGACGAAGTCCAGATTGATGAATCTATGCACTTTATTGAGAAACCTGTGGAAATTATGGATCGGGAAGTCAAACAACTCAAACGCAGTCGGATACCCATTGTTAAAGTCCGTTGGGAATCTAAACGCGACCCAGAATTCACCTGGGAACGTGAGGACCAAATGAAATCCCAGTATTCTCATCATTTCGTTTCAGCCTCCTTGTGATTAAAATTTCGGGACGAAATTTCCTAAAGCAGGGGAGACTGTAACATCGCGTATTTTCGTTAAATGAAAAAAAATTAATTAATTTATAAACAATCAAGTTTATTACGTTGATGGCAATTCCAATAATTACAATAATCAAAAATAATAATAATAATAATAATAACAATAACAATAATAATAATAATAATAATAATAATAATAATAATAATAATTTTTTTTTAAAAAAAACTAAACCTTAAAAACTTTTGGGTTGAAATGGTAATATTTAAAACTTATTTTGAAAACTTTTGACATAAAATAATAACCAAGGTAAATTGCAGGGGCTAAAGCTATAAATTTTTTTAAATTCCCCATCCCCCCCCCCCCCCCCGTCGACCCCTTATTCTCCGGCCAAACTCCGGCCAATTCTCCGGCGACGCCAAAACACCACAAAACACACGATTCAACCCAATCAAATGTGCCCGACAGTTTCACGTGGGTGATTCGAACCTGTACCCCACTTAAAAATTGAAAATTCAAGTTGATTAGTGCGATTTGGAACCTAACCCACGTTCTTCGGCCGACAAACCTCAATCGATCGCACTACACAATTTTAAAATCAAAAGTAACATCACACTAACAAACTTATAATCATTTATAACATTCCTTTGAATTCAATTTCATTTAAACGATCAAAAACAACTCATTCGAACACTACCATATTCGCGACCTGCAACTCGTTTAAAACCCATGCTGCGATCGATTTTAACAAAAACTAATAAGGGGTTTTTAATCCCCATCATCATTCGAAGCTTCCCTCAAGTTTAATTCGATTATAATCATTGTTTGAGCATCACTTGATCATCACCTTCGTCGCGGTTTGTTCATCGAGCAGTTCAACACCAATTCAATCATATACAAGGTAATTAAACATACATACATACTCGGTTTTACATGAGGAATCAAAGTCCCATGATTAAAAGCCCCATGATTAAACCAAGCAATAACATCGAATTGAACTTCGATTTGGGTCTGGATCAAACTAGGGCTCATATGCAAATTGGGGGTTTCTGTTGCTAATGTTTAAACTCATTTAAAACCCACTTCTATCGCGGCCACGGCCCTTGGTTTGATGGTTCTGTGTTCATAATTCATACTAGAGGTCCCGGGTTCGAACCCGGGCAACCTCAAACATTTTTTTGCCCTGTTTTAGCCTTTTAAAAATTACAAAAAAAATCTTAAAAATCATAAAAATATTTTTACAAACATTAAAATTTTTTAAAACCACTTAATTACTTTCTGAAATTTATTTTAATATTTTATTTATTTATTTTTATTTGTTTTAAATAAATAAAATATCTAATTATATTTTCTACCAATTTATAATTAGTGTATAATATATAATTATACAATAAATAAATTAAATCCAATATATATACATAGATATGTTATCCAATTATCAAACAACTTTTATTTGAATAAATTACATGTATATAATTTTACATAATCGTATACAATTTATAACTTATGTATATAATTAACATACAATATATAGTTATGCTTACTTATGTATAAATTTATTATATACATATAATTATGTATATAATTATACATATAATTATATATAATTACATAATTATATATAATTATGTATATAATTATACATATACAATTTATTAATAAATTGTATATATGTATAACTTATATGTATAAATTTCTATTAAATTCTAGACATAATCACTTTCAATAAATTCATTTTATTTATTTCAAGACATTCAAACTAAATAAATTATTTCATTTAAACTATCATTCAAAACCCAATGGAAATCCTAAATTCTCAAATCATTATTATTCTAATTCGAGACACCGTTCCTTAGGTTAATCATAAGGAAATCGTTGGTGTCTAATCTATCACATCCAGATTCTAATCTCATCAATCAAGTGAGTATTCATATCCCCTTTTTATATCATTTCTTATTTGGGGGAAATCATGTGATACAATATATTCAATCATGATATTCTGTTGTTATTTCATTATAAATTCAATTCAAGACAGATTATGTTATTACTTGCAACTATGTGAACATACTATGATAAACTGGACGACAGTAAAACCCTAATTCAATCAATCAATCCTGGTATCAATGGTAGATCTACTAGTTTGGATAACCCACCCCATATGGCTTACGGGTGGTCATTGTGCCAGAGGCAGGAGTCAATCTATGGTGTATGTGTAGAGTCTATTATATGCAAGTGTCAAGTCAAGGGGTTGTTATTGTGTCAGTTTATCTATATGCTTTACTATTGCAATATAAGTCTTAACGTTACCTTGTGAATTGGATTATTCTCAATCAATCAATCAATCTATATGTATACTCAAAACTATGATTACTCACCAGCTAATTCATTAGCTGACTTTATTTTCTCACATGATTTCAGGTTAAGCAAGTTAATGGACTTCTACATGCTCATATAAGACCCGGACTTAGTCAAAACAAAAGACAATTACTATTTGTGACTTTAACTGTTGTATTTGTATCTGTTAAATTCATGTTATCATGTAATCTGATTTTAATATTACTTTCACTATTAGACAATCATGAGTTATGAACAATCAATCATTTCCTCGTCCGCTCCGATGATTCCGCCGTCGGTCGGGGTGTGACATGGGTGGCCCATAGGACAACCCTTAAAGCATGTAAAATTGATAAAAATCGGTCGATTATCCATTGATTTTCCCTTGAATTAGATAACTACAGTTGCTTATGTTTCAGGTATGTTTAGGAGCTAAAATGGATAAAACGCTGCTTAGCATGGAACGGAGTGGACATGCGTAGAAAGAAGAAGAGAAGAAACAAAACATTCAGGGCTCCACCGTAACTTATGGTAGCCACCGTAAGTTATGGTGGACCTGAAATCCTGAATCTCCCACCGTAACACAGAAGAAAACCACCGTAGCACTTTTGTGGCTACCGTAACTTACGGTGGCTACCGTAAGTTACGGTAGAAGTGACGAAAAAGTGCAATTTGCCATATTAAAATGGTTTGAGTGGTTCCTTTTGCTCATAATCTGGATCTGACGATTCCTTTCCAGAAAAGAGGCGAAATTAGCTGTTCTTGCTTCATTACAAACATTTCTAAACATTTGATTTGTGTTTTTGATTCATATGAACATTAATTAGTGTATGGTGATGATGGATCAAGTCATGCTTGGCTAAACTTGTGGTGATCATCCTAGATGTAAGGTTTGCTTTTGAAACACTATGTTTGTGCTTGAATTTCTAGAATGATAACTTTGAATGTTTGTTTGAGTTATTATGGTGTTTGGATATTTGTTTGTAAGTTGTTGATTGTTGTTTGATGTTAACCCAAACCATACGTTCTTGGTGCCATTGGCAATTGAGATATCATGTGAGAGATTAAGGTTGGATAATTGTCAATTGATCATCGAGTAACAACCTCGCATTTTACGATCCGAGTACTTAGTTCTCTTTTATCACAAACGACTATTCAAGTATGAACCATGTCTACGTGGTTCTTTCTAGTAAGCATAAACATAAGTGTGGATTAAAACCTGAAATCTAGGGTGGTCACTTGTTCTTAATCTGTTACAAAAGTACGTTTTGATTTGCAATCTATTTAGTTACTATTAGTTCTTAAACCAAAACAATCCAATTCTTGATATTTAATTTTTGCATTTTAGGGTAATTATAGTTAATTTACATGACTATAAGATAAACACATATTTCACAAACTCCCTGTGTTCGATACCTTTTTACTACTATCTTTGAGTTGTAATTTGGATTAAATTTACGTGTACTGCGACAGCATTTCACCGCCGACCTCCAGCAACATAGCCACCACCGCCGACCTCGGCCTACACCAACGCAGCCACCACCACCGACCTCTGCCTCCACCAACGCAGCGACCACCGCCGACCTCCGCCTCCCCGACCTCCGCCTCCTCCAGTGAAATCGACTGATTTTACCGCCAATTACGGTGGTGATTTGGAATACGATTAGAGCCAGAAGGATGAAGAGGAGACTAAGGGGATTAGGGTTTTATTTGTGAGGTGTGGAGGTCGGTGGCACTGTAGCCACCGACATAAGTCTTTAATATATATTATAATATAATAATATAATATAATATTTCTAAAACACATTGTATCTTTTCACCTTGGTTCGAGAACAAAGAGAAAGTTTTCTATAGAGATTATACAATTCGTGTGATGTGTGCGAAATAATAACAATCATTTATCTGAGCTATAAACGGTTTAGATTAAAGATGTAATAATCACGTAAGAAAAACGTCTAGAGTGATAGATTTGGAAATAACCTAAAATTATTGACTTTTTTCAAATTCTCCCGGCATTTTAAACATGAATAACTTTTTTATTCGATGTTATTTTTTTTAAAAAAAATTACATCATAAAATCAAACATTTTATTCTCTTTAATTTGAGTATAGTATTGCTATACTTTTTTTAAAAAAATAATAGTTATAAAAATGGTCTATGTGTTGTTCATAAAAGTTGCGTAATTATTAACTGCTTAATTATTGACATAATTTGCATAATAATAAATATAACATGCGTAATTATAAACCTTATATGCGTAATTATGACGCGGACGAAATTACCTGCTCTCTTAAAGGCACGTGTCACGCCCTGATTATCTTGTACACTTCACACATAAAATACACTTAGTATAATAAGTGATCCAAAAAAATATATTGTAAATTTATCTTTAATAATGGTCTTTTTAGCTGCAGTGTTCACTTCCTCTTCTAGGAAAGCTTTAGTATTTTAACTTTTAAGAACACTATTGTTGCAATCTACTGATATTTTTATTTTATTTTAGATTCGAAATCATTTGAAAAAAGTATGACTTGAGTACTTGACTAACAAAAGGAAGAGAGACATTTGCTTAAACATTATTAATTTTTTTTTGAGTTGGATATATATATTTAATATGTAACTTATCTCATTTGACATGTATATTAAATTGACAAAATAGATTTTTAACTTTAGAATATTACTCATTCATTGATAATAATTGGACGAGTGATACTCCTAACTTATACTTTCGTTACCATCGACAATTTAGTAGCACAATTATTATAAATTCATACTTGATTTACATTTGTTTTTCACTCGACTTCGTCTATACATATATATATTTTTTTCATTTTGTTTTTAATCATTGTGAGATCATGTGCAAGTATATGAGTGACAATGAGTCTAAATCTATGATAATTTTGTTATCAAAACTGTTATAAGTAACAAAAGTTAAAGTTAAAAACGTCACTGGTCAAAATTAATAAATGAAATATTATTAACGAATGAATAAAAGTTTAAATTATTAACTTCAATTTATCTAATTTAAACTCCCTATATATTAGTATTGACAAGTATTTATAACAAGCTAATTTTATAAAAACCCTCGAATTAATAAACACATATAAAACGAGCGATCCAAAAGCGGGTAATACAATTAGTTGGAGCAACAACAAAGATCCCAACGGATGAAAACACAAAAGCGCACGGCCAGATAACTTATCACTAAATCTACACGTGTCATACATATAGAGGACCCTTTATATCCCAATTCCACCAAATTTTAGGTTATGAATCATGACAACAGTGATCAGTGATAACATAATACTATAATAGAAATGCTAGGCTAAAACATATATATTTTATTATAGATATATATTTATAGTTTTAACATTCATATATCGTATACGAGTAATTACAACGTGGTCCATTGGTACTTAACGCTAATAGACCTTAAAATTGTTAATTATTTTATTAACTAACTAAATACATGTGTTATTAAAAAGTATATAAATATAAACACAAACAGCCCTTCGTCATATATGATTCTTTCCTCGGTCATCAACAACAACCTGCACCGTTTTTAAGAACATCATGATTCCAACAGCGCTTCTAACCATTAGAAGATCTAGATAATACCTTGTCATAACACCTCATTACCTTCAAATGAAGATTATTAGGGAAGCACCTCCAAAAAGGAATGCCGACCACATGGATGGTGAACCGTTGAGAAATACAAAAATCTCAAATCGAGAGCAAAGGGACCTTTGAGACTCGATTATGCTTCAAGGTTATTTAATGACAAGCTTCAGCGTCATCAGAGGTTGAAGATTTTAACTTAGAGGGGCCTAACTAGATTGATCAGGGGGCTAGTGGGCACGAGTCGACCATAGATGGGCGTCGAGAAGGGAACATGACAGGTGAGGAGAAACATGTCATTGACAAGAAGGCCAACTACATTTTATTAGTGTGTTAGTTGCTTAAGTTTTTATTTTATAATGAACATGTCATATTATTCATGTTATTCTGGTTGCATGTAAACATATCATTTGTGTTACTAGCTCATGAAACATGTTCTTGTTAGTGTTTTGGAAAATGACACATTTAATTAAATGTGTCGTGTTCAATTTATTAATTGTGTTAAATGTGTTATGTTGAATATGTCCCATTTTACAAACATGGCACACTTTATAAGCTCTAAATAAAATTAAAATACAACTAATCAAACATATTTCTTTTAACCGTAAATGTAAAGTTAACTATATCAATATAACTAAATCTAAATTATACTTTATTTTAGATAAAAAAAATTAAATTTTTTTTAAAGGAAGATCACATTTTATACCCTTTAGTTACATATAAAATACAACTTTCAATCTTTAATGTTCACTAATTACATGAATCATAATTTATATTGAGGATTTGTTATGAATTTTATCATTTAGTTGGATGTGTAACTGTTTAAAATAAACATTAAAAGCAATAATGCGTATACACATGAAGACATGTTTGTTCTTTTAACCCAAACGAGGTATTTAATCCCTTTCTCTTTTGTGTTTTGGAATGTAGGATGAAAGGCATATTCAAAGTTCTAAACAATGATGACAAGCATCAAGAAATTGAAAAGCTCATCGAGAAAAACCTTGGTTGCGATGATCCTTTAATCTTTTTTGTACACATCAATAATAGATCTAGTTCGCTAAAAGCAAACCAGAGAAGCCCCACGACCAGTCTATCTAATATGGTAGGTCATTAACTTATGTCTCTTGTCTTTTAAACCATCTGTTATGAACATTAAGAAATTGTTTACTATATCTTCACAGATTACCAATATTTGACGCCGTAGTAGTGTAGATTACTGAAAAATTCACTTGACGCCATCAACGTCTTGCAAAGCGCAGAACATATTCGACATGTGGCTTTTAGAAAGATTAAACAAAGGTTAAACAAAAAACTAGTGAAAGCTTCAGTTATAAATAAAAAACCTAGGTTACAAGTTGTAAACTTGTAATAATAATAATTATTATTATTATTATTTAATTTTCTCCCTATAGATGGTCTTAAAAGGGTCATCACATCACATGTATCTTCTGGAGAGAGAGGGTGGGAAATCAGTGGTGCAAAGGAAAGGCCAGGAAAATTTCAGAAATCCACAAAATCACAAATAGGGTAAGCTCCCATCACACTCTTATCCTCCTCCTATCTTCTTCCTTATATACCTTCACATTTCACCCATTTCTCCAATGATACTCCATTGAACACACATTGATTTCATTCCTTCAAACTCACATCCAGCTATGGCACCAAGGTCCTCCAGAGGCAAAGGAAGCAAAACAAAGAACGATAAGAAGAAGAAAGAAGACAAAGGTATTCACTATTCAATATTCATTTCAATTCAATTCCTACGAAATCGATGTCGATAACGTCATGAAATCGAAATCTTTTTATGCTGCAGTTGTTCCTAGTGTTCTAGACGTTACAGTCGTCACTCCGTACGAGACGCAAGTTATACTCAAGGTACTATCGATTTGGGGATTGATTATGCCTATTGCTTACGGCTGGGTTAGTTGTTTGAATTTGACCTTGTTTGTAACGAAAATGCAGGGGATTTCAACGGACAAAATCCTCGATGTGAAGAAATTATTAGCTGTTCATGTCGATACTTGTCATCTTACAAATTACACCCTCTCTCACGAGGTGAACTTCTCATGGAAATTCCATTCACGATACTTGCATTCTTAACTGTTTAATTGCATTTCAAATCTTAATTATTATGCATAATTCTTCTGTACTTGGTTAATAATTGATAACCATAATTTTGCCTTTTTCGGCTCTGTTTTTTATAACTACGAGAGTTGAAATTTCTAAATTCAGAATAATTGTGCAAGATTTAAGAAATAATTTAAGTTAATTATCTTAATAGGAATTGGTCTGCATTTGAAACTTTGGGGAATTTTCTGCAATTATTAGCATTGAAGTGGTTGAAATTATTGGTGACTTTGAACAGGTTAAAGGGGCAAAGCTGAATGATAGGTTGGATTTGGTTTCGTTGAAGCCATGTTTGATGAAGATGGTTGAAGGTAGGTTGTTTCTTCCACCAATATTTCACAAAACTACGAACTATAATTCATCCATAAGATTTTAATCTTACGTATATACTTATATTCATATAAAACCAGTTTAAATAGAGATCATAACAATCATATAACACATGAATATTTAACCGCTGGTTCGTTACCCACTTTTTTTCTAACCCTCACTATATATTCATAGCAATACATTCAAATGCATTAGGTGATTTATGTGATTCTCTGCTTAAGATTCCTTTGAGTAATGAATGTGTCCATACTCTCAAGTCCTAACAATGTTGTCATGATTACCCATTACGTGTTAATGCTCGTTACCAAATCATTATCCATTAATCTAACTACCTTTAATAGATATTTTATCTTTAGATTTTAAACTTGTTATATGTTACCATTTAATATAGCTTAACACTAAACAATGTCCTTAAAGTGGTAATAGTGTACAAAAAGATAGGTAATAAGATAAACTTTTAATTTCTAAAAACGGTAATTCGTTATTTTTGTTAAAGGACATTTTAGTTAAAACACTTAAAAAGTATGTATTTATTTTGTCATTATCATAACACATAGGCAGATATACTTGATTTAGAGTACGGGAGTTTTAATTCAATTTTTTGTTGAGTATTAAATATTTTAACATAGTGTCAGATGTTTTACTTGAACTTTGTTTAAAAATGAAAAACAAGAAACTGGGTGTCAAATCTTCCTTTTATTTAAAAATGTTAACCAACTAACCAAGAAACGAGTAACTATAAATTTATGAAATCAGAACATAGTCAAAATACTACATTAATTATGTCACGAATATTCACTTTATAAAAATATAGATACGTAATCAATATTAGTTATTTTAAACTATTATTGTTTATTCGAATATACTCTCAAGTCTTAACAAAGTTCCCTAGTGCAAGATGCCAATATTGTTGTGTATGCCAATGCCGTACGCGATGGCATCTTTTTCAATGACAACGTAATTATTTACAATTTAAAATATCTACCAATTAAATTAAATTCTTAAACCTTGGGAAAAAAGTTGGCAATTTGGATGATAAAAAAATAGTTTATGCATTAAAATACTTATTACCTTTTCGTTTTACAAAAGAAACGTGGCAGCAAAAACAAATATAATTCTTGGAAATTTCGAAAGAAATTTAAAATAGTTGAAATAAAAAAAAGACCCAGTAAAATACCCTTTTTTTAAATCATTGGATTATAACTTGGAATTATAAAAAGAAAACGTGGTTTGGCCAACGTATACTTAATAAAAAAATAGGGGTACTTCTTTTTTTTTTATTTTAATGAAGTTTTCCATAAAAGTATACTTGTCCTTGGTGTAGCTGGATGAATAATGTAGGTTTTGCAATATTAAGTTATACCTCCAGGAGATATAATTTAACAACTCTTTATTCATAACTAAACATATAAATAAAAAATCATAAACTAAACATTTTTAATAATAAGTCACAAAATTGTTAGCATTTTATTAGAATATTCACAGTCTGTTCCTAATATATATGTGAGTGGGTGCCCTATATTATAAGGGATGTTTTTGAGTGATTGTAAACGAAAGAGGTAGAAAATTTATTAGGGTTGTACCGTGTTTCCCTACACATTACAACCCTTATAAATTTTTTAATATTTTTAAAAGTGGTTGTGAGTGGATGAAAGATAAAATTTAATGATAAATGTAGGAAAAAATATTATTTAATTGAAAAGAAAAGAAGAAAAATAGTAATATTTAATATAATTATAAAGATAAGAATGAGAGATGAATTGTAAATGCTCTTGTATATTAGCTAGATTTAATACATCAACATGCTTATAGTACAATGTTATCAAAATGTTTGGCAAGACTTCCGTTCGTATAAGATTGATGGTTGATGGGTTGTCTATAAATCAATTAAAGCTGAATGTGTTTGATTTATATCTCTTAAATTCTTAAAGGTTTATTAAACCTTTTAATAAGTAGGTTTTAAAAACATATTAAATGATTCAAAATTTATTTTTTCCGGCCAAACCTTTTAATGGTTTATCATAAAATTACCAAATAGCCGTTAAGTCTTATCTCTTTAATTAATAAATAAAATAAATCCGAACACTTATTATCATTCTAGATCATCTATTAATTTGTTCTCTCGCTTCTCTCTTCTCTTAATTATAAATGATATAATAGTTATTCATCAATTAATAACTATCCATAATTATAATTTTAAATATGTTAACTTTAAATTTTAAATATGTAACACATAACTTTATTCAATCCTTGTAATACACAATATTTAAGACATAACTTTTTATATCATTAATCATATAACAGTAAATTTATTTAGAGTGTCTATTATAAAAACAGTTAAAAAGGTAAAATTTTACAAAGTTAATATGTTGTGACGGAACTGGGACCGACCTTTTTGTAGAGGAGTACACGAATGAGGCGGATGCGGTGGCGCACGTGCGGAGGCTGTTGGACATTGTGGCTTGCACAACACGTTTCGCAAAGCCAAAGGCGGGAAAAGCCACCGCAGGCGCCGGAGGAGAAGCTCGATCGAAGAAGACACGATCTCAAAATGTGCAGGTGTCACCGGGACGACCTACCTCTCCGCCGTCTGATGCCGGAGACACCGTTGAAAATGGCGCTTCTTCCGAATCGGAGACAACCGCCTCCGCAACGTCTCCGGCGTCGGAGAATCTCGATATGGCAGCCATTCATCCGGTTCCTAAGCTCTCTGATTTCTACGAGTTCTTCTCATTTGCAAATCTCTCTCCCCCTATCTTACGTAAGCTCTAGATGTCCTTTTTTTTTTTAAATTTTCATTTCTCATGTTAGATGAAAATATGAAATGGACGCAGGTTTAATTTGATCGTTTTTTTTTTTTTTGTATTTCGATTCTTAGAGTTGAAGAGGATTGATCGGAATGACGCGAAGGAGCAGCGTGAGGGCGATTACTTCGAAATTCAGGTATTCTCCCCAATTCACATCTTATCGGTACACATTATGAAATCACATTAGTAGATAGATTGCGATCACGACTCGAGTAGTTCTGTTGGATTTTCAAGTTACTATTTGAAGTATTTTGAGGAGAAACAGTGAGTTAGTGTCACCGATGATGATGTGTTCTGGATTTGCAGATTAAGATATGCAACGGGAAGTTATTTCAAGTGGTTGCATCCACAAAGGGTTTCTACACCTTGGGAAAGCAGTTTTTGCAAAGCCATTCCTTGGTGGATCTTCTTCAACAGCTTAGCCAAGCATTTGCTAATGTCAGTGTAGTATTTGGTTAATAAATTTATTTCTTAAAGTCGTCATTACTAAAATCAATAGAAATTCGTGTGTAAGATATATTCATTATGAAGTTGTAATTATGCAGGCATATGAATCATTGATGAAAGCCTATGTAGAACATAATAAGGTAATATTCTTTTGTTTGATTATCATGTGCTTGATAAACATTATACTGGAATACTTTGACTTGATGCTATAATAGGGTAGCAACTAATGAGAAGCCTGCATTGTGAATTTTCAGTTTGGTAATCTTCCATATGGTTTTCGGGCGAACACTTGGCTAGTTCCTCCATCCATTTTAGACTCGGGATCAAACTTCCAGCCACTTCCATCGGAAGATGAGAATTGGGGTGGCAATGGTGGGGGCCAAGGGAGAAATGGTCAACATGACCGTAGACCTTGGGCCACAGAGTTTGCAATATTGGCCAACCTTCCTTGCAAAACGGAGGAAGAAAGGGTTGTTCGTGACCGAAAGGCATTCTTGCTTCATAGTTTGTTTGTTGATGTCTCTATCTTTAAAGCTGTTACAACCATACGCAAAGTCAAACATTCTGTTGCAACATCCAACGGTCCTCCTGGATCGATAATCTGTGAGGAACGGGTGGGGGACTTGTTTATTACTGTGAGACGAGATGCAGCTGATGCAAGCTCAAAATCAGAAGTTAAGGTAATTGGGGTTGGATCTCCTACCATGTCTTCTGAGGAAATTGCTTTAAGAAATTTACTTAAAGGAGTAACAGCAGATGAGAGTGCAGTTGTCCATGTAAGTATGCATTTACCACATTTGATTCAGTTTTCTTTTGCTGTAAGATAATAAATATCTAAACAAATGCAGTCATCTTTTACAGGACACTAGCTCGATGGGTACAGTATTTGTAAGACATTGTGGATATACAGCAACTGTAAAAATTATTGGTGACATCAAAAAGTCAAAGTTCATGTCACAAGATATTGTGATTGATGATCAGCCTGAAGGTGGAGCTAATGCCCTAAACATTAATAGGTATGCACCGGTAACAAATTCAACAGATTAAAAAAAATTATTTTGTATTTCTTGTTAGCCAAATCCTCATAAAACAATATTCCTCAAAACCAATTTGTATCGGTTGCAGCTTAAGAGCTCTACTTCCAAACTTGAGAGATGTGGAATTATCAGAATCCCAGTCACCTCAGTCCGAGCAGGACAATTTTGAATCTTTGAGGTGTCTGGTTAGACGAGTAATTAAAGAAAGTTTGAACAATCTGGAGAAGTCAACAGACTCTGTAAAGCCTATCAGATGGGAATTGGGCTCTTGTTGGGTTCAGCATTTGCAAAAGCAGGAAGCCCCCCCAGGAGATAATGCAGGAAAACCAAATGAAGATAAACCTGAAACAGTGGTTAAAGGGTTAGGAAAACAATTTAAACTACTGAAAAAGCGAGAGAAGAAACAAAGCGATGTTGACTGCTCAGATGATACGGAAGAAAGCAATTTAGGTCAAGAAAACACCGTGGGAGAGCCAGACAGCCAAGAGTCATACTATGACTCGGAGTTGAAGAATTTGATTTCAGAAGAAGCCTTCTTACGCTTAAAAGAAAGTGGAACTGGTCTTCACTTGAAGGTTTATTAATCTGTTTTATAGAAAGTTAAAGAAACAAGTAGTTTACTTGTTTATGATGTTTAAAAGGCTAATTACTCTACACTTATTGTGACAGTCAAAAGATGAGCTTATTGAGATGGCACACGGTTATTATGATGAAGTCGCGTTGCCTAAACTGGTACTATTCTGTGTAAATGAACCTTAATCATAACAGACGTTACTGTAATTTTGACAATTGGAAATATGGTGCTTTTTTAGGTAACAGACTTTGGATCACTTGAACTTTCTCCGGTTGATGGGCGCACACTCACTGATTTCATGCATTTAAGAGGGTTGCGAATGCGCTCACTGGGACGTGTGGTGAGTAGGGTTTCTCTTTCCATCTCTTTCTCTTTCTCTCGCTCTCTCTCCCACACACACACACCCACCCACACACACACACACATGTTTCTACTTTTCTAGAAGTGTTTCGCGGTTGAATTTTAAATGTTAACTGTATGACCTTTTATCTAATTTTACTAATTAGGTTGAGCTTGCTGATAAACTTCCACATATACGATCCCTATGTATTCATGAAATGGTGACACGCGCCTTTAAGCATATAGTTGAAGCTGTTATTGCTTCTGTTGAAAACTTTGCTGAGTTATCTGCAACAATAGCTTCAACCTTAAATTTCTTTTTTGGAGCCTGGACAGCAGACAGTAAAAATCAAGAATTTCTTGATGATCAAAATCTTAAGCTACAATGGTTGCAATCTTTTCTAGCTAAAAGATATGACTGGAAGATAAAAGATGAATACCAACACTTGAGGAAGCTATCTATTCTGAGAGGATTGTGTCACAAGGTATCATCCGACATCATTTCTATTTCTATTTGTTTTCGCCTTTATGAAATTTTAAATGCTTATGATTTCTGCCACATCATCCAGATTGGATTAGAATTGGTTTCAAGAGACTATGATATGGATAGTCCAAATCCATTTAGGAGTTCTGATATTATCAGCATGGTTCCTGTTTGCAAGGTAGATCTCTCTCTCTCTCTCTCTCTCTCTCACACACACACACACACACACACAGAACCCTAGCATTGTACTAATATTAATTTATATGTGACAGCATGTACTGTGTTCCTCTGCTGATGGGCGGACACTACTGGAGTCGTCCAAAATTGCTCTAGATAAGGGGAAATTAGAAGATGCAGTTAACTATGGAACCAAGGTAAAATTCTCCACTGAAAAGAATTACAAAGTTTCAATTATGGAAAAAACAAACAAACGTTGTTTTAACATTTGCACATGCAATATTATAGGCACTTGCAAAGATGATAGCTGTATGTGGTCCTTACCACCGAACTACCGCTAGTGCATATAGTCTTCTTGCAGTAGTTCTTTACCACACTGGTGACTTTAATCAGGTGATGTATTTTGTTTGGTGGTGATTAAGAAATTAAGAGCTTATATAAATATATAATCCTTGTAGTTTTTTAATGAATTTATTAAAGTATACATTCTTTTGTGTATAGGCAACTATATATCAACAACGGGCTTTGGATATAAATGAGAGAGAACTTGGGCTTGACCATCCTGATACAATGAAAAGTTACGGGGATCTCTCAGTCTTTTACTATCGTCTCCAACACATTGAATTGGCACTCAAGTTAGTAAAAATCAATTTTTAATTAAAAAAGTTTTATTGACTTTCCACCCATTTTATTTTATTCTAATTTTAACATTTTACAGATATGTGAACCGTGCTCTGTTCCTCTTATATTTCACATGTGGGCTCTCTCACCCTAACACGGCTGCAACTTATATTAATGTGGCTATGATGGAAGAGGGGATGGGAAATGTCCATGTTGCCCTCAGATACCTTCATGAAGCCTTAAAGTGCAACCAAAGATTACTAGGAGTTGATCATATACAGGTGTCCCTCTCTCACACAGCAAACATGCACGTATACAATTACTCTTCAGTACCTTTGACTAAATATAGTGACTTTACATATTACAGACTGCTGCTAGCTATCATGCAATAGCCATTGCTCTTTCACTGATGGAAGCTTATTCATTGAGTGTGCAACATGAGCAAACTACATTACAAATTCTTCAAGCGAAATTGGGGTTAGAGGACCTTCGTACTCAGGTGAGGACAAATTGATGAAATACCTTACAATATTTGATGTATCTTACTTTAATATATACATGATCAAACTGATATTCTCACTAAACATAGGATGCTGCTGCATGGCTTGAATATTTTGAATCAAAAGCATTAGAACAGCAAGAAGCAGCAAGAAATGGAACTCCAAAACCAGACGCATCTATTGCCAGCAAGGGTCACCTTAGGTATTAATATGGTATATGATATATCCAATTTACTCCATATCAACCGTCCAATAATATAAATTTGTGGACCAACAAATTTTGACTTCAATCTTGCAGTGTATCAGATCTACTTGATTTCATAAGTCCAGATCAGGATTCCAAGGGAGGAGATTCACAGAGGAAACGCCGTGCAAAGGTAGTTAAATATCATAATTAATATTGCAATATATTTTAAAGTGCTTAACTTGACCTTCAAACTAATCAACTATCAGGCATCACCAGTTGGTGAGAAGACTCATGAACTAATACCTGATGCACGTAATGATGACATGGCGATTCATGATGCTGTTGAAGCCACCGTAACAAAGGCAGAATCTACTATTCAGGAGGATGTACAAGAGGTGGTTGTCCAAAAGGTGATGAAGGGGCATAACAGTCATAATACCACTAAACATGAAAAATCAATCACAGAAGAAGTTCAAGAAACAATCTCTGATGAGGGATGGCAAGAAGCTAACCCAAAGGCGCGGGCAGGAACCAATGGTCAAAAAAGTTTAACCGAAGGCGACCTGAGCTGACCCGACTACACATTAATGGTTCTGATAAAACCATAAAAGGCCAGAAAGTAACAACACCAAAACCGAGTTCGACTGAGTTGACTCAGTCAAAGCATTCAAAGTCAAGTGTGACTGGCGGTGATGACTTGACTAAGCTTCCCACAAAGGTTTCAGTTACTAGAATCTCTCCTAGGGTTTCCCCAAATGCAGCAACTCTTAATTCTATAGCTTCAAAATCTGTGTCATACAAAGAAGTTGCGTTAGCCCCACCAGGTACAATTTTAAAACCATTACTTGAGAAAGTAGATGAAGTTGAGGAGGAAAATAAGGTACAAAAGGATGAATTCATTGGTTCTAATGATGCATTAGAGGAAGTCAAGATTGAAGAAGTTGATGTAGATGACAAAATACCAGAGGATGAAGTTATAAAGGAAGTCGATATAGTTCATGAGAGTGCATCAAAATCATCAAAATCACAAGAAGAAACTGAAGATTCAGACTCTAAAATTAACAAATCTGAAAGCAAACTTTCTGCTTCAGCTCAACCATTCAGCCCAGGTCAACCTTTGACTCAGCCCTTGACGACAAATGTGTATGATGTTATAGCCAGTCAAGGCATGCTAGCCGAGCCAGTTGGGTTTCCACCAATTGCAGCTCGTGTTCCATGTGGGCCCAGATCTCCTTTATACTACAGGATGACCCAGTCGTTTCGGATGAAAAACGGCTTCTTGAAGTACCAAATACCTGGTAGTGGGTTCGGTAGTAGCCCAAGAATCATGAACCCACATGCACCTGAGTTTGTGCCAAAACGGGCTTGGCAAGGTTCAGAGGGTGCAACTAGTAGCAAAAGTGAAGATGACGTGTCAAGAAAAACCAGTTCAGATGCTGAGAAGGCAGAAATCGCGAGACAGATTTTACTCAGTTTTATTGTGAAGTCAGTCCATGATAACTCCGAGACCCGACGCGAGCCGGAGACGGGTTCGGGTATTGAGAAAAGACCCGAGAATGGTGACGGGTCAACGGAAGCAGTTGCAAAAGACGGTGCGATTATAAAGATTCTTTACGGAAACGAAGGACAAGCGGAGACCAACGACCCAGTAAACTACAAAAACGGAGATGGTGAAGGGTTTGTGATGGTCACAAAAGAAGACGAAACAAGCAGCAGTTTGCTAGTGGTGTAAGCGGGTTGTATAACAATCAACAACAATCTGTAGTGTCTGCTTCAGTGCGTTGAAGTGAATTGGTTCAAGGATGTATGGAAACAATGGGGGACAAAAGTTAAGATTAAGTTTAAGATCAAGACTAAGATTAAGGTCAAGGGCTGACTGCAGAGGATGTTGTTGTTTAGCTCCTCTTCTTCTTCTTTTTTTTTTTTTTTTTTGAATTGGTTTTGTATTGGCTAATAATGAAATCATATGCCAGAGGTTTTTGCCTTTAAATAATATTTGGCTTTTAACTATTTATGTAAAAGATAGTAAATATATCTTGAATAACTAATTGTTTCAAAGGATTTTTTCTGTGGCGCGATTAAAATTTAGGGGTTCAGATGTTATGCTAAAAAAATATGAATTGCCGGGAAAATAATGCTCACATCAAATCTGGTTAATCATATATGTATAAAGAAAATTAATAACTATCAATTCATAACTTCTGTCAATGTAAAGTTAGGTGGTGTTTGTTTTTTATAAAAGCTCTTCCCAACCTCTTCATCTGCGCGCACGCAGACGCGGGAAGAGGTTTTAATAGAACAGACTGTTTGATTTCCGGAAGACATTTCATTTAAAAATGTCTTCCTGAGGTCTTCTTGGGGAAGACATGGACCAGAGTCTTCAGACGGGAAGACATTTATCTCTTCTCCACTTCTCCTCTCTTCACAAAACATAAAACACCAGCCCCTCCATCTCTTCTCCTCTTCTCCTCTTCTCCTCTCATCTCCTACCAAGGTACCGCCGGCCGGCCCCCTTCATCGGACCTCCTGCTGCCGCCTCGCGACCTCCGCCGGTTCCCTCCGTCGCGACCTCCGCCCGCTCCGCCAGCCCACTGCCTCGCGACGTCCGCGGCTCCGCCAGCCTCCTCCGTCGCGACCTCCGCCCGCTCCGCCAGCCCACTGATCGGAATATTCGATTGCTTCCATGAACTCACGACAGCGTTTAGGATGACTGACAACGCTTATCGTGTTGACACCACCTCTCGTCTCGCTCAATGGCGTATCGACAATTTGGCTTCTTGCAGTACTTACCAGAGATCCGATCCCTTCAAGATCGGAAGATGGAACTGGTGAGAATCGAAATTGGTTTGTTCCCACATCGAAATCTGTGATTGTTTGGTGATTTTGATCGTTTGGAGATGTGGATTTTATGGGTTTTTCTGTTGGTGGTGTGAATCTTGAAATTTGTATTCTTAATGTTTGATTTTGTTGATGAATTGAAGGCGATTGGTGCTGGAGAAGAATCGTAATTTGTTCATTAAATTGTACCCTGAATTGTCGAGCGCAAATAAAGATAGCCCTCCGATTGCTTCTTTCATTATTCGGGTTGTTTCTTCATGTGGAGGTCGTAAGGCCTTACCTCATCCAGGTATTTTGACTTTTAAGTTTTGTTTTTTGTTTCTGATAAGTCAATTTTATGATCTAGTATCATTTGTTGGTAGTTATGGTTGTTTTGTTAGTAGTAATTGAAGCATTTTTTGGATTATGGTGATAGAGAAGAGGATTATGCAATTGGGTCTTTAACAGTTGGATTATGGTTTTTGTAGTAATAGTTGGATTATGTTGTTTTTGAACAAAGTCAAATTTGGTTTATTGTAACTACAACATATTTTAGTAGTCTGCAGATATTAAAAATCAAACAGTCTTTTTCTAGCAGACTGCAGACGTTTGGTCCACCTCTTCTGCTACAGATGTCTGCAGATGTGGTCCGCAGACTGCAGACGTTTTCCTGCAGAAAAAACAAACAGTACCTTAGTCTATTTGATAAAAGACTTTGTTTTTTATAGGGGAGCTTCTGAATGTTTTTTATAGGGAAGCTTCTGAAATGGATTTTGAAATGATGAAGAATAGTAAACTTCTATTTCTTGTATGTTTACTACCACATTTTCTTCTTCATTTATTTGCGCCATTTCAGTGTGGCTCTTAATATGCCATATGTTATGATTCAATAGTTGGAGGACTATAATTGTACAAATAGATTGTTGAAGGTTGTTAGTTGTATGTTTGTATAGTTGATATAGTTTTGGTTGTAATTGAATAAGTGTAAGAGTACAGGGACTGATAGTGAACATTTGTAATAGTTGTTGTAACAGCCGGAAACGGCTTTAACTACCCATTTTGGGAATGAAGTCAGGCATGCATGAATTGAGTTTAACAATTGAGTTTAACCTTCTCTCTGTCCTAAATTCTCTTTGTGCTAACAAGTGGTATCAGAGCATTCCGGTCCTCTCGGAAGCTTCGATCATCGCTTAGTCCGTTTCCGATTCCAATTTCCGGTCAATTGCGTGTTCCTTGTTGTTGAAAATCGATTACGATTTCAACAATTGTCTTCGTTTGTGATCAATTAACTGATTCCAGTTGTTGATCTTGAGTCAATTTTGAGTTCCAAGATTCGATTCGAGTCAATTTGTGTTACCATGGCGACCACAATTAAGGAGGTGGAGAAGATTTTGAAGGATCACGAACGTAATATGGCGCAAATGAAGGTTGATTCGCAGGCAGCGATGGCTGAGTTACAAGCTAATATTGATATTAGTATGGAGAAGATGATGGAACAGATGATTTCCCAGCAGCAGCAGTTACTTGAAAAATTCCAGCAGAACAGGGGTGGAGGAAGAATGCCTGATGGTGATCAAGGCAATGGTGGGGATTACAAGTGCACCAGGTTTGGGAGGATCGATTTTCCCAAATTTGATGGAACTAATGTAGAGGGATGGGTATATCGGTGTAATCACTTTTTCAAGATGGACAAGACCCCTGATTGTGCTAAGGTGCGATTAGCAGTGGTGAATTTGGAGGGGAAGGCTTTGGAGTGGCATCAATCGTATATGCAGGCAAGGGAAACAAATGAAGATGAGTTGCCATGGGAAGACTATGTGAGAGCTGCTGTAGCAAGATTTTCAGTTTCATCCATGGAAGATGCCATGGAAGAACTCAAATTGTTGCATCAAACTGGTGATTTGAGTGAATATAATGATGCCTTTGATCGCTTGTTGAATAAGGCAAATGTGTCGGAGGCTCATGCTGTGAGTTTGTATGTGGGGGGACTTAAACCTGAAATTCGGTGTATGGTGAAGCTATTCAGTCCCTCTTCACTCAGAGAAGCTTATGGGATAGCCAAGAAGCAAGTAGTGGTTCATTCTACGTTGTTTCCTGCTACTTCAGGTAGAAAATCCTTCTCTTCTTGGGATACTTCTAAGCATAGTGATGTTTCTAAAGGGGTTGGGTTGACTAATGCTGCAAAATTGCCCTTATTACCTACTCCACCAGCTAATACTAAATTACAAAAAGATTAACACCTAAAGAAGTAGAGATTAAGAGATCAAAAGGGGAGTGTTTCTGGTGTAATGAGAAGTTTACACCAGGACATAAGTGTAAGAATAGACAATTGTATGTGATTGAATTGAGGGATAATGAAGAAGATGAGCCTGTTATTGATGAACTAGTTGTAGAGGAATTAGTTTTTGATGAACCACACCTCTCTATTCATGCTTTAACGGGTATTCATTCTTATTCTACAATGCAAGTGACGGGTTCAGTTGGAACCAGGAAGTTGCATATATTGATTGATTCTGGTTCTACACATAACTTTTTAGATGATAAGTTGGCTAAAAAGTTGAATATCACTATGACTGCTGTTAGACCGATGAAGGTGACTGTGGCCAATGGGAATCAATTGCATTGTGGCCATATGTCCTCTGATTTTAAGTGGATGATGCAGGGAGTTTGGTTCAAGGCTGATGTGTTAGCCATACCCTTAGAAAACTATGACATGGTGTTAGGGGTTCAATGGCTGTCACCATTAGGTGATATTGTGTGGAACTTTACTAATATGACTATGAAGTTTGTGATAGATGATGTTTCTTATACTTTGAAAGGGTTAGAATCCAATAAAATGACTCTCAATTCTTTGGAATTGAAGTCTCAGATGTTTGGGTTACAATTGCAAGGTCTTAAAGAGGAAGATTCTGTTGGGTCTAAGGTGAGTAAAGTAGTTCAAGATCCACTTTTAACTGAGTTGTTGCAGACTTATGCTGATGTTTTTGCTGTACCTACCACTTTACCTCCTCAAAGAGAATGTGACCATAAGATAGTTCTTAAAGAAGGCACTTCACCTATCAACCTTAAACCTTATAGATATCAGACTGCACAGAAGGATATCATTGAGAAAATGACCCAAGAATTATTGGATTCTGGGGTAATCAGGCATAGTCAAAGTCCTTATGCTTCACCTGTTGTTCTGGTGAAAAAGAAGGATGCTTCATGGCGAATGTGTGTTGATTACAGGCAATTAAATGCTGCTACAGTAAAGAATCGATTTCCTATTCCCTTAATTGATGAATTGTTAGAAGAATTGGGAGGGGCAACTGTGTTTTCAAAGCTGGATTTGAGGTCTGGTTACCATCAAATCAGAATGTTTGAGGCTGATATTTCAAAGACTGCATTTCGTACTCATCAAGGCTTGTTTGAGTTTTTGGTCATGCCTTTTGGCCTCACTAATGCACCTGCTACTTTTCAGTCTTTGATGAATGTCACATTCAAACCACTTTTGAGGAGATGTGTGCTTGTATTCTTTGATGATATTTTGGTGTACAGCAGTTCTTTGTCTCATATTTGATGGATTTGGAGGAAGTTTTAAAGTTGATGAAACACCACACTTTGTTTGCAAAGCAATCTAAGTGTGTGTTTGGGGGTCAGGAGGTGGAGTACTTGGGTCATGTGATTTCTGCAAAAGGAGTTTCCACTGATCCTTCAAAAATTGAGGCCATTACTCAATGGCCCACTCCTTCTAATGTGAAGCAATTAAGAGGGTTTTTGGGCCTATGTGGATATTATAGAAGATTTATTAAATCTTTTGGTATTATAGCCAAGCCTTTGACTGATCTCCTTAAGAAGGATTCTTATAAATGGTCACCTGCAGCCCAAGTTGCTTTTGAACAATTAAAAATGCCTTGACCACTGCTCCTGTGTTGGGCCTTCCAGATCTATCTAAGCTTTTTGTGGTGGAAACTGATGCCTGCAATCTGGGTATTGGGGCTGTTCTTATGCAGGATCATCATCCTCTATCTTTCATTAGCAAGGCTTTATCTCCCAAGCAACAGGTTTTATCTGTATATGAGAAGGAGTTATTGGCAATTTTATTGGCTGTCAAGCATTGGCATTATTATCTTATTTCTGGCCATTTTATAATCAAGACTGATAAAAAAGTCTCAAGCATTTAATTGATCAGAAAGTAACAACTCCTCTACAACATTCTTGGTTAGTAAAGTTAATGGGTTATGACTTTGAAATTCTTTACAAGAAAGGTGCTGATAATGTAGCAGCTGATGCTCTTTCTAGATTGCAAAGTTCAACTTTGTTTGCTATGACTCTTCTTACTTTTGAACCAGTTTTACTGGACAGAATTAAGAAGTCTTGGGAGGAGGATATTGATGTACAACAGTTGATTGCTTCATTGGTTCAAGGGAATTCCATTTCCTCTTTTACATGGGATGGTGTTCTTTTAAAGAAGAAGGCTAAGTTGGTAGTGGGAAGAAACTCTCAACTAAGGGTGGATATTATTGCTCAATATCACTCTTCTGCTGTTGGGGGTCATTCGGGTATCAATGGTACATATCAAAGGGTGAAATCTTTATTCTATTGGAAGGGATTATCCAAAGATGTTAGAGAGTTTGTTAGGCATTGTTCTGTGTGCCAACAAGTGAAGCATGAGACTGTGGCTCCACCAGGATTATTACAACCCCTGCCGATTCCAACTTATGTCTTTGCAGATATAAGCATGGATTTCATTTCTGGTTTACCTAAGTCAAAAGGTTTTGATGTTATCTTTGTAGTGGTGGATAGGCTGACAAAGTACAGCCATTTCATACCTCTGAGTCACCCTTTTACAGCCCAGCATGTGGCTCAAGCTTTCTTAGATAATGTGTATAAATTGCATGGGTGGCCTTCTTCAATTGTGTCTGATAGAGATCCTATATTCCTTAGTACATTTTGGCGTGAATTCACTAGGCTGCAGGGTATTTCAGTGAATCTTTCCACTGCTTATCACCCTCAGTCTGATGGACAAACTGAAGTGGTGAACAGATGTTTGGAGGCTTATTTGAGGGCCATGGTGTTTGAACGGCCCAATACTTGGATTAAGTGGTTATCTTTGGCTGAGTATTGGTATAACACCAATTTCCACACAGCTATTCAAACCACTCCATTCCAAGCCTTATATGGTTATGCACCACCATTCCATGTACCTTACATTCCCAGAGATACCACTTTGGCCACTATGGATGAGGAGTTGTGTTTGAGGGAACATACTATTAGAGTTTTGAAAGCAGCATTGGTTACAGCCCAAAATAGAATGAAACAAATGGCTGACAAGCACCGAACTGAAAGACAATTTGTACCAGGTTCATGGGCCTATTTGAAGCTTCAACCTTATGTTCAAACCTCCATGAGATCTAGTCCTTATTCTAAGTTGGCACCAAAATTTTATGGTCCCTTCTTAGTTTTGGAGAAGATTGGCACTGTGGCTTATCGTTTAGATTTGCCTGCAACTGCACAAATTCACCCGGTGTTTCATGTGTCCTTGCTTAAGCAGGCTGCAGGTCCTCCTTCTCAGGCAGTCACTCTTCCAACTATGCCACAGTTCATTTTGAAACCTCTCAAAGTGTTGGATGCTCGAGTAGCTAGGAGAAGGAATCGAG
The DNA here is from genome assembly GCA_024085815.1 of Flaveria linearis. NCBI lineage: Eukaryota > Viridiplantae > Streptophyta > Magnoliopsida > Asterales > Asteraceae > Flaveria > Flaveria linearis. The sequence goes on from CM044002.1 coordinate 4,179,320, forward strand.
CTGTGGGACAAATTCTGGTTCAATGTGTGGTCAGTCTCCACAAGAGGCTACTTGGGAATTTAGGGATGAATTCCAGCTTCGCTATCCAGATTTTTCCTTGTCGGATGCTTAATCCTTGAGGTCAAGGATTCTATATGGAGGGAGCATTGTTATGATTCAATAGTTGGAGGACTATAATTGTACAAATAGATTGTTGAAGGTTGTTAGTTGTATGTTTGTATAGTTGATATAGTTTTGGTTGTAATTGAATAAGTGTAAGAGTACAGGGACTGATAGTGAACATTTGTAATAGTTGTTGTAACAGCCGGAAACGGCTTTAACTACCCATTTTGGGAATGAAGTCAGGCATGCATGAATTGAGTTTAACCTTCTCTCTGTCCTAAATTCTCTTTGTGCTAACACCATAGGCATTTATTTGCCTCTAAGGGTTTCATCTAGAGACAAAATCATAGTGGGAGCGAGATCATAGTATTTAACTCACAAAGAACTAAGTGCTACGAATTTAGTTGTTAGTAAGATAATAGTAAAGGTTGTGATGACATAATGAAAACACTTATATTCATTATTTTCGTATTGCAACCATCCCTGGATTATAGCCAAAACATGCTACAAGTTCTAAGCCTTAAACATTCATGCTTTTTTTTATATCTTACACACACTTAATTGTTTGGTACTTAAACATAAATTATTCATAACCGTAAGCATAAGATGCAAATTATTCATAATCATGATCGTGCTTAACTGTTGTTGTTGCTACAAAAATCCTGATCGAGAGATTAGGACAGACTTGCAGTGCAAATATGGATTACCACAGGGAATTAGGCCACCGGTCTTCTAGTGCTTCAGCGTGAGCGGATGTCCCACAACCAACTCTTGAGTGGGCTTGAGATGTGACTGGACGGGATAACTGCACAAATAACAACACCGTAAGTCTCGCCACAAGGAGAGGAGGTTTCTCCTTATGACCAAGCTCCGGCGTGAGGATAAGTATGATAAGCTAAGGAAAATTGAGAGGAGAATTCTAAAAAGGGTGATTGAGAGTGAAGTGATTTTCTCTGTGTTTTGTGATGCCCCTCCACTGGTTGGGTAGAAGGGTATTTATAATGTCTGTAAGATATCACTTGGTTCTATTCCTGGTATTCTGCAATCAACGATCCTAGGTTGCATTCCCCAACCTGGGTGTTTCATACCTTATTTATACAAAGAGTTTCTGACTCGCATTAATGGTTTTTGTCTTTGTAGTTGACTTAAAGATTTTGTGGGCTGCCAGATCCTCGGTCAGGTTTTTGGCTCTATATGTCTTGTTGCTTAGTGCTTCTATCTTGTTCTCTTTAAGATTCGTAAGTGACCCTCTTTGTCGCCACATCCCTTTTTATTGTATAGTCTAGAGTTCTCTAAGTGCTCTAAATAAAAACTTGTTCTGTTTTCGTCGTGAGTAGCCGTGGTTCATTGTGAATTGGCCGCGGCCTGGGATGGTGCCCCCAGCCGCGGCTAAGCCGCTTCACCACCTTCCCCCCCATTCCAAGCCGTCTAATGCCTCCCCCCATGTGTAGCCACGGCAGGGTAAGCTGCGCGTGGGGCGTGTGACTTTTCTGCCAAGGCGGGGCTGAGCCGCAGTCGAGAGGGCTACAGTCGGGTGTCTGGTTTAGACGCGAGTAACGTATATTAATATTTGTGATTTTGGGGTGATAAGCCTTCATGTCCCATCAGTCCAATGTTATGGTATTTACCATATCATTGAATAAATATTGCTTTTGACGGTTGTACAACTCCCATCCCGTCACATCCCTTTCTTTCTTTCTTTTTTTTAATGTGACTCAATGGGTTTAGTCATGTCAACCGCCCTACACCTTGAGCCGCGGCCCTAGGCCCGTCTTGTCATCCTCGAGATTCGAAAAGGTTTGGACTTTTCATCTACCCATCTTCTTATAAATACCTCACTTTTTTCTATTTTTCTTGCAACCTTCATTCAAGTTTTTCTCTTTCAAGAGTTTTCTTCCACCCGGTAAGTCCCTCGAACTCGTTCTTCTTTTCATGGATTGTAGGAATGATATGAGTCTTCAAACTTCGGTTATCTCTCAAGACTTTCTAAACAACTTTGTGCTCCGCTATGGTATTTCCCCCGACCTTAAGCCTTTTGTCCCTCCCCCGTCGTCGACCGTGAGGGACGCACCTGACGGGTCGATAGCTTTATATAGTTCGTTCTTTAGCTTTTGCAACTTTCGCGTCCCGATTAGTCGCTTCATATGTTTTCTTCTTAGACACTATGACATTCACTTAGCACAGATTGTTCCTTTGGGTTTGATTAAAGCGTATCACTTTGAGATATCATGTCGGGCCCGTAGTCTGGAGCCCGAAGTTAATCTTTTTAAGGCGTTTTATAAACTTACTAGGGTAGGTGACTGGTTAACTTTTAAGAAAAGGGAAGCACCCCATCCCCCTATCGTATCACGTACCATTACTAGTTTGAAGTATTGGAAAGACCATTTCTTCTTCATTTCCGATAGTGTAGTGCCTTTTAAGATGCGTTTGTTGGAAGCGGGTAGGTGCATCCAAGACCCTTTTCCAACAATAGACACATATGACTTAGCTGCTTATGACCCAATAAAGACCGAAACCACTCCCCTTCGTTGATATTCCGAACACTTTCTCGTGATGGCTGGTATTAGTCGCAACTGGGTTGACTCTAATGTGCTCCCGTACATAACTTACCAAGGGAAACGTAAGTAATCCCGTTCTTGAGCTTTTTCGTATATGGTTATGCTCCTAACTGTTTTTGTACATGTTTTTGTACATGTTTTTGTAGGCATGGGGCTGTTTGAGCGTATGAAGCTATCCGCAAAAGAAGACGTCTCTGAACAAGTAGAACCTCTACCTGAAGGTTCTTGCCCTGTGTTGGAGAAAACCGCAAGTTTTGTTGTTCAACCAGGGGAGACTCTCCCGACACCTTCTTGCAAGCACAAAAACGAGGGTGACTCCTCCTATCAACCTAAACCAACCGCAAGAAAGGACTCGGGGGGCCTGGCTTGAAGCCGAGGGACTCCCCTCCTCCCGTGCCTGTCTCTACCGCGGCTCGCAATGAGGAACGAGACTCGGAGGACTCCGACTCTCTTTTTGATGATGGGGGTTCATCTTCCGATGGGCAAGGTGGTTCGTCTGGGCATGGGAAATCGGTTGCTTCTTCTTAGGATGCTAGCTTGGATATGGGCGACAATTTCATTCCAGATTGGGATTTGACTAATGGTACTTTGTTCAAGACCCCGGATTTGTGTAGGGAATTCATGTTTGCTTCCCGCACGCCTGCCGAGTTTTACCATGGAGAGGAGATGAAAAACAAAGAACTGTCGAATGCTGGCTGTTCATCGATAGTGAATGGTTTTTTCTCGTTTGTGGAGATCCACGGCCGCTGGGTCGATGGCATTAGGGAGATTCGTGAGCTAAAGAAACAGGTTACGAAATTAGAAACTAAGAATGCCGCTTTGCGTTCTCGCTGTGATTCTGCTGAGGGTGTCAAAGAAAAACTTACTCTCGAACTTGGTGGTACCCGAGAAGAACTTTGTATTCAGCAAGCTACGGTAAAACGCCTTACTTCTGATCTGAGGGAGAATAAGAAAACTTCCGAGGATCGTATCTTTGAGCTTGAACAACAGGTCACTCGTCTTTCGGCTGAGAGGAGGTGGTTATTACGGAGGTTATAGGTTTGGCCTTCAGCAAGATTCGTGACAGTGATGAGTGCCTCGATATCTTGGCCATGATCAACAGTCTCTCATATAAGGTAGGGTACAAAGCCGGCTTGTTGGATGGTGTTAGCCTTGCTGCGGAAGGCAAGAAACCCGAAGACTGCCAAAACTTTGATAAAAATGCCTTAAGGAAGTTACGTGCTGAATCCAACCGTTTTGACGAGGAAGTTTTCCCCATGACCGAGACTATAGCTGCTATGTGCGACTCAGACATTGAGGAAATCAAGTCGTTTTTAACGCCCATGGCCCCGGATCCCCACCGCAAGTGATCATGACATTTGACCCAACTTATCCTATATTTTATTTGGAACTTGTCTTTTGATTATGTGATGTAATGTTTACTTTGGGAATGAAACTTTTTTTTGAATCCTGAATAACTCTTCCTCTGGGAACAATGAGTCAAAGCTTATCGCGGCTGTGTGGCCGCTTATGACTACCTCTGCCGGGTGGCTATTTTGGTCACATGACTTTGTTTGTATGGTGTTGGTTGTACGACTTCGTTTGCATGGTTTTGGCATTTGCATGACATTTGTCCGTATGGTTATATGAGTTTTTGAGATTTGGTAGTATGATGTGCCGCGTGGCCTCTTAGGGCCGCGACTTACGCTGATGCCGACACCAGCCACGGCTGGTATTCTGGAATATGGGGTTTCTTGGCACTTGATCATTATTTCACTGGTCAATGTTTGATGATTGTTTAGTTTTGACACATGATGGTAACCATAGTTGCTCATTGTCTTGCTTGAACTATAACGTGGGATCATACTTTAATATATTTTGTTGTTAGCGTATGATCAGTTTTGATTGTCTCATTGATTTGGTTTCATACGCTTGTAACTGAATGATACTGGTTGTGTTGTTCATGGTATGAGTGAGCGTTTGGACATCGTGATTACTTTAAACAATTGTAACTGCTGGTACTCGATTGTACCTTCTTACGGAAAATTTGAGTTACAATATTTCTAACTAAAACAACCTACATGTAACATTGACGGAGTTGGGCTCTGTTCCAGGTTCTCGGTATAATTGTTCCATCTAACTTTTTGATTTTGTAAGCTCCGTTGTGTCCTTCCTTTGCAATCTGATATGGCCCTTCCCAGCGTGGGCCGAGTTTTCCCTGAGCCTCGGCTCTGCTTGCTTCATTGCTTCGCAGGACGTAATCCCCTTCATTGAAAACTTGTTTCTTTACCCGGGAATTATAGTACCTCTCTACCTCCTTTTTGTGTCTTGCCTCCTTGATTGTTGCTACCATCCTTCGTTCTTCGAGCAGGTTCAGGTTTAACCGCAGCTCCGCCTCATTGTTTGTTTCTGCAGCTCGTAACACCCGGGCTGATGGCATCCCAACCTCGGCTGGTATCATGGCCTCTGTACCATAAGTTAGGCTGAACGGAGTTTCACCATGACTTGTTTTCGGCATGGTCCTGTGGGCCCATAGAACAGACGGTAATTCCTCGACCCAATTTCTTCCTTCCCCTCCCAGACGTGTCTTGATCCCCTCCACTATACTACGATTGATCCTTTCAACTTGTCCGTTGCCTTGAGGATGAGCCACCGACGTCAGGATTTGTTTAATTTTCAACTCTGCGCACCACATCTTGAAGGGGTTCTCGGCGAATTGTCTCCCGTTGTCTGTCACGATGAACAATGGAAGTCCGAAACGATAGATGATGTTTTTCCACACAAATTTCTTTACTTGCTGTCCCATAATTGATGCAAGGGGTTTTGCCTCTACCCATTTGGTGAAGTAGTCGACTGCCACCAACAAAAATTTCACCATCCCTGATGCCTCTAGAAATGGACCAACGATGTCCATGGCCCATCTTTAAAAGGCCACGCAGCATTAACAGGAATCATATGGCCCATTTTTAAAAAGGCCACGCAGCATTAACAGGAATCATATCATTCTTCGGTCGGTGGCACATAGGTGCATGTCTTTGGCAGCTCTCGCATTTTCAGCCGCTGCACTCAGGTGCATTCCCGGCCAGTAGTATACTGCCCCTATTGCCTTTGCCTCCATCATCCTAGAACCTGCATGGATTCCACATATACCTTCATGAATTTCCCTGATAACATAGTTGGCTTCCTCCGGTGCCAAGCAACGTAGCAATGGTCCCATATACGACCTGCGATATAAACTCCTTGTCGTATTTCGTAATGCAACGCCTTTGCTTGTATCGCTCTTGCCTCACCTCTTTCTTCAGGTAGACCCCCATATGCCAAGAATCTAATGACTTCATCCAACATTCTTGTGGTGCTTGATGTCGGTTTGTCAAGCCTAATCAAAAACAATTTATAAGGTTCCAAACTCACCTAAGATAGCTAGGGTAAGTCGGGTCGATCCACAGGGAATATGTGGAAAGTTTTGTAGTTTAAATCTAAAAGTTGTAGCTTGATTACAAAAACTTAATAAAAATGACTAATCGAGAAAAGTAACGAACTTTATGATTAATTGAGTTGCAAACAATAATGTAAAAGGGTAATCTTCTTCGGATTCAGGTTTACTACTTAGATTTGCCTTGAGTGTTCATAAAAGTCATATAAGCTTAACGGGTCGATTTGGGTAAAAACAATAGATTGAATAAGACTGTTGTTAAAGAACTACTCGAATCATATCCTATGTTTGTGATACTCAATCCCATCCAACATCAACGTTTCCAGATGAAAAGAAATCTAAAACAATCAAAGTGGAACAAGTGAATTGAAAGCAACACACATATTTTAGAGTTTTCAACCAACAAATAATGTACTCGGCTTAAACTACCGTGTTCAAACATTAACTCAACCACAAATCATCAAGAACAAATCATAGTAGTAAACCTTACTACCCAAAGAAGATTACTAGGAGATTAGCTAGACATGGTAATGAAGAACACCAAATCAAAATCAAAATTAAACATCAAATCTAATGTTAAAAGATCAAACCGAATGATGAAAAACACTTGAAAAGCCTTGAAATCGCCTCTCGGGAGCCTCTTGAAGTCTTGGGGACGAAAGGGGGCGATTATGGAGGTTTAGAATGAAAAAAAATCAAAAACCTAATTTTTTCGGCTTTTAAACGAGTTCAGCACTCGTGGCCACCGTAAGACGTCTCCCCACCGTAAGTTACGGTGGACACCTTCTGTTTTTCAGCCTTTTTCAGCCGTAAGGCATCCAACCCACCGTAAGTCATGGCCGACCAACTTTGTCCAAATCTTATTTTCTTCATAACTTCTTCGTTCGGACTCCGTTTTCTTCCCCGTTTGCGGCCACATTCTCGTAATTGAATTCTCTTTCATCTCATCTATCATGATCTTTGATTATCATCCATGTGCATTCTTCAAAACTCCTCAAATGATTGCGTTTAACCTACAAAACATCAAATCCTCATAGTTAACTTGTTCAACACAATCTCTTACACTTGACCATACTAAATGCATTAAATTTAACCACTTAATCATGATAAACCTCATTCCAACCCCTAGCATCACATCCCCACACTTGTTTCTCGCTTGCCCTCAAGCGAGGTTGCTTTTAAAAATCAAGAATTCAAGTCAAACAAAAATTAGGTGAGAACATAGACACACACATACCAAACTCAATTAAGATTCATAGGCATACCCAATTCCCAAGTTAGCAACTATGACCCGTTAACAACCACAAACCTCTAACCCGCTGGACTGCCTAACTAAGATTCTCAAACTTTAGGTGGTTCCCTTGCACATATCATACCCCTCACAATAAAACTCTCCACTCGGTGTAATTTCTGGCCCGACCAAAGATGTGCCGGTATTTATGAAGCACTCAAGCAATGATGAAAACTAGTGAGCATAGGCTTGTAAAACAATCAAATCTCCACTCACTAACACGAGATTGCACACCAATCATGAGGGCTTTTCAAAGGTTGTAATGTTAGGCTTAGGTTCGGGTAGGGATAATTTAGGATATAAGTGACTAAAGTGATGAAAAACTTGAGTTAACTACTTTATTCAACGACTTCAAACCCTTAAACTACACTTTATTCCAAAGCACAATTTTTTTTTCATATTTCATGTCTAATACTTTCGTTTTTCAACTTCACTATTTTGACATAATTTTCTTTTCTTTCCATTTTTTTTTTTTTTTTTTTTTTTTTTTTTTAGAATAAAACTTAACAAAACACAACGGGATTTAGTAGGCTTAACCATCCCCAACTACAACTTCGAAACACTATATCAATTCAAACTTAACACTACTACCACTAATTAACTCAAGTTCCATCACATGGGTAAACAAGCGAATAGGTTGTACAAAAGGCTAGTTGGTTAAGAAGTTTAGGGAAACAAATGAATGGGAGAAGGCTCAAAGTTGGCTACTACGGGCAAACATTAAATAGATGGGTCCTATGGGGCTATCCTATGGTTAATCCTAATGCCTCAATCATTTTAGTGGGAATCCCGGTTTCAAGCTTCAATATGCACGCGCTCCACAAGTTCTACCATTAGACTGCATCATTGCACACTCAAACAAGCAAATATATCTAATAATATCAAATAATAGGCTTCTCACATATGGAACAGTGGGATCGGGCTACCGACATGACATGTGCAAGTTTACTACACCCAAGGTTTGCCACCCCTAGCTAGGCATTCCCTTTCCAACTTCCATTAACCGACCGGGTTGAAACCTTTAGGGAATTAACTATGACCGAGAACCTTAACCAATGATTAGTATTTTTAGAGAAAAACGTTAAAAATTTTCAAATTTTCAAATTTTTGTCCAAATTTCCATTTCTCCAAAATATGTGTCTACCTATGAATCCCCCATCCCCACACTTGGGATACATTGTCCCCAATGTATGGTGTTTTCTACGGAATTCAACATTGAAATCTCCTTTAGACTTTCCCATCTACGTTATCAAGGCTCTTTGACTCGACTCACAATGCAAGACAAACATGAACATAAACAAGCTACTTATTTCCTAAGACATAATATAAAGAGTTCAGACATCAAACACCACCCGCCCCCCATATTGTTCTATTGTCCTTGCCACCAACCCATATCACATAATTAAATGGTTTAACATAGAACAAGTGGACCTGATCGATCGGAACAATCACGATCAGCGATTGCCCCCGTAATACCGGTTCTGCCTCGGTCCAAAAAGATCCGTAAGCTCCTCAAACCATTGTCCAAATGAGAATGCACCTGCAGACGCTCCACCAGCACTACTGCTACCCTCACCCCGTTGTTGTTGCTGCATTTCTATCATCTGTTGTTGAAATTGGATCGGGTCAATCCACTCCGAATGATGCCACTCGGGTCTTGGCAGCTGATCACCTCCTTCATATGGCGGGAGTGTGGAATAATCAACTCGCGGCGGTGCGGAAATGAATGGTTGTCCATTATGATAAGCCTCATGATGTCCCAACTGTTGTTGGGATTCCCAGACATTATTAACTTGAACCTCCTGATGCACTAATTAATCCTGTTCCACCGATTTTGATTTTCTATCACCGCCCTTGCATCATCATCCGCCTGCAACCTGACATGTTGTTGTAAATCCCAGCTATTTTGGTTATAATTTGGCCAGGTGTCAAAACCATCAGGTCGACATTGTTGCACCCGCAACCACATCTCTTCTGGCATAGCATAAGGTGGTCTGTTATCATCATCCAACGCGGTGTCATTCAAATCCTCATTCCTACCCATATCCTCTTCACTAACATCCTCCGGATCACTATCTTCCCCTGACTCGGCCGGTCTTGCATCCAACCTCTTCACTTTCCATACATCTCCCACTCTATGTTTCCACTGAGCATACCTGTCATTTATGCTCCAAAACCATCCCATTCTCTCCATCAAGGTTAGGTTAAACGGGTCCATATCTTTAACAATATACTCATGTGGGAGCGAATATTCAGAATGAGTCATTACCTTGAACTGTTTCATCAACGCTTGAATTAACCGACAGTGAGGAACAATCTGTTTTCCTTTCGTTTCTCGTGCTAACCAAATGTTCATCATTGCAAGGTAGCAAAATGAAATCTTGGTTCTTCCAGTCATTAATGAGTACAGAATGGGTATGTCACAGAATCGCACGGAATCTTTATCACCCCTGCGGGGCATCACATTTTGCATAAGAATAGATTGCAACAGCCTCGGTTCTTTCTTAAGATGAATTCTTTTGAAAGTGCTCCCCATTCCAGGCTTAAACAGTGTATCTCTCATGTCGTTCCAAAGTGGCTCTTTATCGGGCTTGTTCCAGATTACATCCTCAGATGGAAACTCATATTCTGTTAAAGGTAAAGAGTCGAATGATGCTATTCTTTTTAACGTGGCCATGGACATGGTCACCTTAATTCTCTTACATTCCCCTACTAATTTCATCGTTCTCTTGTTAGACGCCCCTTCCAATTTAAGAGAGCTCATCCATTCGTCAATGCATGGTGCAAACAATTTGTCTTCTTCTTCGTCATAACACTTTAACACCGCTCCCCATCCTAACCTTTCAAACCGCTCATGAATTCCATGGTGAGCAAACACTCTTCTGGCACTTCTCTTTCAACCAAATAAGCATCCCTTCTATCACGTATTTTTTTCATTTTCTCATACCATAAATATGCTTGGAATCTTGATGGCATTTTGCTTAACGGACCTCCTCTCCAAGTTGGAACATCCTCCATTACTTCGTCCTCCCGTCTTTGGGGCATTGCCTCCTCCTGAATTGGTGCCGGGATAATCGACATCTTTGCCCTCTTAGATGGGCCAGCTGGTTCCTTCCCTTTTCTTCCCATCTGCACACACAAACAATAAACACATCAGAAGAACCGCTTGGTCCAACCAACACAGATGTTAACGAACAAGTGTGAAATAACCACATCCCCACACTTGCTTCATTGCATGCCATTAGTGGTGGTCACTCTTAGGATGATCATTGAGTTGAGCACTTTTAATGAGTTACATAGCGAACTTCAAACCTTAGCACTAACATAATGCTTTACTATTTTCATTAGATTAGTTTCTCAACAACAATTGATCCCTTTACGCTTTGTGCATTACTAAATGGAACTTACATGTTTAATGACTACCACTAAAATCATATGACATTTAACATCACAAGCCAACACCAACCATCAACCTAATCCCATCATAACATTCATAGCTAACAAGGTTTGGGCTATATGTTCAATGGGTACCATTGCTTCACACATGGTATCTATCTATTGTTCATACAAACCATTACCACTTTCATCATGCAAAATTCAACCACAATTCTAAAACTCATGTGAATAACTAAACCACACAATTATACTTCATCCATTCATACAATGCGACAAGAAAATCATACCTTTGTGGTTTTAGGAGGTTAGTGTGAACTTTAGCACCAAGAATTTCAACCCGAAAGTGAAAAATTCAAACTTGAAAATTTTAGGGTTCGTGACCCACGTGCAGATTTACTAAAAACGAGTTGGAATTTGAAGAAACTAACCTTGGATTCTTGTTCCTCTCGAAAAGTTACTCAATTTAGACCAAGAAACACGCGATTTGGTTGAGAATTGTGAAAGTTGGAGTTTGGTTGGGAGAGTGTTCTTGAGAGAATTTTGATGAAGAAGATGAAGAGAAGTGAAAAAAAAATGGTGTTTTGATCAGGTGTTGATTTTAATTTTAAGAGAAAACAAGTTTGCTGGTTGTACAAAACACCCCCTTCTAGTTTCCCTTTTTTTTTTTTTTTTTTTTTTTTTCTTCGCGAGCGCCGTAAGGTGTAACCCCACCGTAACCTACGGTGGGGTGGTTCTGTTTTTGTTACCTCGCAGCCGCCGTAGGACTCATCCCCACCGTAGGTTACGGTGGGGGCCTCTGTTTTTTTCCAATGCTTTGCTGCTGTTCCACCGTAAAGCTGTTCCCCACCGTAACTTACGGTGGGGCCTCCTGTTTATGCTGTGCTGCTGCCGTAAGACCATTACCGTGAAGCCGCCGCCCACCGTAACTTACGGTGGGCTCTTTCTGCCCGATTTGGATATGAGTGGCCGTAAGGTACGGCCATGGTGTGCCTTACGGCGGCCGTCCTCATTATTACTATTTTTTTTTTTTTTTTTTTTTTTTTTTTTAATTACCAAAACTTAAAATTTTAATTACTAAAATTTAAAATACGTATAACAACTATCATTAACCATAAATTTATCGTTAAACTACTGAATGAATCCGCTTTGAACCGTCACCACCCCCAACATTTGAAACGAGTCGTCCTCGACTCACGGTTTGGGAAAGGGAACGTACCTGATTGATTGATGATAACAGAGATACGATCGCTTAATGAGCAAAACAAAACAAAAATGAAACGCATGAAACAATGGAAATGTAACGAAAACGAATAAAAATAACTAAAAACTCACAAACACGGGTTGCCTCCCGGAAGCGCTACGGTTAAGAGTCTATAGCTCGACTTTCCTTCTACGTAACCTCAGATCGGATCAGAAATCCGGATGCTAACCGATAGAAGCTCTTCGTTGTTTATTAGCGGCCCGTTCAGTCATTTGGTCGCAAGTATGGTTTTAATCGATGACCGTTCACCACTTGTCGTATGTGGTCATCGAAATCTTCGATCTCAATGTCTCCCGAGTTCCCTATCCGTATGATTTTGTATGGACCTGTCCATTTGCTTTTAAGTTTACCTGGGAACAACTTCAGGCGAGAATTGTATAACCACACCAAGCTCCCGACTTCAAAATTCTTCAGTCTTAGTTTCGCATCGTGTACGCGTTTCATTTTGTCTTTGTAAATCGTGGCATTCTCGTAAGCTTCTTCCCGTAGCTCTTCCAGCTCCGTCAAGCTTAACTTCCGCTGTTTGCCTGCAGTGTCATAATCAAAGTTAGCCTCTTTAATGGCCCATAACGCACGATGAGCTAATTCTAAAGGCAAGTGGCAACCCTTCCCGTAAACCAACCGGTAAGGGGTGGTGCCAATCGGTGTTTTGTAAGCAGTACGATATGCCCACAAGGCATCATTCAATTTGTTAGACCAATCCTTGCGGTCAGGTCGTACTGTCTTTTGTAAAATCTCCTTGATTTGTCGATTTGACACCTCCACCTGGCCACTTGTTTGTGGATGATAAGGTGTGGCAATCCTATGATCAACACCATATCGCTTAAGCAATTTACCAAAATTAAATTTTTGAAATGTGATCCCCCATCACTTATGATCACACGGGGCACCCCAAATCGACAGAAAATGTTGGTTTGAACAAATTTGCACACAACACTATGGTCATTGGTTTTGTGGCAATGGCTTCGACCCACTTTGACACATAATCAACCGCTAATAAGATGTATAAATTGCCAAATGAGTTGGGAAAGGGCCCCATGAAATCAATCCCCCAGACATCAAAGATGTCGATTACTAGGATTGGTTGCATGGGCATCTCATTTCGTTTTGTGATACTACCCATCTTTTGGCAATTTGTACATGTCTTTGCAAACTCAAAAGCATCCTTAAAAATAGTAGGCCAAAATAGCCCGCATTGTAACACTCGATGCCCTGTTTTCTGGCCACTAAAATGACCGCCACATGCAGATGCATGCGCCAAAGACAATACATCCGGTATCTCTGAATCCGGAACACATCGTCTGATCAGTTGGTCAGCCCCTATCTTGAACAAATCTGGATCTTCCCAAAAGTATTGTTTGGCACGTGACACAAAATGTTTCTTCTTCGACTTTGACCAATGTTCGGGAATTGCACCTGCAACACAATAATTGACAAAGTCAGCATACCATGGATCATTAGATGTAGAAACAGACAATAATTGCTCATCAGGGAAGGTTTCATTGATTTCTAGCTCATGCTCATCCAAGTTATGGATGATTCTCGACAGATGGTCAGCTACGACATTTTCCTTTCCCTTCTTATCTCTTATCTCTAAGTTAAACTCTTGCAATAACAGTATCCACCTAATCAATCGAGGCTTGGCATCCTTTTTATCCATCAAATACCTGACAGCAGAATGATCAGAATAGACAATAATCTTACTACCCCAAATATACGACCGAAACTTATCTAAGGCATAGACAACCGCAAGTAACTCTTTTTCAGTAGTTGTGTAATTTAATTGAGCATCAGAAAGCGTTTTACTTGCATAGTAAATAGCGACCGGCTTCTTATCTACTCTTTGACCCAGCACAGCCCCAACTGCGAAATCACTGGCGTCACACATGATTTCAAAAGGAAGTGACCAATCCGGTGATTGCAAAATTGGGGCTTCCACCAACTTTTCTTTTAAAATAAATGCTTGTAAACACTCATCATCAAAGTTAAACGGGACATCTTTTAGAAGCAAGTTACACAAGGGTTTTGTTATCATACTGAAATTTTTAATAAAACGCCTGTAAAAGCCTGCATGTCCTAAAAATGATCTAATGCCTTTAATATTTGTTGGTGGTGGCAAAGTAGATATAACTTGTACTTTTGCCTTATCAACCTCTATCCCCTGCTTGAGATAACGTGTCCTAACACGATACCTTCTTGAACCATAAAGTGGCTCTTTTCCCAACTAAGGACCAAGTTCGAGTCAACACATCTTTTAACACTTTTTGTAATTGATTTAAACATGATTCAAAAGATGTTGAAAATATTGAAAAGTCATCCATGAAGATCTCCATAGAATCCCCCACCATATCTGAAAAGATACTCATCATGCACCTTTGAAAGGTGGCGGGGGCATTGCACAAGCCAAACGGCATTCGCCTAAATGCGAAAGTACCATACGGACAAGTGAAAGTGGTCTTATGTTGATCATCTGGATGGATTGCAATTTGGTTATACCCTGAATATCCATCTAGAAAACAATAATATTTCTGACCCGCTAATTTTTCTACAATTTGGTCAATAAAAGGTAATGGGAAATGGTCCTTAGAAGTTGCAGCATTCAACTTCCTGTAATCGATGCAAATCCGCCACCCGGTTACCGGCCGGGTGGCTACCTCCGTACCATCCGCGCCTTGAACAATCTGGATGCCAGCTTTCTTTGGTACTGTTTGTGTTGGGCTGACCCATTCACTGTCAGAGATAGGAAAGATAATACCTGCATCCAACCATTTCAGCACCTCTTTCTTCACTACCTCCCTCATGTTTGGGTTCAATCGCCTCTGAGCATCTCGAGATGGTTTTGCTCCTTCTTCGGTGATGATTTTATGCATGACAATAGATGGGCTGATTCCTCTTAAGTCTGCGATTGTCCATCCTATCGCAGCCCGATGCTTACTAATACCTCCATCAAAGCCTTCTCATGTTCTTCTGATAAGTTGGAGGCAATAATCACCGGAAGGGTGTTGTTGTCTCCAACAAACGCATACTTCAAGTGCTTAGGAAGCTCTTTCAATTCCAACTTAGGAGGCGACGTTAATGATGGTTGTAGCTTGGTGTCGATATGCTCGGGTAAGCTTTCCACTTGATGGGTCCAAGTAGGTCTACCTTCCTTGACTGCCATCACTTCCATCTCTTGCTCAACTTTCTCCAATTCACTGGTTAGTTCCACCTGATCCCTGTCACAATAAACACACGCCTCTGTGATGTTGTCCTCATTAACATGAAGACCACACCTGTCCATAGTGTCTACCAAAAAGCATTCACTATGGACCAGAGGATTAAATGCATGGGAAAAAGAGTTTATTAACTGCCTTTGATCTCCAAAAGTCATATCAACTACCCCGGTTCTACAATTGATTAGTGAGTTGGAAGTGGCCAAAAATGGACGACCTAATATAACTGTTTGTTGATCATTTGACTCTCCCGACACATAATCAAGAACTAAGAAATCAACCGGTAGTAAAAGTCTTCCACCCTGACAATAACATCAAAGATCATTCCCCTAGGCAGTCTGGTGTTCTGTCAGCTAACACCACAGTGGTGTGGGCTTTATGTAACGGACCAAAATCGTATTGGTCATATAAACTGCCCGGGAGAATGCTCACACTAGCTCCCAGATCTAACAAAGCCCGTGATATGTGAAAATCACCCACCTGAATGGATATCACCGGCTCTCCTGGATCTGGAAGCTTGGGTGGAACCGGTTGTCCTGCTAGTATGGCACTCACATTATTAGACACTTCAATTTTCTTGGGTATTTTTATTTCTCTTTGAGTACACAAGTCTTTAAAAATTTGCATACGCGGGCACTTGTTTAATTACCTCAAGTAATGGGATATTAACTTTTACTTGTTGAAAAACTTCCCACATCTCATCCTGTTGTGGTCCCCTTTTCCCGATAAAACCTTTTTACCCGGATCGATTAATGCCCTAGGAAATGGGATGGTATTAGCCTCCACACCCTTTTCCTGAACACTAATTGATTCCTTCCCCATCACCGATCAATTTTATTTGAAAAAGTTACTTTCTTGGGTGATTTAGGTGTGACAGGTTCAATCTCACAATCACTATCCTCATCCTCATTGACATCCTCCACCACTCCTTCAATGAATTGTGCTGGAGGTTCAACTTTATTATCATAAACCTTACCTGAGCGAAGAATGCTTACCTGGCTAACTGAAGGATGTCTGCTACTTGATGGTCCTGCATTAGAGGAGCTGTGAGTTGGGTTTCTTTGAGTATCACTAGGAAGTTTCCCTGGAGCTTTCTTCAGAATTGCAACTTCCTCAGCCAACTGCCCCACTTGTTTGGATAAAGCTTCAACACTCTTGTCTCTAACTTCGTTGGATTTCTTCATCTCCTTCATGAACTCCAACAATTCCCTGTTTGTTGGCTCTGCATTTCCTCCTGATCCACTCTGATCCTGGTTATGCTGATAATTCCTTTGACCACCCCTGTTATAACTTCCTTGATTGTATTGATTACCCTGACCCATTGACCTGTTCTGATATTGCTGATGTGAAGGACCTTGAAAATTTGGATTCAACTGGTTGTCTGGGTTACCATACCTCAAATTAGGGTGATTCTTCAAACAGGATGATAAGTATTATTATTGTGTTGTTACTGTATGGTCGCCTATCACCTGTACATAATTCACCTCTTCCAACCCCTCATCAAACTCTGGACAATCTCTGGCAGTGTGTCCAGCTTCACCACATCCCTGACATATAGTAAAAGAACTTGTAGCCTTTACTGTAGCCTTACCTGATGACTGACCCAACCTGGAAGTCCTTCTATCCGAATCATCAACCACATTCCTTGATTTCCTCCGAGACTGAGCTTGCCTTTTTGAATGTATACTCATCCGTTCCAATAACTCCCAATCATCATCCTCAGTATTAGTCATGAAGGTTCCTGCACTCGTTGAATTCACATCTCTTACATCTTCAGCAGATAACCCATCATAAAATGAAGAAATCAACTCCCATTGAGGAATGTCGTGATGTGGACAAGTTCTCAACAACTCCTTGAATCTGGTCCAAGCTTCATGGAATGGCTCATCTTGTTTCTGACTGAACGTACGAATGGCAGTTCTAGCTTCACTTGTCTTCTGTGGTGTATAGTATTCCTCTAGGAGGCCTGCTGCATTTGCTCCCATGTGTAAATGCTGGCAGCAGGTAGGGAATGAAACCACTTCTTCGCATTTCCCTTCAATGTGAACTGAAATAGCACTAACATCACTTCTTCGGGTGTAAAACCTTGTGCCCCAATAGTCTCACAAATGGCACTAAACTCGTTCAGATGCAAATAGGGTTCTTCCTTGGACAGTCCATGAAACTCAGGAAGAATGGCCAGACTATTGACCTAATCTCAAATGACTTCCCTCTAAATTGTGGCCTGACTATGGGTGATGAAGCTCCAGCAATGGTAGGGCGAAAATGGCTATCAACCCCTTGTACAATGGCTTGGCGGGGTTGAAGCCCGGGTTTCGATTTGCCCGAGGAAATCTTGTCTTCTACCTTGAATTTGGCCCTGATTTTGCCTATATTGCCTTGGTTGTTCATTCTGTCTGTATCGGCCTTGGTTGTTATTAGGTTCATAGTATTGCACATCCTCCTCAACATACTCATCTTCATTCCCATCACTTCGTCCATCTATGTCATCATCCCAAGTATGGATGCTAATCTGTCAAATCTATCCTCTTCGGCCTCGATCCTATTAACCCCCCTTTGATGTCTCATATTCTGTCTTGGGAGTCCATGTTGATAGGGGTTTTGCCTTGGTTGAGGATAAGGATTTTGTCTTTGAGGTGGTAGGTTGTGGGCAATTGGGTTTTGTGCTTGTGGCTGCAAATTTGGGTAGGGTAATGGGTCATTTGGTTGGTTTGGTGGAGGTTGATCAATTGGTGGATTTGGCGGTTGGTCATTGGGTGGATTTTGGTTAAGTGGTGGTGGTGGTGGTGTGGGTTGTGTTCCATCTTGCACTCTTTGACTGCTCTTGATGATTGAGTTTTTGCACGGGATTGTGCTCGATTTCTTCGAGCGGTCTTTTCAACTTCAGGATCAAAAATTAACGGGGACTTGTTCCTTGCGTACCGGGTATGCATGCACGGAGCTGTCACCTGCACACACAAGCACACCTAGCGTAACAAAGAAGAGAAAGTAAATAAAACAAGCTAAACAAGTAAAGACTTAAACTTGACACTTTGCGCACTAATTCCCCGGCAACGGCGCCATTTTGATGTCGGTTTGTCAAGCCTAATCAAAAACAATTTATAAGGTTCCAAACTCACCTAAGATAGCTAGGGTAAGTCGGGTCGATCCACAGGGAATATGTGGAAAGTTTTGTAGTTTAAATCTAAAAGTTGTAGCTTGATTACAAAAACTTAATAAAAATGACTAATCGAGAAAAGTAACGAACTTTATGATTAATTGAGTTGCAAACAATAATGTAAAAGGGTAATCTTCTCCGGATTCAGGTTTACTACTTAGATTTGCCTTGAGTGTTCATAAAAGTCATATAAGCTTAACGGGTCGATTTGGGTAAAAACAATAGATTGAATAAGACTGTTGTTAAAGAACTACTCGAATCATATCCTATGTTTGTGATACTCAATCCCATCCAACATCAACGTTTCCAGATGAAAAGAAATCTAAAACAATCAAAGTGGAACAAGTGAATTGAAAGCAACACACATATTTTAGAGTTTTCAACCAACAAATAATGTACTCGGCTTAAACTACCGTGTTCAAACATTAACTCAACCACAAATCATCAAGAACAAATCATAGTAGTAAACCTTACTACCCAAAGAAGATTACTAGGAGATTAGCTAGACATGGTAATGAAGAACACCAAATCAAAATCAAAATTAAACATCAAATCTAATGTTAAAGATCAAACCGAATGATGAAAAACACTTGAAAAGCCTTGAAATCGCCTCTCGGGAGCCTCTTGAAGCCTTGGGGACGAAAGGGGGCGACTATGGAGGTGTAGAATGAAAAAAAATCAAAAACCTAATTTTTTCGGCTTTTAAACGAGTTCAGCACGCGTGGCCACCGTAAGACGTCTCCCCACCGTAAGTTACGGTGGGCACCTTCTGTTTTCAGCAGCTTTTTCAGCCGTAAGGCATCCACCCACCGTAAGTCATGGCCGACCAACTTTGTCCAAATCTTGTTTTCTTCATAACTTCTTCGTTCGGACTCCGTTTTCTTCCCCGTTTGCGGCCACATTCTCGTAATTGAATTCTCTTTCATCTCATCTATCATGATCTTTGATTATCATCCATGTGCATTCTTCAAAACTCCTCAAATGATTGCGTTTAACCTACAAAACATCAAATCCTCATAGTTAACTTGTTCAACACAATCTCTTACACTTGACCATACTAAATGCATTAAATTTAACCACTTAATCATGATAAACCTCATTCCAAACCCCTAGCATCATCATGCTTCCTCCACAGAGGCCACTTCGTTGTCGATCGATGGTGTCTGTAACACCTCCCCTTCACCTCCTTAGCTAGGTGGCTGAAAGTGACGGAGGCGAGCTTGCTGAGGCGTCGGCCTTCTTGTTTTTGCTTCTAGGTATGTGCGAGATGTCACACCCCAACCTTGACGGCGGAATCGTCGAAGTGTGAGTTACGATTGTTCACAGCCACATAACGCTATATTTGTTCCAAATATTAATCAAGATTCAATTGTAACAATACAAGTAAACGTTTAAAACAAAAATACATCCAGATCATTCGTTATTTTTCTCTAAGTCCAATCCTAAGTGTGATAAGCTTCAAAGAGTAACCTGAAACATGTTAAAAATAAAAGGTCAACATAAAAATGTTGGTGAGCATTCTACAGTTTTGGATACATAAGTATAAAAAGATGGCAATTCAAGTTGTAAATTAGTGAATAAAGTGACTAGGGATGTTATGAACAATGCACAATCAAACCTCGACAATGTTTTACAAGTATCAAACGCCGTTAATATTCTATTAACGTTAAAAGTATATACGATCAGCTAAGTGTACTTGAATCAACCAAGTAGGCTTGTCTTACCCATAGATCTATGACTTCGCTGGGCTAGCAATAGTTAATGATTGTACATATAATGCCATAACATGGTAACCACAAAAGTTCAACTAACCACAACTCACAAGTAAATTGCCATAAGTTTACAAGTCTCGAATAAGTTTATAAGTGCAATGATATAAGTTAACATGTTTCACCCCAAGGTGTGAAAATAAGAAAAAGGGGTATAGAAATACTCACTTGATGTTTAGTTGTATAAAAGGAGGTTAAAAGATTAACTAGCAACTCTTCAACGTAGTCCTTCACAAGATACCTAATATATATTTATATTTACAAATTTTACGTTAACAATAATGTTAAAGTTCTAACGAGAACTAGGGTTTCAATGGAATGGTGGGGTTTTTATAATTACGTTCAACAAAATATATTTGATTTTGTTTTGCGTTAATGGAAATGGAATATGCTATTTAATCGTTTTAATATAAAAGAAACCATTTGTAAAAGTCTAAATATAGTTTAAATAAACTTTTAAATAACCATCATTTAAACCATAATATATAGTTAATATTTGAACAAATAATATTTAGTGATTTAACCATTGTTTAAAGTCTATTTTTATAGAAAATTAAACTAGTTATTTTATTTATTTAAAACAAATAATAAAATAAATAAATGAAATGTTAAGATAAATTTCAGAAAATATTGCGGTGGTCTTAAAATATTTAATGTTTGTAAAAACATTTTTAAAATTTTTTTTTAGAAATTTTTCTGAATTTTTTAAAGCTTAAAATGCTTAAAAAAATGTGTGAGGTGGCCCGGGTCGAACCCGGGACCTCTTGGATGGCAAAGGGGGGCACGCCAGTGAACCAAGGCTTACAGCTGCGGTTGAAATCCGTTTTTAATTGTTTTAAACTAAGTTAACCAAAACCCCAAATATCCATTCGAGCCCTAGTTCGAATCCCGGCCAATTGGGCTCGAATTCGACTTTCTAAACATCTGAAATCATGGGGCTTTAGATCCCCATGTAAAAACGAGTGTGTGGTGTGTTCAATTACCAATATGATGACGAATTGGTGATGAACCCAACAAGAACAGGTCGCGGCTTTGGAGTGGATCGACGGGTGCTCAAACATTGATTATACTCAAATTAAACTTGAGGGAATCTTCGAATGATGATATTAATGCAAAGCCCACTGTTAATTTTGATTAAAATCGATTGTAGATGGGGTTTTCATCGACCTGCAGGTCCGCGACTTCGAACGGGTTTGAAGGGGTGTTTGAGCTCGTTTTGAACGAAATTGAATTCAAAGGACAGATTATAAACGACTAAACTAAGTTAGTGCATGATTACTTTGAGTTAATATACCGTTAGTGCGATCGATCGCTGGGTAAAGGGCCCAAAAACGTGCGCAGACAGTGAGGTAGAAGAAGTGGCCGACCAATGTTGCTCAAATGGTCCCTCAACTTTCACTTGTTTATTATTTTATGCCAGAACTTATGTTTTAAGTTCTTAAATTGGCAATATAGCCCCCTAGACTTCTCTTTTTAAATTCATTGAATTTTCAAGTTGTTATTATTGATATTATTATCATTTTTCTTAGTTATTATGGTATTATTATTATTATATTATTATTTTATTATTATTATTATTATATATTATTATTATTATTATTATTATTATTATTATTATTATTATTATTATTATTATTATTTGTTGTTATTATTATTATCAAATTATTATACATTCAAGTTTAAAGGCTTAAAAGACGTATTAAAGTAATATTTCATAATTCATGACAATGGTCCTTACAAGATCGAACGACGTTAAATTTTTTTTTTAACGTAAAAATACGAGATGTTAAACGAGATGTGACATTTTTCAAAGCTATCGATCATCCCATTTGCTTTCTCTAAGTATTGCCTCATTGTTTTCTCTTTTGCCTCGTAGGACCCATTGATCTGATTGGCCACCAGTAAGGAGTCCACACGAGCACGGAGTTTTCGAATCGGAGTTTTCGAATCCCCATTTGTTTAGCCAACCTTAAACCTGCCAACAACGCTTCATATTCTGCCTCATTATTGGAACTTTTGAATGCTAACCTCAGCGCGTATGTTACTTCTTCCTGCTTGGGCCCCCCAATATAAGCCCTGCACCTGAACCTTCATCATTTGAAGCCCAATCTGTGTGAAGACACCACTCTTCATTCTCTTGGTTTCTTATTCTGACTCTCGCATCTGTGGCATCTTCTTCTCTTGGTATTCTGTTAGAAATTCAGCTATAACTTGGCCTTTCACCACAACTCTGGGCTTGTACTTGATTTCGAGTGATCCTAGCTCAATGGCCCACTTGGCTAGTCTGCCAGATATCTCTGGCCTTCATAAAATTTGTTGTATTGGTTGGCTTGTCTGGACTTCGATCACATGGGCTTGGAAGTATCTTCTCAGTCTCCTGGAGGCATGGACTAGGGCAAGATTCAGCTTTTCCATGGGTGAATACCTAGTCTCTGCATCCTTTAGAGCCCTGCTCACAAAGTAAACTGGGGTCTGCTCCCCGCCTCGATGCGTCATTAAAACCACGCTCACCGCTTCGTTCCCGGCCGCCAAATACATCACCAAACGTTCTCCCAGGAATGGGGCCACTAGAGTTGGTAGGCTGCTGAGGTACCCTTTCATTTGTTGAAATGCTGCCTCCGCCTCCTTTGTCCACGCAAAATCCTTCTTAGTCGTACAGTTCCGAAGAGTGGTCATGAAAG
The DNA here is from genome assembly GCA_024085815.1 of Flaveria linearis. NCBI lineage: Eukaryota > Viridiplantae > Streptophyta > Magnoliopsida > Asterales > Asteraceae > Flaveria > Flaveria linearis. The sequence goes on from CM044002.1 coordinate 4,202,159, forward strand.
GTAGGGCTCGTTCAGCATGTTTTGACAAAAACCGGTTCAGGGCCACCAAACGCCCGTTCAGTGTCTGGACATCTTTGATGGATCTAGGAGATGGAATCTGTAGTATGGCTTCAACCTTCTCGGGGTTAGCCTCCATCCCTTTTTTGTTACGACCACCCCCAAGAACTTGCCTTCTTCCACTCCAAACAAGCATTTCTTGGGATTCAGCTTCATGTTGATTGTCTTGAGTGTTTTGAAAGTTTCTGCTATGTCTGCGAGCAAAACTTCTTCATTCCGACTTTTTATGACTACATCATCAACATAAATTTCTATATTTCTCCTGGTATGTGGTGAGAAAGCCTCGTCCATGAGACGTTGGTACGTTGCCCCTGCGTTCTTCAGACCGAATGGCATTTTGGTGAAGCAAAATATGCCAACGTCTGTATAAAAAAGTATTATCTTTGTCTTCGGGTGCCATCTGTACCTGGTGGTATCCCTTATACGCATCTAAAAAACATTTTAGGGGGAAACTTGCTAAGGAGTCTCCCTTGAGATCGATATCTGGGAGCGGATAGCAGTCTTTGGACATGCGTTGTTGAGGTCCTTGAAATCGATACACATCCTCTGTCACACCCCAACCTTGACGGCGGAAACGTCGAGATGTGAGGGTTACGATTGTTCACAGCCACATAACGCTATTATTAATTCCAAATATATTAATCAAGATTCAATTGTAATAATACAAGTAAAAGGCTCAAACAAAGATACATCATGAATACAAGGTTGAAAGTACAAGATCATTGTTTATTTCTCTAAGTCCAATCCTAAGTGAGATAAGCTTCAAAGAGTAAAAAGCATACTTGAGTTATTCCTGAAACATGTTAAAATAAAAGGTCAACATAAAAATGTTGGTGAGCATTCCATAGTTTTTAATACATAGAATATATAAAGATGGCAATTCAATTCATAAGTTAGTGAATAAAGTGATTAGGGATGTTATGAACAATGCAACAATCAAACCTCGACAAAGTTTTACAAGTCTCAAACGTTAAAAGTATATACGATTAGCTAAGTGTACTTGAATTAACCAAGCAGGCTTGTCTGGCCATAGATCTATGACTTTGCTAGGCTAGCAATAGTTAATGATTATACATATAACGCCATAACATGGTAACCACAAAAGTTCAACTAACCACAACTTTACATGATGAATTGCCATAAAGTTTACAAGTCTCAAACATGTTTACAAGTGCAATAATATAAGTTAACATGTTTCACCCCAAAGTGTGAAAATAAGAAAAGGGGTATGAAAATACTCACTTGGATACAAGCATTACAAGATGAATATAAAGGTCAAAAGATAATCCAATGTATTCCTTTACAAGGCACCTAAACATATATTACGAGTTTTAAGGTTAATAATAAGATTAACGTTCAAACAAGGATTAGGGTTTTGATAGTATTATGGGGGTTTTTAATAAGTAAATACATCTTTATAATTATTTAAAAGTGATTAGAATAACTTATTGATGATAACAAATTATTATTCTAAACCATTAATCGAAGTATATTTTATAAGCACTAATATTTGTATACATTTTGTGAAATCATAAAAATAATTTAATTTCTACATTATCATGATAAGGTTTTAATTAATAATGTCAATTAATATTATAAATATTTATGTTTCAAGTCCAATGATTATTTAATTATTTTAAAAGAAAACCATTTAAATATAAAAGTTAAATAATATGAAAATAATTATGTCTTTAAAAGTAACATTTGAACCAAATGATTTACTATTTATTATTTAAAACATATAATAATTAATAAGCTAAAGAAGAAAAAAAATAATCTAAATATGTTATTGACATGTAATGTTTTAACAAGATAAACATTATTTAAAATCTATCTTTAAGATTTTTAACTAGTTATATAAATAAAATGTTAGATTATTATAAGAAATATATTTCAGAAAATCATTAGTTATCCTTTAAATTAAACAAAATTTACAAACTGCTTTTTATAATTTTTAAGAATTTTTCTGAATTTATTTTAAAGGCCAAAAAGCCCTAAAACAAAAATGTGGGGTTTCCTGGGTTCGAACCGGGGACCTCCGGCTTGTGAGGCGTGTGCGTTACCAGTGAACTAAGGGCCGTGGCCGTGCTAAGTCTCGGCCCTTAATCCTTAAAAACCCTTGATCCAAAGTGTCTCCAAAACCGGATGAACCCTAGTTCGATGTGATGCAAAATTGAAGATCAAACATCACTGATAACGTTACAGATTATAGGGCTTTTATTCCTCAACTAAAATCGAGTTCATTGCCACGTTTAATTACCTGGATTGATGTTGTTCTTGATGATTCTAAACTCGAGCAAGCCTTCGACTGTTCGTGATTGGGAATTTTGTTTTAAGTATGATTTTGGTAAAATTGAGCTTACAGGGAGATTAAAAGGAACAAATTACATCTTTCCTCTATGTTATATAGGTTTAATCCAATCGGTTTCGTCCCAACGGTACCGAGGTTAATGTCGGGGGTTTCGGATCAATTAAGGTGTATAATAAGTTGTTAAAGTCCAATTGATTATGGTAATTAGGTTTGTAACAATCATAGGTACTGTTTCAACTGATTATTACATTAAATCTCGGTAATAAGCTCGAAACCAACTAATTTTGAAAGTGGGCGTCGGTTTCAGGTTCGAATGTCACCACAGCTTTGTTTAAACTCGAATTGAATGCTTATACGGGTTCGAATCATGTCCACGGTTCGAATCATGTCCACGGTTCGAATGAGCTGACTTAGAGGCCTTAAGAACAATTATTTAGGTGGTTTAGGCGGCCGCCGGAGCCGCGCCGGAGTATGGCCGGCCGGCCACAGGTTAATCGGAAAGGGGGGCGGTTGGGTAGTTTTAAATAAATTACACAAACAGTCCCTGAGGTTTTTAAAAGTTGTCACTTGAAACTTAATGTTTAGTTTTAGTATAATTAAATTACAATTTAGTCCCTGAGTTTTAATGTTTTATTATTTTATGCACCAACTTTCCTTTTATTTTATAAAATGACATAAAACCCCCTTAACTTAATTTATCATAAAGTTTTAATGTTTTTAATAATTTACTATTATTATTATTATTATTATTATTAACATTATTATTGTTATTATCATTAGTATTATTAATATTGTTATTATTATTATAATAATAATAATAATAATACTAATAATATTATTTATTTAAGATTATTATTATCTTAAATTTTATAATAATAAGTAAACATTATAATACTTATAATGTTATCATTATTTATTAAATTAATTTGTTATCCACCAAATTAATTATCAAGCATATTAATTCCACAAGTTTTTCAAAATTGACATAAAAGGTCATTTTAAAATTTAACAAAGTTAACTTTCAAGTTAACAAAATTATGAGATGTCACATCCTCCACATATTGTCGCTTTTCTTCACCATCACAGGGTTGGCTACCCAGGTTTGATAACGTACCTTCTTGACTATGCCTGCTTCCAATAGCTTCTTGACTTCTTCAACTACAGCTTGACTCCACTCTTGTCCATATGTTGGCATTTCTGAACCACAGGTTCCTTAGACCGGTATGCATTCAGCCTGTGTTCAGCTGTCCCTCGTGGAACACCCTTCATGTCGGAGGGCTGCCACGCGAAAATATCTAGGTTCAACTGTAATAACGATGGAGTGGTTCTTTAGTCGCGTCTCCCAATTGACCTCCAATGGTGATTTTTTGTTTCGGGAAGAGGGGATTGACTACCCACCTCTCCAGCATGAGGGAGACAGGTTCATCTTCCTTAGCCAATACTTCGGGAGTGAGTGCCTTCACGTCCTTACACTCTCGGCTTGAGTATATCGTGACGACTCTGGTTGGAGTTGGGAATTTGATTGCGGCGTGAACTGTCGATATTACTGCCCACGAGAGTGCATAAACCCGGCCTTCCGAGTAGCACGTTATGGGACGACTCAGAACGCACGACCAGGAACGTCATAACAACTTCTCACCACCCCACACTGCTTCCTATTACTACTGGTAACTGTATCTGGCCTAGGGTCTGCACCACTTCTCCTGCGAAGCCTGTGAGTTGGTGTGTCCTTGCGTCGAGATTTCTCCTAACTTCTTCGTCAAGCTGCAAGAAACAGTGTTCGTACATAATTTCCAAACTACTTCCACTATCCACATATATTCTATGTACCTGGTGCCCTGCGATAACTGCTAAGATCGTCAGAGGACTGTTGGCGAAACTCCCGCCGTGTATTGGTGGAATGAGATTTCTTGTGCCATCCAGGGTTCATATGGTCGGAGTGACGCTTGATATGGCAACTGGCCACCTTTGTTACGAAAATCTCCTTCCTCTTGTCTCCTACCTGTGGTGTCTTTTTCAGCTCTCTTAGAAGATGTGCAAGCTTTCCGGTTTTATTGCTAACTCGATCTGC